>CM062293.1:165915599-166515599 GCA_031216915.1 Pictodentalium vernedei
CCACAGTGAGTCCAAATATGGACCTAGGGACTTGGCTTGAACAAACTTGAATCTCACCCCCATAAGCATGATGCATACCCAATATCATAAGATTCTGCCTGCTGGATCTTGAGAAGAAGATTTTCAAAGAAATTTGCCTGAAATGCACTAAGTTCAAATTCGAGCTTCTATAGTGAGCCCAAATATGAATCTAGGGAGCTGATTTGAACAAACATGAATCACATCCACCCCACAATGTTGCATACCAAATATCAAAAGTTTCTGCCTGCTGAATTTGGAGAAGATTTTTGAAGAAATTTGCCTGAAATGCACTAAGTTCGAATTCAAGCTTCTACAGTGAGCCCAAATATGAATCTAGGAGGCCGATTTGAACAAACTTGAATCACATCCACCCCACAATGTTGCATACCAAATATCAAAAGTTTCTGCCTGCTGAATTTGGAGAAGATTTTTTAAGAAATTTTCCTGAAATGCACGAAGTTCGAATTCGAGCTGTACTGAGCCCAAATATAAACCCACAGGGCTTGCCTTGAGTCAGGGCTCATCAGCCCAGGCCCCTAGATTAGCCCCGAGAAGCACTTGCTGGGGGCTTTTTTTCAAGCCCAGACATTTTCCACAAAAAAGCACCAACAATAATGGACAAAATGGAAAATCAGCCCCGAAAAGGCCCCGACCTCAATATGTGGGGCACTTTTTTTTAGGCCCCGACCATTCTACTCAAGGCGAGCCCTGAACCCAGGGGGCCGATTTGAACAAACTTGAATCAGATCCACCCCACATTGTTGCATACCAAATATCAAAAGATTCTGACTGCTCGATCTGGAGAAGATTTTTTAAGAAATTTGCCTGAAATGCACTAAGTTCGAATTTGGGCTTCTATAGTGAGCCCAAATATGAATCCAGGGGGCCGATTTGAACAAACTTGAATCAGATTCACCCCACAATGTTGCATACCAAATATTAAAAGATTCTGCCTGCTGGATCTGGAGAAGAAGATTTTTTAAGAAATTTCTCTGAAATGCACTAAGTTCGAAATCGGTCTCCTATACTGAGCCCAAATATGAACCCAGGGGGCCAATTTGAACAAACTTGAATCAGATCCACCCTATAATGTTGCATACCAAATATCAAAAGATTCTGCCTGCTGGATCTGGAGAAGAAGGTTTTTTAATCTTTTTCCCATTGCCTACAGTGTTAAAAAGTGCTGACTCAGCACTTTTTCAAAGTCCAGAAAAAAGTACCTTGTGATCAAACCGATAGGGATTTTTTTTAACCATTCTATTCTACTGGATAAAAGTAAACTTTATACAAAATAAGAATTCTGTGTGCCATGTAGTTTTGGAGATATGGCAGTTTTAAGGTTTTTCCTATTTTTAGCTCCCGAGGTTTCCTCGGGGCAATGAGAAAATTTTTTTTTTGCATCAATCAACTACTTATGACCCATTATCATGTCATATCAAATTTGTTTCAAATAGACCTGACGGTTCTTAAAATAGAAATTTTAGGCGAGGCCAAAATTTTTGCCCCTCCCATAATGAAGGCAAACAATGCCCGACAAACTTCTCTTGAACAAACTTGAGTCTACACCTCAAAAGGAAGCTGCATACCAAATATCAAGTCTCTGCTACTGCTGGTTCATGGGAAGAAGATTTTCAAAGATTTTGGTGCCCCTTGGGAGCGTGGCCCCACCCAGGAGGAGGGGCAACTTCATTTGCACAAATCTGAATTGACATTAGGTAATAAACATTTACCCAACATTTGAAAAATATTGGGCCAGTGGTTTCTTCGGAGAAGTTGGTTTTGTAAAGTTTACGCCGGACGACGATGGACGGAAAGCGATTAGTAAAGCTCCCCTTGAGCTTCGCTCAGGTGAGCTAACAATTACAAAAACATGAGGCTGCAGGGGACCTTAAGTCCTCTCCTTCAACAGAACACACTATAAACATAGTCCAAAAATGAATCTACATTAAGCAATATATCTACATAGGATACACTGTCGATCCTTGAGCCCCTCAGGAGTGTCAAAAAATAGTCCCAAGCATCATGCCTTTTCTTCAGTCAAACATAATGTAAAATGTGGAGCTCCCCTATAAAGACCTTTGATACAACCTATATGGAGTAATCTTTGTTACACACCTCTAGAAAGTACTGAATACAAAGTTCTAATTCTTCAGCTGTCTCCTGTCTCAATACTAACACAGGCACACAATTTGAACAAAGTTGAATCTAACCTCCCTAGAAATGTTGTATACCAAACATGAATGCATTCGGACTGGTAGATCTGAGGGAGAATATTTTTAAAGAAATTTCCTTATATTGCACTAAGTTAAAATTCGGGCTCCCATAGGGAGCTCAAATATAAAACCCAGGAACTCGATTTGAACAAACATGAATCTGATCACCTTAGAGATGTTGTAAACCAAATATGAAAGGATTCTGACAGGTGAATCTGAAGAAATTCCTCATATTGTACAAAATTAAATTTCAGGTTCACATATGGAGCCCAAATATTAACCCAGGCACTCAAATTGAACAAACTTGAATCTGACCCCCCCCCCCCCCCCCCCCCCCCCCCCCCCAACACCCTCCCTAAAGATGATGTGTACCAAATATCAAAGCATGCCAACTGGTGGAGAAGAGTTTTAAAGAAATTTCTTCATATTGCACTAAGTTAAAGCTTGGGCGACCAAAGCGAACCCAAATATATACCTAGGGACCCAATTTGAACAAACTTGAATCCACTAAGTTAAAATTTGGGCTTTCAAAGGAAGTCCAAATATTAACATAGGGAGGGACTTGGTTTCAACAATCTTGAATCTGACCCTCAGTTAAAAATTTTGTCTCCTGTACTGAACCCAAATATGAACCGGGGGTTTCATTTTAACACACTTGTAACTGACACATCCCCCCCCCCCCACCCACCCAAAGATGATGTATACCAAATAAGAAAGCATGCCAACTGGTGGATCTGAAGAAGATTTTTAAAGAATGGATGGATGCAGTACACCAAATATTAAAAGATTCTAACCATTTGTTCTGGAGAAAAGATTTTTTATAATTTTTTGCAAATATGCCGACTCCACATTTTTCCCTGATGCCCTCTACAGAACATCTTAATATAACAGATGGCAACTGTTTTTTACCATTCAATTCTACTGGTCCTGGGGATGCTTCATACTAAATAACAGTTCTCTGTTCCGTGTGGTTTGGGAAATATGAGAGTTTGAAAATATTTCTATTTTTAGCTCCTGGGGTTCAAATGGGGATGCAGGATTTTTTTTTTTTTTTTTTTTTTTTTGGGGGGGGGGGGGGGGGGGACACGAATCAAGTACTTATGACCCAATAACACCACATACTGAATTTGTTAGTTCAGAAAATATAAATTTGAGGCGGGGGACAAAAATCTTACCCCTCCCATTACAATGCCAAATATTGCTTCATCAACTTCATTTCAACAAACTTGATTCTACACATCAAAAGGAAGCTCCAAACCAGATATCAGGTCACTGTACCCACTGGTTCATCAGAAGATGATTTTAAAAATATTTTGGATCATTTTCCCCACCCCCTTCCTATGGGGCTGGGCTAGTTCAGCGATCCAAACGTGGTGGCTTTCCCTCTACGTTCAGATACTTACCATTCAATCCTATAGAAAAAGTTTTTATGGGAACTCAAAACTCAAAATTAGGAATATATATCAAGCTTTTGCTCTTATTACCGGCTGCAATCGATAGTACACGTATTTCCTTACATCTGTGCAGAGTTTAGTGATCCAAAGTGTCGAGTGTTTTGAATCGGCCATGTTTTTGTATAAATATAAAACAGTAAAAACAATAACCCGGTAATGGCGCTGAAACGAATAGACCATTTTATCAATGCAGAATCGGAAATTCGATCACATTTGCGCATAGGTGGTTGATAACCTCCTCTGTGCGACTGCGATCGAGTTTCATGATCTCCTCTGTGCAAATGCGATTAATATTACGTTTCCACATCGATGAAAAGGTCTATTCGTTTCGGTGCCATTTCCAAATTACTTTTTCTGTAGGACTGAATGGTGAGAATCTGAACGTAGAGGGGTAGCCACTACGTTCGGATCGCTGAACTAGGGCTGGGCATGCTGAGTTGAACAAAAATGTGATGCCCCTCGGGACCATCACTCAAACTTTCACTTGAATTGACCCAGTGGTTTTGGAGAAGACTAAAACATGGTGTTGCTGGACAATGGACAGAGAGCGATTTGATTAGCTTGGCTTGACTTTGTCAAGGTGAACTAATAGAAACTGGCCGCCCACATGTAGTTTTACAAAAAAAATGGCCTGAGAAACAGAAGATCTACTTTGTGGGGCCTAACCAATGCACAAATTAAATGAGCATTCCTAAAAATTTTAAAATCCTGCGAGAGTTTCTGAGTTACAGTTATCAGAATGTTCAGTCTTTTCCACTAGTGCATTTTTGGTGAAATAGTGCATGCACAGCATGCTCCATCGCCCAACCTTGGAGCAGTTACCCCGGCTTCTGGTGTCTTTGATGGGGTGCCATATACACTAGGGACACACAATTCACTTAAATGGTGACACTATCTCTTCCATCACTTTCAAATGGGGAGGGGCAAATCCAAAAAGCTGAACAGAAGGAAAGGTAACCTTATATTTTAACATACACTACCACACACAGGGGGGGGGGGGGGGGGGGGGGGGAGGGGACAAGATTAAAACACAAGGCTGACACACATTATCCCCTTCTATGCAGTTCTTGTGGGTTTATAATTGGTTTGCACTTCTCAATTCCAAACATACTTTCTCTGTACCAGGCCTTCCATTTTCAAAATAGGAGGAGAGCAATGATGGGCTACCTTAAATGAACTTAGGAGGGCCATTTTTATCCCACCTTCATTTGAAACCAGGTGGAGCCACTGGGGTCTGTTATTGAGATTAGTAATTTTACCATATCTTTCCATCTTATCGTTTGGGCTGTGCATATCATATCTAATGTGGGTTTCAAAAATGCAATAATTTCTTGCTGAACATGTCAGGATTTCTACATGAATTATGTATGTAGTCAGACAATTATAGTCAGCATCCGATAAGTAAGCTAAATGGTTAACAGTTAGTTTCTGTGAGACACCTACAACTCGCCTCATCTTGAGATGTATGGGCCTCACAAAGACAAGCTACCACAGAGCTTTTTCCAAAGGGCTCTATCACATACTAAGTTGTGTGATACCGATCACCACAACCTCACAAAGCTCACTTTTGTGGTCCTCGTATGAGGCAAGGAGGGTGTTTACTGCCCCCATAAATTTTTAGAAGAGCAACTGAGAGCAAGAGCAGTTTCCCACCTTTAAATGACAGGCCAGCTGTATGACAACCCCACAACACAGAACCTCTCCCAAACTCTTTCCTCAAATTACTGGTGCCTTCACAAAATTCTCAAGTGTTCCAGTTCCACACATTTATAGGCTTCATATGCAAGGAATAACTATTCACAATACACTGGTAAAATATGCCAAAGGAATTAATAATATTGTTGTTTAATATTTTTTTAAATTTCTAATCCAGAAACAAACATTATGATCCCTCTTGGAAAAAGTTCATGGAGCTTATTCCACCGAGGCATTATAACCTGTGTTTTGGTATGTTCGGAAAATAGTATTCTATACTATGTATATACATTATGAATATTGTGTTCAAATTAGGCAGGTTATCTTAAGTGTTAGCCCTTTACCTAACGAATTAGCCACATATGCATGCATAATTTACAAATTAAGTAGTTCACTAAATATATATTTTTCAAAAAAATTCAACAAAACCATATCATGTGACCCCTGGAACAAGCAAAAAATTTTCTAAGTCAAAAGAGTGAAAAAGGGCCATAACTCTGGAAACAATGTGTGGAAGAAACTTACTCTATACAGGTATCGTTCCCCGATGATGCTCTATAACAACACCAAATATAATTCAAATCGGAATTGCAATGGCTGAGATATAACGGAAAATGTTGGTATCAACTGATGAATGGAAGGATGGACAGACAGATGGACCGAGGTCACCATCAAATGCCCCTTTCAAGTTTGGGCATAATAAATCTTCTGCAATTGGGTAAAGGGTGAAAAGCTTGCATTTCACAGAGTATAACACTTGCCAGCAACAATGCATGGCACTTCCACCCACCACATAAACTTTCTTATTATACAACATAGTGTACATCCATGTAACAAATATTCAAAATAAAATGTTCATGAGGTAACAATGTTCTTCAAAAGCACATTCACAAAACAATCTGCTGACATCGGAATGGAACAGAAAATGGTATGCTCTACTTTTCCATCTCAGGTCCAAAAAGCTCTGTTCTTCTCATCTGCTAACTGAAAAAGAAAGAAAAACATTCTAAGTTTTAAATAGAATATTTCAAACACCAGCAAAATACATGACGGAAATAAAGAGAGCTTACATTGTAATCATAACCTGTTAGCAGGTTATAGAATCTAACACGGTGGTAACCTGTAAGTAGAGTTGTGCGATACTGGATTTTTTACTTCGATACTGATATCGACATTTTTCTCACAAATATCTCGATATCGATACGATATTTGATATTAATTATGAACACAAAATTACTCCATTACATTTTGATTACACCTAAATTCGTTTTCTGCAGTAAGTTCAGAATGAGTGAACAGAGTGCTGTAGCATCTGATATACCCATTTGCAGGCTTCTGTGGTATAAGAATTATTGAGTTCATATTTGTAATAATGCGTGGCCCTTTTCCCCCCAAGTACCCCCTCCTCCCATAGCTACGGAGAACTAATAAAAGTTATATAATGTTAAGTCTATTGATCAGCAAAAATAGGTCGGCAAAGGTAATGTGCATTTGACTGGATGCATACTTTCGTTCTAAATCTATCAAGAGCGTTTCATATCTATCAAGAGCTCTGACACGCGAAATACAAATCGGGTCAAAATGCCTCCATTATTTGTGAAAGTTTTGATCGACCTTATTTTCTCACTGAACATTTTATCAAGACGTTAGTCACTCTGCACACTAGTACTAGGTCAGAAAATACCTATTTTAATTTTTTAACAACCTAGGTGTCTTATTTTTAGGAGAATAAGCCATTTGTGAAAGCCTTCTGTCAAGAAACAGCTTGCTTCCCTTTCAGATGGACTAAACGATTCCTCTCAGGGGAGGCTACTTTCCTTAATCATAAAAGACTAGTATGATAAATTGAAATCATAAAGAAAAAAAATAACGTAACAGGCGGCAAAGTGTAAAATATGGAAACCAAAAGTAAACTACAAGTTCATTATATATCTGGGAAAGACATACACACATTTCCTAGCCAAAAATAACTGCTATTTTTATGGGGAATTTATAAACAAGAGGCCCCAGGGGGCCTGAGGGTGCTCACCTGATATGGTAGTCTAAATATCAAACCAGGGACTTGACTTGAATAAGCTGCATATGCCCCTCCTAAGAAAAGCATATACCAACTAGATGAAACAATTGCACCCACACAATACACAGGATTTTCCTTCTATTTTCAGTTCCTGCACTTTTACATCCCAAAATTGAGATAAATGCATAAAAAACAGATTTTTTTTAATTTTTGTTCGGAAATTTTGGAAGTCTCAAACAAAATATTTTCTGACTATTTTTTTTTCTTCTTCTTAAAACTGACCAAAACACTTAAAAAAAACAACAAAAAATAGGCCGCTTAAATTGTCAGATGTGTACCATACGCGCAACTAGTAGAAAGCTGTTATTATCTCAGGACCAATTTTTGGAGGAATTTTCAATTTGAGGGATAAAGGGTTAATATCTCAGGATCGAATTATCAGATTTACACCAAAAACTATACAGTGCGGCACATCAGTAACCTGAAGATATATATAAAGTAACATGACAATTGGATTGATATTTTTTGAGTTATCTCATGCCAAAGGGATTGGAAGAATTCTCAATTTGAAGGATAAAGGATTAATATCTCAAGATCAAATTATCAGATTTACACCACAAACTATACAGCTCGGCACATCAGTAACCTGAACACAAATATAAAGTAATTTGACAATCCAAGCAATATTTTTCAAGTTATCGAATGCCAAAGAAATGGATACAGATACTGAACGGATGGACACAGACGGACAGACAAAGGATGGATGAGCGACAGAAGGCCACCCCGGATGCTGACATTATGTGTACCATGCATGGTATGGGTACACATAATAACTCTGATCAATGTTTTTGAGTTATCGCATTCCAAAGAAACTGATTGGAGTAATTCTTAATTTGATGGAAAAAGGGTTGATATCAGAGGATCAAAATAACAGATTTACACCCAAAACTATACGGCTCAGCACATTAGTAACCTAAACAGAAATTTAAAGTAACAACACAATCTGATTAATATTATTTGAGGTATTGCATGTCAAAGGAATGGATTGAAATTTTTTTTATTAAAAAATCTAACTGTCCCCCTCCCCTTCCTTCCCTAACCTCTTCCCCTCCCTAATTCCCACCCCTCCCCTTCCCTACCCCCATCCCCTCCTCTAATCTCCCTTCCCTAATCCCCCTCCTTCCCTAATCCCCCTCCCCTCCCCTCCACTAATCCCCATTCTCCCCCTCCCCTCCCCTAATCCCACTCCCCTCCCATTCCTTAATCCACCACTTCTCCCCTGGGGGGGGGGGGGGGGGAGGGTGGTTAGGGAGGTGTACAGGAAATATATTTTTTTGTGTTGGACAATTTAGTTGCGGGTTATAATCATAGTTTTCCATAGTAGTATTCAGAGAGAGAACTCCTGTTTCAGTATCATTAAAACATGAAGTGGAAGTATCTCAACTTGAGCGTTTATCTCTGGTAAAATCTGTCACGAGTCTCAGAGATTAGGTCTTATTACTCTACTGTGTAAATAGATAGGGATAATGCCGAGAATTTGAAATTCTAGGGGGCCCGTACCCCAACCTAATGTAGGTTATAAAATCCTTACAAAAAGCAGCATTGTCCTTAGGATAGCGCGATGTGTTACAGTATATTGCTCACCTGGAACGGACCTGGAAATGATCAATGGGTTTTTGTGAGTGAAAGAGGAGAATTCGAAGTTCCTCTGGAAGGTAAAAAAAAAATGAAAAATTGTTCGATCCATTTACCAAACACATATTCGATTTTCAAGACAGATTGGTCAAAAGCAAACGATTCTTACAACTCGAAAACGTGAGAAGCAAGAAGGATAAACTGCGTTTGAAAATGTGTTTCGCGTCTTATGAAGGAGAAAATCTAAAAGACGTTTCTAGGTTCAACAAACTCTTAGTCATTATTTTTGTATAAAAAATTAAGCAAACAGCAAGAGAAATGTATATTTCGTGAAGTTAAAAACCGTTTCCAAATCTCGATGAGGTTAACACCTCTTGAATTGAATTAAAAAAAGAAGTCTTCACGCAAAGGGACTCGAGTGAGGGAATGCAACCTTTTTATGACACCAAAAAATCTTTAAAAAAATATAGAACCTTAGTGAGCGTGCTCACACACCACACGCGCCCCCCGATATTTCAAGCTGTAATCATTTTTTAAAAAAAAACATAGATTCTAGGAATACTGCAGAAAACAGTGTTCTGTAGTTTCAACGGTATTGAAAGAATTCAAGCAGAATTAATTTTAATTGAAATATGGAGCCATGTTAAGATTTAATGATACCAACCTTTTTAAATCCAATTTGATCTTTCCAACACACATTGTAAATAATGTAAGGTCACACTAGGTCTTTGCTGATAAAATTACTTTAGTGTATGCTTGTTTATAAACAAGAGGCCCCACGGGGCCTGAGGGCGCTCACCTGATACTGGCCGAGTCATATCACCAAAATAGCAAGGGATTCTGCCTTGTGGTTATTATCAGTTTTTCAACATAAAAGTGTTTTCTCTACTTAGTAACCCAGAGTGTTCATATGTTAGATCCCCATATTGGGTACTCAATAATTTATCTATTTATTTATTGGAATTTAAGGTCACTTTCTAAGATTTTAAAAGAATATACCTCGTATTGCACTAAGTTACAATTTGGGTTCCCAAAGGGAGTCCAAATATGAACTCAGGGACTTGGCTTGAACAAACATCAATCTCACCCCCCCTAAGGATGATGCATAGCAAATATCAAAAGATTCTGATTTGTGGATCCGAAGAAGAAGATTTTTAAAATATATCCCTCATATTGCACTAATTTGAACATTTGGGTTCCCATAGGGAACCCAAATATGGACCGAGGAATTTGATTTCTACAAATATGTGAATCAATGTTCCAAAGATGTTATATGTAAAATATGAAAGCTTTTAGAGCAGTGGTTTGGAAGAAAACAATTCTTTATTTTTTTCCCATTGCCTACTGTGTTAAAAAATACTGACTCAGCACTTTTTCAGAGTCCCGAAAAAGTACCCTATGATAAAACCGATAGCAATTTTTTTTTACCAATCCTTTCTGTTGGTCCCAAGAAAGCTTCACACCAAATAAAAATTCTCACTGCCGTGCAGTTTTTGAGATATAGGCGTTTTAATTTTTTTCTATTTTTAGCTCCTGTGGTTCCCACGGGGCTACAGGAAAAAAAATTTCTGCATAAATTAGGTACTTATGACCCAATAAGCCCTCACATAAAATTTGGTTCAAATTGGCCTCTTGGTTTAAAAAATAGAAATTTGGGGTGGGGCCAAAATTTTTGCTCCTCCCATAACATCGCCAAGTATAGACCTACAAACTTCTCTTGAACAAACTTGAGTCTACACCTCAAAAGGAAGCTGCATACCAAATATCAAGTCTCTGCTATTGCTGGTTCTTGAGAAGAAGATTTTTTAAGAATTGGAGCATTTTTGCCCCACCCCTCTGCTCAATATGAGCCGAAACCTAATTTGCCCAAAAATCAAAATGCCGCTATATAACCCCTACTCACATGAAATTTCATTAACATGCGGCCAGTGGTTTGGAAGAAAAAGACCCAAACACCACCTTCACGCCGGACGACGGACGACGGACGCCGGACGACGGACGAAAAGTGATCAGAAAAGCTCACCCTGACTTTCAGTCAGGTGAGCTAAAAAGGTGTCAGATTTAGAATTGCTATCAAAAGTAACAGGGTTTACACACAAAAAGTGAAATAGATGATTGTTTTACTTCATGAACAAATTCGAAGTCGCTTCATATTCTAATCCTGACTTGAATAACTGCATGCTGGGAATATGGAACCGGGATTATTCTTGTGTCACAAGCTATGTCTTTTTTTATGTACACATGGTCAATACAGGAGCCGGAAATGTAAGTCGGTGAGCAAATAACTTGGCTTTAACACTTTGGAGACAATGTTTTTACTAATACGTTGCTTGGTTCTTTCAAAGTATTGACATTTAAGTCACCAACAATTACAGTAGGAGGTCTAACTAATTTATCCATAACTTGAAGTTTTTCAGCCGAGCAGAACGAAACGCGAACTTCATCTGTAAGTCATTGTGGTAGATTCACATACTAAAATGGCCGTAATTTAGATAATAACTGGAAGCGTGTAGAAAAAAAGTCCGGAAACTGTAATTTTTAGAAAAATGACCCGGAAATCTGTTACTTGTATTTTTCAGAGTCCAGGGCCTGTAATTTCTGCAAAAATCAGACGAGCAGAACGAAACGCAAACTTGATCTGTAAGTCATTGTGGTAGACTCACATACTAAAATGGCCGTAAATTCGATAATATCTGAAAGCATGTAGAAAAAAGTCTGGAAAACTGTAATTTTGATGAACTTTTCAAAGTCGAAGGGCCGTAATTTCAGTAAAAATCAGTGGAGCAGAACAAAATGCAAACTTGATCTGTAGGCCACCATGTTAGACAAACATACCAAAAATCAGCTCAATATCTGGAAGCATGTAGAGAAAAAGCCCCGAAAACTGTAATTTTGATGAACTTTTCAAAGTCTATTGGGCCGTAATTTTGGTAAAAATCAGTGGAGTGGAACAAACCCCAAACCTGTTCTGTAGGCCACCATGTTAGACTAACATACCAAAAATCAGCTCAATATCTGGAAGCGTGTAGGAAAAAAGTCTGCAAAACTGTAATTTTGATGAACTTTTCAAAGTTCAAGGGCCGTAATTTCGGTAAAAATCAGTGGAGCGGAACAAAATGCAAACTTGATCTGTAGGCCACCATGTCAGACTAACATACCAAACATCAGCTCAATATCTGGAAGCGTGTAGAAAAAAAGTCCAGAAAACTGTAATTTTGATGCATTTTTCAGAGTCCAAGGGCCGTAATTTCGGTAAAAATCAGTGGAGCGGAACAAAACGCAAACTTGATCTGTAGGCCACCATGTTAGACTAACATACCAAAAATCAGCTCAATATCTGGAAGCGTGTAGGAAAAAAGTCTGCAAAACTGAATTTTTTCTGAACTTTTCAAAGTTCAAGGGCTGTAATTTCGGTAAAAATCAGTGGAGTGGAACAAAATGCAAGCTTGATCTGTAGGCCACCATGTCAGACTAACATACCAAAAATCAGCTCAATATCTGGAAGCGTGTAGAAAAAAAGTCCGGAAAACTGTAATTTTGATGAATTTTTCAGAGTTCAAGGGCCGTAATTTTGGTAAAAATCAGTGGAGCGGAACAAAATGCAAACCTGATCTGTAGGCCACCATGTTAGACTGACATACCAAAAATCAGCTCAATATCTGGAAGCTTGTAGAAAAAAAGTCCGGAAAACAAGTAGGACTGACTAACGGACTGACAGACTGACGGACGGACCAGTCAAAAACATTATACCCCCGCAACTTCGTTGCGTGGGGTATAAAAATATGAGATATTGTGCTCATTTCGGTAAATCGATATCGATGAGTTGATGAATTTTTTCTTTTTAAATTAACACTTCAAGCTTTTTCTACATCATACTTTAATAAAGTGGGTTTCAGCAATATTCACGACAGAAAGTGTTTTATTTTGTAAAAGGTAAGTCATAATGACAGCAAGAAGGAAGGTGTCTTTCAGACTGACAACAAACAGTCACAAAGGGGAGTGGTCGATTCGCACCACGTTTGATTCGCACCAACCCTCAGAAAGTCTGCAAAGTCAGGTGCTATGTTGAATGGAACACAGTCTCCTGGCATTTATTTTAGTAACATTTGTATTGTAAACGACTGTCATTGGGAATTTGTGTACTGTTGTTTGAAACCGTTACGAGTTTCCCAGTTAATTTAAATAAATGCATTTGAGATGCAGGATAATTGGATAACTAACAGTAGCTGTTGCTTGATATAAAAGTAACAGACACAGTTGAAAATAAATCGCATATAGGCAGGTATGTGCGGTCAAATTGGTTAATAAAAACACGCAAACATTCATTTTGTATTTCATTTTCAGATTTCCAAAAAATATGATTTATGGATGAACTACCCGTTCAAATGGGTTGTGATAATTTTGAATATAATGGGGGAAAAATTGTGATTCACGATTTTATTAGGCAGGTTGTGAAAGGATTTTTTTTTTGGTAAAATAAATCTGTGAAAATTAACACTTCGACATTTGATTTGTCCCAGAGACGTTTCATCCTGAGACGCTTCACCCACGAGGCGTTTCGTCCTGTGTCATAATTTTCACGTTTCACTTAAAAACAAACATTCAAACCCCACTTCATTTATGACCCAACACCCCTACGATGAATAACCAATATATCTGCAAAAATTTGCGTGGTCCACCAGGGTGGGGGTCGAATTACCACAAACAACCTCTCAGAGAGAAAATAAAAAGAAAAAAAAGAAGACGCCCACCCGCATGCTTTTTTGGAAAAAATGGTTTGAGAAACAGACAATCAACTTTGTGTGGTCTTATTAATTTTTTCTATTATCAATTTTTTAATATACATAATTTTTTTATTTTTTTTTAAAGAAAAGGAACAAAAAATGCAACGAATTATACTTTATAGTATTTATTTGTTTTGTACAGAGTTACTTTTTCCTCGAACCTAACCCGTATCGTGACCCCTGATGATCACATCATAAACCTCGGATGAGTTGTTATATAGAGTTACTTCCCTCGAACCTACCCTGATGACTTCATAATAAACCTTGGTGTTACAGAGTTACTTCCCTCGAACGTAACCCGTATCGTAACCCCTGATGACCTCATAATAAACCTGGGATGAGTTATTACTTCCCTCGAACCTACCCTAACGACTTCATAGTAAACCTTGGTGCTACAAAGCTACTTATCTTGAACCTATGGATGATAGAGTTACTTCACTTAAACCTCACCTGTATCATGACTCCTGACGACCTAATAATAACCTCGGTGTTACAGTGTTACGTCCCTTGAACCTACGAATGATAGAGTTACTTCCCTTGAACCTAACTTGTATCATGACCCCTGATGACCTAATAATAAACCTCTACCTATGGTGTTACAGAATTACTTCCTTGAACCTACAGATGAGGTGTTACTTCCTTGAACCTAACCTGTATCATGACCCCTGATGGTCTCAACGTGGCCTCTAATGTACTCATCATGACCTCTGCTGTACTCATAATTCCCCTCTACCTGCAGTGTTACAGAGTTACTTCCCTTGAACCAAACCATTTTGACGGATGACAGAGTTACTTCCCTTGAACCTAACCCATATCATGACCTCTTAATAAACCTCTACCTATGGTGTTACAGAGTTACTTCTCTCGAACCTACGGATGAGTTGTTACTTCCCTTGAACCTAATTTGACGGATGAGTTGAGCGTTACTTCCCGAATCTACGGATGATAGCGTTACTTCCCTTAAACCTCACCTGTATCATGACTCTTGATGACCTAATAATAAACCTTGATGTTATAGTGTTACTTCCTTGAACCTATGGATGACAGAGTTACCTCCCTTGAACCTAACCCGTATCATGACCCCTGTTGACCTCATAATAAACCTTGGATGAGTTGTTATACAGAGTTACTTCCCTCGAACCTAACCATTTGAACGCATGAGTTGTTACAGAGTTACTTCCTTGAACATAACCTAAAACCTGGAGGTTTTTTCAAGCACTTCTTAATATGGTGAATCGAATTTTAATTTTAATTTTTGTTTGAACGGATGAGTTGTTAGAGTTACTTCCCTCGAACCTAACCTAAAAAAATGGGTTTTTTTCAAGCACTTCTTAGTATGGTGCATCGAATTTTAATTTTGTTTGGATGAATGAGTTGTTACAGAGTTCCTTCCCTCGAACCTAATCATTTGATGAACCTAACCTGTATCATGACTCCTGAGGACCATATAATAAACCTCTACCTATGGATGAGGTGTTACAGAGTTACTTCCCTTGAACCTAACCTGTATCATCACCTCTGATATACTCATAATAACTTCTACTTTGGAATGAGTTGTTACCGAGTTACTTCCCTTGAACCTAACCTGTATCACGACCCCTGACGACCTCATAATAAACCTCTACCTATGGATGAATGGAGTTACTTCCCTTGAACCTAACCTGTATCATCTCTGATGACCTCATAATAAACCTCTCCCTATGGATGACAGAGTTACTTCCTTTTGAACCTAACCATTTGGTGGATGAGTTGTTGCAGAGTTACTTTCCTTGAACCTTACCATTTGACAAGGTTTTTTTTTTATTTTTCTTTAAACTGAACCCTAAACGCAATCTGTAAAAAATCAGAAATACTGCACAAGCGAATGCAAATTTCAGAGAACAATTCACACGATTTTCTATACTAATTTCTATTATCGACCACTGTTACGGAATGTTAGGAAAAATTTATCGATCAGAGATCGTAAGATTGGACTATAAACGTTGTGATTAATGGCAGTTCTGTGAGGTCTCATCAGCTCTGGCATTTTGTGTTTCCTTACCAAATGATATCAGGCTCATTGAATAAACCTGAGTCCACTGAGTTCTCAAAATAAAACCTCAAGAGCTCAAGCTCTTACCCAAGCTTGGGAGCTTAATTAACCCCTATAGGCTCACTTCGCAACACCATTCGGACCGAGGAGTTCAGGTTTATCTAGCAAGGGGATGATGACGAGGTCAAATGCGATGCGGTATAGTACAAGTATGATGGCGCGGGAAGGAATTTACGATTTGTGTTGAAGGCAATACAAATCGTAAATTTGTAATATTCAAGAGGTAGTGCAGTTCCAATACCGTATTGTATGATTAGTGTGGTGACGTTTAGAATATGGCGACAATCGTAGTTAGAAAATGAGTCGTTTTCGTTCGATATATTTGATCACTTGTTTTGAACGACCCTCCAGTCAACTTTCCGCCAACAGCCGTGTCTGATCAAGTAAAAAATGGGAGTCGTTCCCGAGATGTATTTCACCCGTTTAGCTTAAAAAGAGGATTGATTTGGACAAGTGGTATGCCAACGTAAAAGCTTAATGTCTTGGCTGCTGTTGGATGACATCAATATCGCGACTACAAATTCATGAGTTTGTTTTTTTCTGCGAGTTTGAATAAGACGAGTCGAAATGTTCCAAACTAGGACATTGCGTACCTTTTCTCTCTTATTATGGAAAACAATACATAAATTTCTAAACAAAAAAAAATGTCTGATACACCAATTTTCATGATGTTTGCATGTGTTGAACACCTGTGATGAATATCTCAGTAAATTGATGTAATGCTTCGCTGGCAGGTGGTTAGATAAACCCCTCAAAAGGGAAGACAGTTCTTTCACGTGCACCGAAAAAGACATGGCCGACACCTTTGCCGACCTAAGAAAAATGCATCGCCTGTACCAAGGTGCGGACAATGACGACGCCGTCATTAACACGATTGATGACTTCATCAATGAACACCCTGATATCTACCGTGAACCCAAATTCGATAACGAACCGGCAGACGGGGATGACGATGTTGTTCTCGTCACCCCCAACACCAATGACAAAATCATCAACGTCATAAAAAAATGCAAAAACTCCTCCTCACCTGGCGAGGACGAAGTAAGCTAGAAAATTCTAAAACAAAGCCCAAACTCCCTAATCTATAAACTAAACAAACTGTTCAACGCATGCCTCACCCATGGCTACTTTCCCAAATTCTGGAAAAAAAGCCATCGGGGTCATGGTACCAAAACCTGCCAAGGACCCCTCCGATCCAGCCAGCTACC
Organism: Pictodentalium vernedei; assembly: GCA_031216915.1. Lineage (NCBI taxonomy): Eukaryota > Metazoa > Mollusca > Scaphopoda > Dentaliida > Dentaliidae > Pictodentalium > Pictodentalium vernedei. Next base: position 165,932,719 of record CM062293.1, read on the forward strand.
GCCCAATCAGCCTCCTCAGCTGCATTGGTAAGACATTCAAACGAATCCTTACCAATCGGTTCAGGGGGCACCTCGAAGACATCGATTTCTTCAATAAATGGCAAAGAGCCTATAGAAACCGTAACGAAGGCATCGAGCATGTACAGCAACTAGTCACCCAAATGAAAACCACCATCAACAATCAGCAAATAGGCGCGGCAGTCCTGCTAGACGTCGAAAAAGCATTTGACTCAGTTTGGCACAATGGAATGCGCTACAAATTATCAAAAATGACACTCCCCATGAAATTGCTCAGATTACTATCCTCTTTCTTGAATGACCGCGAAATTAAAGTCACAGTGAACAATGAAATGTCCGACAGTGTCCCCCTTGAAGCAGGCACCCCCCAAGGGTCCATCCTAAGCCCCCTCCTTTACATCTTCTATGTAAATGACCTTAACATCTCTGAGGATCGTGTTCAAGTCTCCCAATTCGTGGATGATAAAGGCCTCTGGGACTCTAACAATACGGCCAATCTGCTCCAAAAACCCCTGCAGTGCACTCTCGATGAACTAGAACAATGGTGTGCCAAATGGAGAATTAAGTTAAACGCCAATGAAACCCAACGAATCACCTTCACTCGCAAGAAAGGCAAACGCCACTGTGACCTGAAGCTCATGGATAAAACCCTCCCAGAATGCAAAGAGGCGAAATTCCTCGGCATCACCATCGATCAAACACTGTCCTTCAATAAACACACTGACGATATGGCGAGTAAAGCAACCAAATGCATCAACTTATTAAAAATGTTAAAGGGAACTTCATGGGGAGCCAACCAGTCCACCCTACTCAAACTATACAAAGCCTTTGTGCGCCCAGTACTCGAATATGGGGCAATCATCCTAACTGACCTCAATCAGATGAATATGGGAAAACTCCAAAGGGTGCAAAATCTCGCACTTAAGAGTCGCCCTCGGTGCTCCCTGGGACACACCCACCAAAACACTCCACGATAGAGACGACTTCTCTACCATAAAAAACAGCCTTGCTTCTCTAGCCATGACGAACCACAAACGGCTAGCCGATAGCCATCTAATATCCGAATTACAGGCAATTTGCGACAGCAGACAAAAAACCCAAAACGTCAAACGCTAAAAATACTAAAATAAGAAATAATAATCAGGACTTATATAAGCCAGCACGCAAACACAACATGGGGTACGATAGGGAGGCCAGGCTATTGTCAGCAACACTATTGCGACCCTACAGTACGATATGTCCTTTTTAAGGCAAGCTACAATATGCTGAACCGAACCACTCGAACCCCTCTCACAACATAAACTCGGCAGACACGCAATCACAACAGAGAAAGCCTGAGGAGGCCAAGCTATTGTCAGCAACACTACTGCAACCCTACAGTACGATATGTCCTTTTTAAGGCATGCTACAATAACTGAACCAAACCACTGGGCAATCCACTAACACTGATAAGGAACACCAACTCAACAGTCACGCTCATCATAACCAGAACACGTACAAGCACTATACACATGCACACAAACACTGACGCATTTTTTTCTACCCTTAAAAACTATAATAAAATATTATAATTCCACCCAAACAAGGTCGCAACCAGCAGAGGGTACAACAGGAAAGAAACACCCTCGGGTGTGGTTTACTTGTGCTAAACCTGTTACCCTCCCACTGCAAACTCACTCTCAGCCACAGAAGGTGAGCTAACAGGCAGATTAACAGCTTAACTGTGCCCTCCTACCAGAAAGGGTTGCCTTCACCGACTCAACTAGAGATTAGATCATAAATTAAACAAAATGTGCTATTTTCATCTTCTTATATCTTACACATTCTAATGAAAACTAATTCTGCCTTCTTCTTTTAAGCAGGTACACAGAGGACGCTTTTTGACCAGCACCCCAATAACCGATATGGACAATCTAACGGTTATGGAAACAGTAAACTCCATGGTTCATGAACATCCTCCACTCCATCCCTAAAAGTGGTCGAACACTTTAAGGGAGGCGAGCATTGGTCCTGCGTCCCGCCTCTGTCCTTCTTTGTAAGCGCATCAAGCATTTTTTGTCCCAACCCAATAGGATTATAATGCAGGCCTGCCCACAGGGGTCTGGAAACGTTATTTTAGTGATTTAGGGTATATATGTTTAAAAAGGAGAAAGGGGTAACAACAGGCGAAATTGGGAAACTTCAACCAAGTGTCGACAAGTTTAAAAAATTATTAGATCTCGATGTACTTGGTTCCTGGCACATACCAGTTCTATTCTATATACATTTCCCTATTACTTAAAACAAATTTCGTCGAAATATCTTCAGTATTACTAGAGATATTCAATAAAATGTTAGCAAAACGAATGCTATTTTCTGATTTGTAAATAAGGTTGTCCAAACGGAACACGAATTTTTCAACACAAATCAGTGAAATAAATGCACATAGAGACATTGACCTACGCTTCATTGTGGCTCTTTGTGTACCTTTTTGAACACTTTCAACGACTGCCCAACACCAGTCGCCTATCTATACTCTGGGGAGATATTTTTTCAACATTTGCAGGTTTTTCAGCCTTCTTCCTCGTCATCATCGCCATATTTTAACAACTCTGCTCAGAATAGAAGCAAACTTGAAAGCCTTACCGCAATTGGTTACAAGTGAACTGAGAAATCGAAAGTAGATTCAGGTCACTGATCTCAGTTCACTTGTAACCAATCGTGGTAAGGCTTGCAAGTTTGCTTCTATTCTGAGTGGAGTTGTTAAAATATGGCGATGATGACGGGGTCGAAAGGGGCTTGCTCCCCATACCGCCCATGCGCGCCTTCGGCGCGTGAAACCATTTCGTCAGTTTAGAAAAAGAGCTTTTTTCTCATTTTCATTCAGTCATACGCTGACACATTGTAAACACTGTTTTTTGTTGTTGCTGTATTTATATAACGCCACCTATCTTAAAATATTTTAACTCCTGTTGTAACAAACAAAACAAAACAACTTTTCCACATGTGCGTTTAGACTGTTTACAAATCTTTTCTAACACGTGACAAATGGTTTCATTTGAATTTAGTCAAGGTTATACTCGTTTAGTTATGTAATGTCTTCTCGAAGTGGGCATTTTTTCCTAAAAAAAAATAGTTTGGATTGACACTTTTTCGGAAATGGTGAAATAGGCTATCCTCAATATGTAGAAACGTTAGATCAACTTATAATTTTTTATTGACAAATCTATGGTTCAGTAAACAGAGTTATTATTGAAGGAAACATCTTAAGGTGTGACTTGTTAACAAGTGAGTGCATCTCTAATTAGCATAACAATCATATATATTGAAAACATACTTCCATGTTTTGAACACAGATATCAAAAACGAATGATGCATCAGATTCAAGTTGTTGTTTTTTTTTTCAATTTAATATGTTCCATAACTACCTTTTCTTAATACTTTCGATTTCAAGATTTCGATTTCAAGATGGTCACAACTCCACCGTTAGAAGAAGGGGAAAAAAATATGATTTGAATATCCTTGTCGACAGCTTTAATTTGATAGGTCCCACGACTATCTTCCCGAAACTTTTGATTTTCTGATTGGTGTTAACCCCATCCCCACGGCGAGGGCTGAAAATGTCATTTTTGTAATGTATTCATCGAGCCTTCATATCAGTACCTCACATGCTTGGATTTGTAAAAAGGAAGACATTTTTCGGCTCTGGTCGTGACCCCACCCGCACATAAAATGAAAAATGTCATTTTCGTAATGTATTCATCGAGCCTTCATATCAGTACCTCGCATGCCTGGATTTGTAAAAAGGAAGACGTTTTCGGCTCTGGTCGTGACCCCCACCCCACGACGAGGGTTAAAAATACGATCTTCTTAATCCACTCGTTGAGACCTTCAGTTTGATATGTCATGTGACTACCTTCTCGAAACTTTCGATTTTATGATGGGCGTGACCCCCACCCCCACTAAAAATGAAAAATGTCATTTTTGTAATGTATTCATCGAGCCCTTCATATCAATACCTCACATGCCTGGATTTGTAAAAAGAACAACATTTTTCGGCTCTGGTCGTGACCCCACCCCACGACAAGGGTTAAAATTACGATCTTCTTAATCCACGCGTTGATACCTTCAATTTGCTATGTCACGTGACCACCTTCTCGAAACTTTAGATTTTTCTGATGGGCGTGACCCCCACCCCCAGATAAAATGAAAGTGTCAATGACACTGTAGCTTAACTTGTGTGTTGTGTTTGATGAAAAGGATAATGTTCAATGTTTATAAAAGGATTATGAAATAAGACAAGAATTGTGATAATTGGGAATATGTTCATTTCTGTTCCCTGTATGCTATGTTTATAATAATATGAGGTGTACACTGTACTAATCTGAGGGGTGGGTTAATATGACCTCACAGTTAATATATGTGGCCCTCACAGTTAACATATATCAACAAAATTACAATGAAATTATTCCAAAATGAGTCATCCTATCAAGTTACATTAAAATCCCTTCATAAATATGGCTGTAGACTGTGCTAAAGGTTTTCGGGCTTCGGGCCCCTGTAGCCGTCAGTTTCCCAATTGCGTCCAAAGGGGACGTTCTCATCTAGACATTATTTGAAGTCAACCTACCAAGTTACAATGAAATCCCTCCATAAATACGACCTGTAGACTGTGCTAAAGGTTTTCGGGCTTCAGGCAGCCATCAAGGCTGAATGATCGTGACCAAAAGGGGACGTTCTCATCTGGACACTATTTGGAGTCATCCTACCAAGCTACAATAAAATCCCTTCATAATTATGACCTGTAGACTGTTCTAAAGGTTTTCGGGCTTTGGGCCCCTGAAGCCGTCACAGTTGCCCACTCGTGTCCAAAAGGGGACGTTCTCATCTAGACATTATATGAAGTCAACCTACCAAGTTACAATGAAATCCCTGCATAAGTATGACCTTAGACTGTGCTAAAGGTTTTCGGGCTTCAGGCTCGGGCAGCCATCATGGTTGAATGATCGCAACCAAAGGGGACAATCTCATCTGGGCATCATCTGGAGTGATCCTGCGAAGTTACAATGAAATCCCTTCATAAATATGACCTGTAGACTGTGTTCAAGGTTTTCGGGCTTCGGGCACCTGTAGCCATCACAGTTGACCAATCACGACCAAAAGGGGATGTCATCATCTAGGCATTATATGGAGTCAACCTAACAATGTTACAATGAAATCCTTCTATAAATATAAACTTTTGCCTATGCTAAAGGTTTTTGGGCTCGGGCACCCATCAAGGCTGAATGATCACGGCCAAAATGGGACGTTCTCATCTTGACCTTATTTGGATTCAACCTACCAAGTTACAATGAAATCCCTTCATAAATATGACCTGTAGACAGTGCTAAAGGTTTTTGGGCTTCGGGCACCTTTAGCCGTCAAAGTTGCCCAAACATGTCCAAAAGGGGACGTTCTCATCTAGGCATTATATGAAGTCAACCTACCAAGTTACAATGAAATCCCTTCACAAATATGACTTGTAGACTGTGCTTAAGGTTTTCGGGCTTCGGGTTCGGGCAGCCATCATGGTTGAATAATCGCAACCAAAGGGGACAATCTCATCTGGGCATCATCTGGAATGATCCTATGAAGTTACAATGAAATCCCTTCATAAATATGGCCTGTAGACTGTGCTCAAGGTTTTTGGGCTTCGGGCACTTGTAGCCAACACAGCTGACCAATTACGACCAAAAGGGGATGTCATCATCTAGGCATTATATGGAGTCAACCTAATAGGTTACAATGAAATCCTTCCATAAATATGACCTTTTACCTATGCTAAAGGTTTTTGGGCTCGGGCACCCATCAAGGCTGAATGATGGCGATCAAAAGGGGACGTTCTCATCTAGACATTATTTTGGAGTCATCCTACCAAGTTACAATGAAATCCCCTCATAAATATGACCTGTAGACTGTGCTAAAGGTTATCGGGCTTCGGGCACCTTTAGCTGTCACAGTTGCCCAATCATGTCTAAAAGGGGACGTTCTCACCTAGACATTATATGAGGTTAACCTACCAAGTTACAATGAAATCCCTTCATAAATATGACCTGTAGACTGTGCTAAAGGTTTTCGGGCTTTGGGCTCGGGCAGCCATCATGGGTGAATGATCGCACGTTCTCATCTAGACATTATATGAAGTTAACCTACCAAGTTACAATGAAATCCCTTCATAAATATGACCTGTAGACTGTGCTAAAGGTTTTCGGGCTTCGGGATTGGGCAGCCATCATGGTTGAATGATCGCAACCATAGGGGACAATTTCATCTGAGCATCATCTGGAGTGATCCTAAGAAGTTACAATGAAATCCCTTCATAAATATGACCTGTAGACTGTGCTCAAGGTTTTCGGGCTTCGGGCACTTGTAGCCATCACAACTGACCAATCACGACCGAAAGGGGAAGTCATCATCTAGGCATTATATGGAGTCAACCTAACAGGTTACTAGTACAATGAAATCCTTCCATAAATATGACCTTTTGCCTATGTTAAAGGTTTTTGGGCTCGGGCACCCGTCAAGGCTGCATGATCGCGATCAAAATGGGACGTTCTCATCTAGACATTATTTGGAGTCATCCTGCCAAGTTACAATGAAATCATTTCATAAATATCACCTCTAGACTGTGCTAAAGGTTTTCGGGCTTCGGGCTTCGGGCTCCTGTAGCCGTCACAGTTGCCCAATCACGTCCAAAGGGGGACTTTCTCATCTAGACATTGTATGAAGTCAACCCACCAAGTTACAATGAAATTCCTCAATAAATATGACCTGTAGACTGCGCTAAAGGTTTTCGGGTTTTGGGCTCGGGCAGTCGTCACGGTTGGCAGATCATGCCCAAATGGGGAAATTCGCATCTAGACATCATAAGGAGTCATCCTACCAAGATACAATGAAATCCCTCCACATTAAACATGACCTGCAGACTGTGCTAAAAGTTTTTGGGTTTTCGGGCTTGGGCAGCCATCACGGTTGATAGATCATGCCCAAAAGGGGACGTTCTCGTCTAGGCACTATACAGAGGCATCCTACCAAGTTACAATGAAATCCCTTCATAAATACGACCTGTAGACTGTGCTAATGGTTTTCGGGTTTTGGGCTCGGGCAGCCATACCGGTTGCCCGATCGCGACCAAAAGGGGACATTCTCATCTAGACATGACCCCAAACCTGCATATGAAATTTCGTGACGATCAGACAAGAACTGCGGGGTGTAGCCCGTGCTAAAGGAAATGTGAACAGACGTCACAGACGCACAGACTAACAGACTTCTGCACGCGTGATGGCAATAGCTTATCTTGACTATGTCAAGTTAGCTAATGAAAAACGTCATTTCTGTAATTTATTCATCGAGCCCTTCATATTAATACTTCACATGCCTGGATTTGGGGGGCGCAGTGACCCCCACCCCCCACGACGAGGGGAGATAACTTTGTATGATTAAGTTCAGGTTATGAGAATCAAGCAATCTGATTGGTTAATTAACATTAGGAACGTGAAGTGATTGGGTGATTACTTATTTCAAGCTCTTCAAGCTTTTGGTTTTGGGTATACATTCCTCTAGCCATTACATCCACATTATTAAACGATCAGGTGGCAATGAATGTCACGATACCCTCACAATTTTTCATTTGTTTTTTGTTCCCATCCCAGAAATCTGCACTAGTTGGTCATCATGCTCTACACGGTCCGATCGACCACTGGCGAACATAGAGAAAAGGTTTTAAGATCGATTTTTCCTGTCTCAGGTTTTTTCTGTTTAGTTTGGAAAAAATCCTCTATGGGAAACTTCACTTTACACTGTTGGCGAACATAGAGAAAACGTTTTGAGATTGATTTTTCCTGGTCTGGAACTCTAAATTGTTTTTTAACGATCGGATCGCACCCTCGACCGTCTGGAACGCGATCGTGAACGTTCGGTGGTTCAGAACTCTCAAAACGCATTTTTATGCTGGTCTAGAACTCTCAAAGTGTTTTTTGCCGGCGTTCGCCAACGATAAATTGAAGGTCTGATCCACGATGAAAACGTTGAGAAAAATGTTTTAGGTTGATGTTTCTTCGAATTTCTTACATTTTTCCTTCTGAGCGATATGTCGAATTCGCACTCGTTCGCCAACGGCTGTTTGAATGGTCTAAGATGCGAACTGAGGGGTCAAAAAACGATGGAGAGTTCTGGACCATCATGTAAAAACAACTTTTTTATACTCTGTACACCATTTAACACTGAATCTCTATGGGGGGTACACGTACATGTACGTGTACATTTTTTGAAAAAGTGGTCTAGAACTCTCATTCCTCAGCTACTTAAAGTAACTTGACAATCCAAGCAATATTTTTCAAGTTATCGAATGCCAAAGGGATTGGAGGAATTTTCAATTTGAACGAAAAAGGGTTAATATCTCAGGATCAAAATAACAGATTTACACCGAAAACTATACAGCTCGGTACATCAGTAACCTGAACACAAATACTAGAGGGGGTATCAGTACCCCGTGGCTCACCAACAGGTGGCCAATGTAAAGGGGTGGTTGGAGTAAAAAACAAAAATGGTCAAAACTTGCACACAAAAGTCCAAAATTAAAGAAAATAAGCAGCTAAAGGGTTAAATAATATAATAACCCCTAAGAAGCATGCTAACATAAAATAGGAACCATGGCAATATGCTACAAGGTAAGTCTCCACTTTGAAAAAAAAGACAGACAAACCTTAAAACCTGCTCATAAAGGTAAAAAAAGTATCACATTTGTTTCAAAGGGTTAAAATTTAGAAAAATACCCTGAAAATATTACAATAACCAGCGTGGCAATATGCCAGTGAGATAAAACTCCACTTAAAAAAAATATCAAAACCTGCACACAAAAGTACAAAACCTGCACAGAAAAGGAAAAAATTAAAGTAAATAGGCAGCTAAAGGGTTAAATAATATAAAAATAGCCCAAGAAGCAACCTAACATAAAATAGGAACCATGGCAATATGCTACAAGGTAAGTCACCACTTGGAAGAAAAGAAAGACAAACCTCAAAACCTGCACATAAAAGTAAAAAAAAGTATCACATTTGTTTCAAGGGGTTAAAATTGAGAAAAATACCCTGTCACAGTAACCACAATGGCAATATGTCAGTAAGGTGAAAGTCTACTTGAAAAATATCCACTTGGAAGAAAAGAAAGACAAACCTCAAAATCTGCACATAAAAGTATCACGTTTGTTTCAAAGGGTTAAAATTTAGAAAAATACCCTGAAAATGTTACAGTAACCACCATGGCAATATGCCAGTGAGGTAAAACTCCACTTAAAAAAAAATATCAAATTCTGCACAGAAAAGTACAAAACCTGCACACAAAAGTCCAAAATTAAAGTAAATAAGCAGCTAAAGGGTTAAATAATATAATAATAGCCCCAAGAAGCATCCCAACATAAAATAGGAACCATGACAATATGCTACAAGATAAGTCGCCACTTGGAAGAGAAGAAAGACAAACCTCAAAACCTGCACATAAAAGTAAAAAAAACATCAAAACCTGCACACAAACGTCAAAATAAGTCCAAAATTTGATTCAAAGGGTTAAAATTAAGACAAAATACCCTGGAAAAGAGTTAAATGTTATCATGAACCCCCACAGCAATATGTAAAGAAGAAAAATTTTTTTTTAAAAGCACAAAAATCCAAACCTGTAAACAAAAGAAGTCCAAAATTGAAGTAATTAAGCAGGAAAAGGGTTAAAGAATACAACGTAGCCCTAAGATGCATGTTTACATACAATAGAAAGCATGGACATATGCTACAAGGTAAATCTACAATTGGAAGAAAGGAAGAAAAAAACCCATGAAAACCTGCACGCAAACGTCAAAATAAGTCTAAAAATCTATTCAAAGGGTTAAAAATTTTTTAAAAATGCACTGGAAAGATATCAATGTTATAATAACCACCACTGCAATATTCAGTGAGGTCAACCTCACTTGAAATTGTTTTTTTTATCACAACCTGTACATAAAAGTAAGAAGCTGTAAGCCTAAGTCCAAAAGCTGTACATAAAAGTCCAAAATTGAAGTAATTCAGCAGGAAAAGGGTTAAATAATACAAACATAGCCCTAAGATGCATGTATACATACAATAGAAAGCATGGACATATGCTGCAAGGTAATTCTCCACTTGGAAGAAAGGAAAAAAAAAACATCAAAACCTACACGCAAACATCAAAATAAGTCTAAAATTTGATTCAAAGGGTTAAAATTAAGACAAAATACCCTGGAAAAGAGTTAAATGTTATAGTGAACCACCATAGCAATATGCAGAAACTCTACACTTGGAAGAAAGGAACAAAAAAAAAAAAACCATGAAAACCTGCACGCAAACGTCAAAATAAGTCTAAAAATCTATTCAAAGGGTTAAAATTTTTTTAAAAATGCACTGGAAAGATATCAATGTTATAATAACCACCACTGCAATATGCAGTGAGGTCAACCTCACTTGAAATTGTTTTTTTTTATCACAACCTGTACATAAAAGTAAGAAGCTTTAAGCCTAAGTCCAAAAGCTGTACATAAAAGTCCAAAATTGAAGTAATTCAGCAGGAAAAGGGTTAAATAATACAAACATAGCCCTAAGATGCATGTTTACATACAATAGAAAGCATGGACATATGCTGCAAGGTAAATCTCCACTTGAAAGAAAGGAAAAAAAACCCATCAAAACCTGCACGCAAACATCAAAATAAGTCTAAAATTTGATTCAAAGGGTTAAAATTACGATAAAATACCCTGAAAAAGAGTTAGATGTTATAGTGAACCACTATAGCAATATGCAGAAACTAAAAAAAAATTTAAAAAGCCCAAAAATCAAAACCTGTACACAAAAGTTCAAAATATTTGAGAGCGGACGCCGACGCCGACATGAGGGCTATGCCATAGGCTCACACAACTAACGTTGGTGAGCCAAAAATGCACTGGAAAGATATCAATGTTATAATAACCACCACTGCAATATGCAGTGAGGTCAACCTCACTTGAAATTGTTTTTTTTATCACAACCTGTACATAAAAGTAAGAAGCTGTAAGCCTAAGTCCAAAAGCTGTACATAAAAGTCCAAAATTGAAGTAATTCAGCAGGAAAAGGGTTAAATAATACAAACATAGCCCTAAGATGCATGTTTACATACAATAGAAAGCATGGACATATGCTGCAAGGTAAATCTCCACTTGAAAGAAAGGAAAAAAAACCCATCAAAACCTGCACGCAAACATCAAAATAAGTCTAAAATTTGATTCAAAGGGTTAAAATTACGATAAAATACCCTGGAAAAGAGTTAGATGTTATAGTGAACCACTATAGCAATATGCAGAAACTAAAAAAAAATTTAAAAAGCCAAAAAATCAAAACCTGTACACAAAAGTTCAAAATATTTGAGCGGACGCCGACGCTGACGCCGACATGAGGGCTATGCCATAGGCTCACACAACTAACGTTGGTGAGCCAATAAACTAACTAGACAATCCAAGCAATATTTTTCAAGTTATCGAATGCCAAAGGGTGGGAGGAATTTTCAATTTGAAGGATAAAGGGTTAATATCTCAGGATCAAATTATCAGATTTACACCAAAAACTATACAGCTCGGCACATCAGTAACCTGAACACAAATATAAAGTAACTTGACAATCCAAGCAATATTTTTTCAAGTTATCGAATGCCAAAGAAATGGATACGGACACCGGATGGACAGACGGACGAACAAAGGATGGATGGACGGATGGCCACCCCGGATGCCGGCATTATGTGTACCATACATAGTATGGGTACACATAAAAAAAAGCAATAGCTCACATATAGAGGTCACCCCGAACACACATACCAAGTTTCAAAGTGATCCAATCATAAATGTGCCCTGAAGGGTTTGTTACAGGGAAATATTGAGGCCTGACTAAATGAAGTGCAAAGGTCAGCAGCAACATTTTTTGACAGAAATGAAAGAAAATCGACAGCTCCCATATAGATGTCACCCCACACAAGCACACCGAGTTTGCAAGTGATCCAATCATAAATGTGCCCAGCAGGGTGTGTCAAAGGGAAATATTGATGCTTAACTGCACTAAGTTTTTACTAAGTTCATCGAAGGTCATTGCCAGTGGCAACATTTTTTGATGAAAATCGATAGCTCCCATCTAGAGGTAACCCCAAACAAGCATACAAAGTTTCAAGCCGATCTGATCATAAATGTGCCCTTTATGGCATGCCAAAGGAATATATTGATGCTTGACTGAACAAAGTTCAAAGATCGTTGCCAGCGGCAACATATTCTGACAGACGGAAATGGAAGAAAATCGATAGCTCCCATCTAGCGGTCACCCCAAATAAGCATGCCAGGTTTCAAAGCAATCCGATCATAAATGTGCCCTGTAGGTTGTGCCAAAGGGAAATATTGAGGTCTGACTAAACTAAGTTCTAAGAACGTTGGCCGCGGCAACATTTTTTGACGGAAATGGAAGAAATCGATAGCTCCCATCTAGAGGTCACCCAATACAAGCATGCCAGGTTTCAAAGTGATCTGATCATAAATGTGCCCTGTAGGGTGAGCCAAAGGGAAATACTGAGGTCTGACGAAACTAAGTTCTAAGAACGTTGGCTGTGGCAATATTTTTTGACAGAAATGAAAGAAAATCGATAGCTCCCATGTACAGATCACCCCAAACAAGCATACCAGGTTTCAAAGCAATCCATTCATAAATGTGCCATGTAGGATGTGCCAAAGGGAAATATTGTGGTCTGACTAATCTGAGTTCTAAGAACATTGGCCGTGGCAATATTTTTTGACGGAAATTGAAGAAAATCGATAGCTCCCACCTAGATAGAGGTCACCCCAAACAAGCATACCAAGTTTCAAAGTGATCTGATCATAAATGCGACCTGTGAGGTGTGCCAAAGGAAATTGTGGATGTACGTTGTACCTACGTACGCCGATGGACTAGAAGTGATGGCAATCGCTCAGCTTGACTTTGTCAAGTTGAGCTAAAAACAGTACATAAATGAGACATAGTTATTGCTTCATACTGAGCTACACATTGAAACTAGGGCTGGGCGGTTTTGAAATTTGCATTTCGGTTTGGTTTCAGTTTTGTACAAAAACTCGGTTTTCGGTTTTTCAAAATATGTTGCAGAAATCCACATTTTAGAGGGTAATGTGGACATAAAATGTGTCTGTATTTGTCATCCAAGTCATGAGGCTCATATAGTGTGTTGAGTCATTCGGGTTACTCAGTGTCCACCAAACTTCTCAGCTAATGGACATATTGTGTTGGGCTACTGTGGTGGAGGCATGAGGTATCAAGGGAGACCAGCTCCCACCCCCACCACAAACACTCAAAATCCCACTTGTTTCTCCCTTCCTCAAATCTGAAAAGATTATTTTTTTTGATTTCCTGCCCTCAGTAGCGATCCCCCCCCCCCCCCCCCCCCCCCCCCCTGCGAAAAAAAAAAAAAAAAAAAAATCTTCACTAGCATGGTCCACAGGATTTCAAACCATGGCTCCACCACTGGTGGGATCTGCCTTGTTCTGTCAGATTTGGAGCCTTGTCAATATGCAGAAATTCAAAAGAAAAGCTGCATTTTAGCAAAAATCAACAATTGCTTATTTTTTATGGAGTCGCTAAGCTCTCACCCTGGTTTTGGTGGATAATATGCAATTGTTAAGCTTATTTCGGTAATTATCACATCACTTGAAAATAAGACAAGCCCTGAGTTTCTTGATGGTTCCTGCTTCAAATGACAGTGGAATAAGAGGAACACAAATCATATTTCTTGTGATTTTGATAACTATTATTGAAGCAAGTCGTGATATACGAATCACTTTTATTAGTAACTCACTCACTCCAATGCTTTCACAACATCTCTCCTAATTTCGATTGTTGAGGTTCGTTTTTTACTTTATTTTTCCCAAACATAGAAATTGGGCGAAATGACCGATGCCAAGGCGAAGATATTTCCAACTTTACTTTGCCCACTTGGCTGACCCCTGTGTTGATTTCATCTCAGTCAAGACAGGCGATTGATGTTTTTGAAGGGAGATGGCTGCATAATGCGATTTGAAAGAAAGTTTGCAATATTGCATCTTGGGATTTGTTGTGTTTACAAAATACACATGGTCATGGGAAAACAGATGTTGATTATAACATCTTCGTATTGGGAACGCAGCGTGTGTACCTGACAGACCTGCAGTACTGCACGATTCCTTAAAGTAAGTTCAAATACTATACAAACAATTCCCAATAAGTTTAAAAAAAACTTTCAATAGTTACCTGCCATCCATTTAACAGGATATGTTCTATTTTAATTTAACCATTTTATTGTTGTCAAAAGACATAACTGCCAATGCGCAGTGTAATCTCCGAGCATGTGACTTCAGAGAACGTGCCAGTAGTCGGTTAATTAACATAATTTACTTGTCATTTTTCCCATGTGAACTTTGAGGTTTTAAAACTCAATAAATTTTATGTTTACCTCCAATCTTATTTACGTGCCGTAAGCAGATGATTTGGGGTCAAAGGTAATTTATAATACTTTTACACCATATATTGTCAGGTAACTTGCAATACCTCTTTGGTCTAATATGAGTGAGCATGGGGCTGTGCCCGGTTCATTTAATTTATTTAACCATTCTTGAATTGCATGTGTGGATTTTTACGTAAGACTTTTTAATTTTTCATATTCCATCTGCTGGTGGTTCTGTAGATATTGTTTAAGATACAAGAAATTTGCTACCACTATTTGTGGGGCGAGTGGGGGGGGGGGATTTGTTGTCAGTCCTCTCGAAGTAAGCATAAATGGCACAGCATTTACCTTTGCCCAACATTTAAGCTTTTGGCGTGCGTAAAACAAGTGATTAGAGGTCATAAACTTAACCAATTCTGGGAAATTTGTTGAAACCGAAAGTCTCGTTTTTTGTTAAGGCGGCAGTTCGGTTTCGGTTTAAAAAAAAAAAACGAACCGATAAACCACCCAGCCCTAATTGAAACCACCCAGCACCGACGCTGGACTATTGTCTCTGGAGGAGGTATTCCCTTGCTTTTCACTATAAAGCCAAATAACTTGAGGGAAAAACCGTTCCACCCCTCCCCCCTTGTTCCGAAATAAAATTCCTCAGAACGAAGAGGGCAGTGGAATGGCTTCAGTGCACAATCAGACAGCCTAAGACAACTTCTAGATGTAAGATTAATGGAAGACATACTGAGCAACAGGAAGAGGACCTGAAGATCTAAGGTCACCGGAGATGGACTCTAAATTTCTGAGGTAATACTTGGTAAATGAAGAAGACTGTGTCCAGAAGGCAGCCTTCATAAGGTCAGCAATGGCTATACTGTTAAAATGAGCCCAAGAAGCAGACAGTGCTCTAACCTCATGGGCTGAAATCTTGACAGAACGTTGATCTGAAGATAGAGTTTCACAGGCAATACATTTTGCGAGCTGAATCCATCTAGTGATAGAATGAACAGATATGTCCTTTCTGTTAGAAATCAGGTGTCACGGGATTCTTTGGAAAATAATACTCTTGTTGATTCATGATGATTTATTTATTAATTCGATGCAATTAGAATTTTTAATCACTGATGGTTTCAACACAATAATGATTCTATCACATTTGCCATATATCACAGCCCAATTTCGCACTATCTTTTGCCATACACATAACACTAAGTTGACTAAATAAACTAATCAATGCACTAAGCAACATCACAAAGCAGATCACTGTATTAAGCGCACGAAAGCACAAAATAAACTGGCACAAAGCATACTGGCACAAAGCATACTGCACTAAGCATATAGGCACTAAGCCAAAATGTGTTGGCACAAAGCAATCACAGGTGCTGTAACACAGTACTGGAGTTTACATTAATCCAACTGACTCTCATTTTCTCCTCTGCCACCAGAATTAATTTATTTACATAAACGGTTCAACTATCAAGTGGTACGAAAAATGGGTGGTACAAATTGCAGGAACCCCTAAAATGGTCACATAAAAACTGGATCTGATAATGTAGTATGAAAATATGAATTTGATTGTGATTTTAAAACTATATTCATCATTTTTCTTCTCACTTCAAACGTACATTTTGTACTCGTCTGCATGAACTGTCCACTTTGAGAAAAGCATGCCACTTGTGTATTTTATTGGCTGTCTTTACCACATTGTGTCACATGAGAATTTCCCATCAGCACAATCATGTACCACAATTACCGAGCATTGGATTAACCCCACCAAAGCAAATAATAAATATAACTAATATCTACAAATATAACCTACCTTAACCCACATTAGGCATACATTGTTTTTTATACATTATTTATATTTAACTTACCTTATCCAACTGATGGAGACAATACTGTTTTTTATTATTAAAATACATATTATATATTTGCCTCTCCAAATATATGTGACATCAGGGAAAGAATCTTTTTCTTCCCTTTCTAATAAAACTTGTTTGACGTTTTATAAATGGGCATTGCTCTAAATGGACACAGCAAAGGTCTACTGTTGTCTGAGGATGGTAAAGCCTTAATGATAAAAGGCTCCGGCCGCTTAACCAGAATCTGATTCTTAGCCAAGAACCCCACTTCTGTAGTGAGGGTAACAGTATTACCCACACTACGGTACTGGGAATCATCAACAGATAATGCATGAAGGTCACTCACTCTTCGGGTAGACGCAAAGGATAAGAGAAAGGCCGTTTTATAGGTCAAGAATTACTCTACATTGTCTAATGGCTCAAGCGGAGCTTCTTGAAGCCTCAACAGAACCCAAGCCAAATTCCATTTAGGAATTAATCTGAGGGTTCTAGGTCTATAAATAGAGAAATTTTTTACTAACTTGGATAAAGAAGAATCTGATCCAATAGCCAAGTTATCACGATGAGCATTAAGTGCCTGATAACATAGACCTATAGCTCTTAATTGTGACGGGCTGCAAGTTTAATACGCCAAACAAGTAGACCAGGAAATTGGCAATCTGAGGAATAG
Source organism: Pictodentalium vernedei (assembly GCA_031216915.1). Taxonomy (NCBI): domain Eukaryota; kingdom Metazoa; phylum Mollusca; class Scaphopoda; order Dentaliida; family Dentaliidae; genus Pictodentalium; species Pictodentalium vernedei. Next base: position 165,949,759 of record CM062293.1, read on the forward strand.
ACGGATCATAAATGTCTAGTGACCAGTCCATACACCAACGGAAGAAAACTCTCCACTTTGCTGCATAACTCAATGAAGAGGTAGGATTTGCGTCCACTTTTCATCCTGTTAAGTGTTTTCCACGAAAGAAGGACCACTCAACAGAAATATGTGAAGGTTGAGACCTTTCTGGTTGTGATGCAGTAGGCAGGACTTCCCCTGATCTAGAAGATTCTTTCGAGGAGGGAGCTTCTGAGGAACGTCCCAGAACAGACACCTGAGAAGACTGATCCAGGGTTCTGTGACGACAGAGGTACTACTAGCAGGATTTTGCAGTGAGAGTGTTTGATTTTTTAACAGAATCTGCTGAATGAATGGAGAAGGAGGATACGCATATCCTATCATTCCGTCCCATGAGATCATTGGAGCATCTACTGCGTACACTCGATCTGGGTATGGTGACCGAACCGTCGGTAATATATTGTTCAGGTGTGTCGCAAAATTATCTATCATGGGACGATCCCACTGGTAGCAGATCTGACTAAATACTTGCTTGTTGTGAGTCCACTCGATTGGTAACAGGCGACCTTTTCAAGAGAGCAAGTCTCCTACTACGTTCAGACGACCCGGTATTGGACGAACTGAGAGTTGAACATGATGACTCAGAGCAAATAGGAGAATGTTCTCCATAATTCACATAACAGAATCGATTGAGTGCCTCCCTGGTTCCAGAGATAAGCCACTACCATCGAGTTGTCCAACAGAATCTGAACATAGATGTTCGCTACTTGAGCAATCCAATTTTGTAGTGCTATCCAGATAGACATCATCTCCTTGATGTTTATGTTCTTCTCTAGGAACCGAGGGTCCCAAAGATCCTGACACTTCAAGTCTGAGGGACTTAGGGACACACCCTAGCTCATCTGACTCGCATCCGTCATAATCGTGAAGACCGGATCCAACAGTTGAAGCGGAACTCCCGAAGTCAGCCACTGAAGATACGCGCAAATCTGAACCTTTTGTTTTAGTAGGTCCGTTAAAAAAATCGGAGTTCCAAACAAATGAGTCTTCACACTCTAGTTCTGAGTAAATAAAATCTGGAGGGAATGCGTGTGCAGGCGACCCATTGGAATAAGATCTGCAGTCACTCCGCACAGCCCCATCAGTCACAAACTCCCTCGCAGTCACTGCAGGAGAGTTTAGACAAAAGCGAGCATAACAACTGACTAATTTTGCTCTAGGTAATGGCAGGCAAACCAGATTGTTGTGAGTCTCGAAGCTCATTCCCAAGTGAATGAAGGACTTGGACGGAGCAAGATCTGACTTTTTCTCATTTACTACGAAACCAAGACATCGAAACTGAAGCAGACTCTGAACATCTTTCTGAAGAATAATTATTATGTCGCAGTATCTCTAAAGAATGTCGTCAATGTAAGCCAACATTACCACTGCCGAATGAGCTCGGAAGTATGACATTACTGAGTTCATCATTCGAGTGAAAGCCGAAGGAGCCAGGTTCTGACAAAAGCACATCGATCTGGACTGCTAAACCTCTCCTTGCATAGCAAAACGCCAGTACTTTCTGAATGCCGAATGCACCATGACATGAAAGTACATGCCCTTTAGATCTATGCTTGCCACATAGTCGTCCACTCGAATGCTCGCTCTTAACGACCAAATGGTTCCATGTAGAACTATGGAGCTATGATCAATTTGTTTATCCAGCTGAGTCTATTATCGGTCAGAATGAGCCATCTGGCTTCAGTACGAGTAACAGGTGACTTGTAAAAAGCTGGAGAATTTTGATTCTCGACAAACTCGATTGCTTTCTCCGATAGAACCTGTACCCCCGCAAGGAGAGTCTCTCTTTGGAAGAATTCACCGGGAGATTTGTCCAACGCCGACTTCTTGTTAAGTGGAGCTTTGCTCGGAATGATAGCCGCAAACCTGCCAAGACTACATTTCTCACCCAATGATCTTCCGTAATTTTCATCCAGTTTTTTGCGAAGTTGATAACCTTCCGCCAACTTGCAAGGCTTGCGGGAGGAGAAACTACGTCCTTCCCACAAAGAACCTTATCCCATCAGACTTGGGGCATCTGACTTATAGTCTTTATATGACTTGCGCCCCTTTCTCGAGTTGCTTTTCTGACGACCTCCGGAGTAACTGTAAGAGGGTTTCCTAGACCTTTGTGAGGAGCTCCCTTCAATGATTGGGAACTGGAACAACCTCGCCTACTCCAGCTAGCTGATGCATGTTGTTGAGACGCTGATCTCAGCAGCAGTGCGCTGGAAGCTTTTTGGTAGCCTATTCATAGACTAAGAAAGCCCATCGTCGAACAGTGTGTATCTGGAGACTGGAGCGACTCGGAGAGAGCTTTTCACCCTGTCATTGATAATTGATGACACAAGGGTTGCATCACATCTAACCAACTCCAAATTTGCCACTGAAAGGGTGGATTGGTACGTGGCATACATGACTGCCCTAGAAAAAACTCTTAGCGAAATTCCTTTCTATTTAGACACTGCGCCAGAGCCCTGGTGATATGATCTGCGTAGTACATAGCATCCAGAATCGCTTTATTAGATGAAATCAAAGATTCCAGTGTAAATTGAATGATGTAGACAATGATATATCCAAATCCCCAGCCTGCTCATCCAGAAGCAGAGTAGCTCTCTGAACATCTTCTCCAACCATTTTAAAATAATATGCTGATTGAAGATGCAGAAAAGAAACTGCCTTTCTTATTCAAATTTGCTAGGTTGAATGTGGCGTCGTTAATGTGGCCGAAGGCCTCCGACAACTTGCCAAGAGTCCCGGGAAGGAAAGAACATCATCTTTCCTTCACACAACATCTCTGTCTATGGACGACAGCGTTTTCTGCCTAGCAGACGCAGCTTGCTGATCAGTTGGAACAAGGTCAGGACAGTATTGATGAATGAAATTCATCGCTACCATATGTTGTTCCAAAACATATGGTAGCGATGAATTTCATTCATCAATACTGTGCTCAAAAGTCCTCATCGACACACCAAATGGTAAATTGAACACAGGTATTTCACAAAGTGACATTTCGTTTGCTCATAGGGTTAATTCGTGTGTGGTAGGAAAAGAAACGAATAAAAGGACTATCATAGTGAAATTCACTTCGCGAAGACCGAAACTGGACGTTATATCAAAAAGAAAATTGTTAAAAGGGTCTGGTCTGAGCGTCTCGGAGGATGTGACTCGTCTCAATTACCTTCTTCTGCAGAAAGCTTATAAGTCACCAGGCATTGTAAACTCCTGGTGTTCAAATGGAAATCTTTTGTTAAAACAACACTGGGAAACATTCAGAGATTCCGAACTGAATCACTTGGAGCGGTTAATTATGCAAGTTACTAGTCTAACGCCTATATCAACAAGCTCAGATGACTTTCACTTTACTCAATCTGACAGTTTCTACTGAATGCATTTACCATTTACCCAACGAATCGCCCGCATCCGCTTGCGTGGTATGCAAATTCAGCAGCTGAAAAAGCATTATTTTGCGAAAATATTTCAAGAAAGCCATATCATGTGGCCCCTCTTTGGAACGAGCTCATCGAGCTCATTCCAAAGAGGGGTTGCATGATGTGGTTTTGTTGAGATTTTTTGAAAAAAGTTAAAAAATTATATTTAAAATAATAAATTTTGAAATCGTCTGCGTTGGGTAAAGGGTTAACAAAAAAGTTATAAACATTAAATGTACTAAAATAAGTGTTAAAAAACACTATGATCTTTATACAGTGATATATATATATATGTTTCGACACCCCAAAATAAATCCCCCCCCCCCCCCCCCCTCTCTCTCTCTTTTGGATACCTGTCCTCTCCTCTTTTACGATTTGATTGCCACTTTTCTTTCTTTCTGCCAACTCAATATACCTGGCGAAAGAGAAAGGGGAGGGGGGGATGGTGTGGCAGACTCGGCCACCCTTGCGATCCTCTGTCTCTATCGTGCTCGCTATTGCTCACTATCTACTTCTCTCATTTCCCTACTTTTCTCCACCTGTTTTTATTCATAAATGGATTGTTATCAAATTGCAGTTGCCATGTGTGTTAAATGTACATCTGAACAGTTCAAAGATTGTGCTCACTATAGTTCCAGTACATACACCGACATTGCTATGGTCTTTAATAATAATCTATATGGTTATATGTAATGAAACTCGGGGATACACCTTTGTGAACAATTTGGTGATCATCCTCTAGGGTAATCATTGTATGTCCACAAAATAGTGTGTGTACATTAGGCAATCCGTCCATCCCTCTATGGCTGTCTGTGTGTATCCAATCTACTTACCCCAATGTTAGTCCCTTTACGCATCCGCCTATTCTCTCTCTCCTCTCATCTCATCTTGCCCTCCCTCTCTTTCTATTCTCCTTTCATATATCCTTTTTTTGGTTTGGGCGCTACCACTTGTCTTTCCTTCGGCCAAGCCACTCACTCTCACTCTGCCCCTCCTTTCTCTTTTCTTCTCCAATTGCTCCTCCCCCCTTTCCCTCTTATTCTGTCTCTATCAACTTTTCTCTTTTTCCCTAACACCTCTCTATTTATTTCTATTCATGAAATGGATTAATAGCATGCTTCATTTTTATATCCCCACTGTTAACGTGTCTTAAGGTACATTTGACCATTTCACAAGATCGTGATCAGTCTAGTTCCAGTACTGTATACACACAGATATTGTAACATAGTTGTGTATGGTTTGTCATAATGGTTTATATGTCTATATGTACGGAAACTCAGGGATACATTATGAACAATTTACTGATTATTCTCTAGAGTGTGCACTGGTTTGTGCACAAAATAGTGAGTGGACATTAAGAAATCCATCTACTTGCCTGCATGTTAGCCCCTTTACCTGTCTGCGTATTCACTCTCTCACTCTCTCTCTTCTCGATCTCTGTTTCTCTCTCCCTCTTTCTTCTCTATCTTATCCCTTCCACTCTTTTTTCTCAATTCTCTTTCTTTTTCTCTCTCAGACATCTGATCACTCTCCTCTTTCAAGTTTAGTTCTTCCACTTCTCTTTCCTTCGATCATCTCACTCACTCCCACCCTGCCCCCTCCTCTCCTTTCTTCTCCACTTGTTCCCCCCACCTTCTCTCTTTCCATCTCGCTATCTCTTTATATCAATGTCTCTCCTCGTTTCCATTCCCTTTTCTCTATTAATATCTATTTATGAATGGATTAAATGCATGTGCATCTGACCAGTTCACAAGATCGTGATAGGTCTAGTATACACACAGATATTGTTATAAATTGGTATATAATTTGTCACATTCATCTGTATGCTTGTATGTAAGGGAGCTTCGGGATACATTATGAACAATTTATTTGTTTAATTTTACACACAAGTTTAGCCAACAACATAAGATCATTTTATGTAAATTTATTTATTTATTGGTGTTCAAGGTCACATACTTATGCACAATGGCTAATCGTGACCGTGACAGTTTTACGGGTGGAGGAAGCCGAAGTACCCGGAGAGAACCACCGAGCAACGACGAGCAGCTGTCAGCTCTCCAACATCGTAACTCTGAACTCTGCACCGCAGCACAGGCAGGGTTAGATTGGTTGAAGACATGCGCACCATCGACGTGCAGTACGCCTCAGTACACAGCGTCATCGTGCCCCCATGTAGGCAATCGGGGTGAAGTGTCTTGCCCAAGGACACATCGCGGTTGCCGCATTTTATGTAAATAATATATTTATCTCATAAATGGCCGTTTATTCAAACAATAAAGGCCTTTTATAAATTTCTGCTTTAATAACCTAGTAGGGTGATAAATTTTTCCCATAGGTTTAACACAAGAAAAACTATAAAGTGTTTTAGCACACTAAAACATATGTCTCCCCTTCCTTTTGAGGTCAGAGGTCAAGGTCACATGCAGTTCATCAAGGTAGCGGACATGCGGTTTCATGGTGACACATCCACATGTCCAAAAAAAAAGAAAATCTGGTCTGGACAATTACTCCCTATTTAAAGTACATAAATTTGACCTTGAGGTCAAGGTCACATGAAGGTCATGATTACATGTGACATGCAGTCTAATTGCGATACATCCACATGTCAAATATCTAAGTCGTAGGTCAAAAAACAAAAAAGTTCTGGTCTGGATAATTATTCCCTATTTGAAGTACATAAATTTGACCTTGAGGTCAAGGTCACATGAAGGTCACAACAGGCAGTCTCATGGTGACACATCCACATGTCAAATAACCAAGTCCTAGTTCAAAAAACAAAAAAATTCTGGTCTGGACAATTACTCCCTATTTGAAGTACATAAATTTGACCTTGAGGTCAAGGTCACATGAAGGTCACGACATGCGGTCTCATGGTGACACATCCACATGTCAAATAACCAAGTCCTAGGTCAAAAAACAAAAAAATTCTGGTCTGGACAATTACTCCCTATTTGAAGTACATAAATTTGACCTTGTGGTCAAGGTCACATGGAGGTCACAATGGTATGCGACACACCGGCTCATGGTGATACATCCTCGTGCCAAATATCTAAGGCCTGGCTCAAAAGACAAACAAGTTTTGGTCCGGACAAAGTTTCCTTGAAAAAAGCACAAATCTGACCTTCAGATCAAAGGTCAAGGTCACATGAAGGTCACAGTGGTACGCTACACACCGGCTCATGGTGATACATCCACATGCCAAATATCTAAAGCCTGACTCGAAATACAAAAAAGTTCTGGTCCAGACAGTCTAACTTAAAAAAATGCATAGATCTGACCTTCAGGTCAAAGGTCAAGGTCACATGAAGGTCACTATGGTACACTGCACACCAGTTCATGGTGATACATCCACATGCCAAGTATCTAAGGTGTAGGTCAAAAGACAAAAAAGTTATGGCCCGGACAAAGTTTGTGTGATGTTTCCCTTAAAAAAACACATAAATCTGACCTTCAGGTCAAAGGTCAAGGTCACATGAAGGTCACTATGGTACACCACACACCGGCTCATGGTGATACATCCACATGCCAAGTATCTAAGGTGTAGGTCAAAAGACAAAAAAGTTATGGCCCGGACAAAGTTTGTATGAGAAGAAGAAGAAGAAGAAGAAGAAGAAGAAGAATAATATGCACTAAAACAATATGTCTCCCTTCTGGGAAGGGGAGACATAATTTATCACCCCAGTAGGGATTTGGAAACAGATGATACTATGTTGACCGGCTCATGGTGATATATCCACTGCCAAATATCTAAAGCCTGACTCGAAATACAAAAAATGCCGCTCAGGATCACCGATCCAATGTTGAGTTGTGACAACAGTTCCTCGCACCAAGGCCAACACACCTATGAAGTTTCATGACTCTAGGTTGAACCACTATCAAGTTCTCATCCTGAAACCAATTGTTGCGATATACTATGTTCAAGGTCACTGTGACCTTGACCTTTGACCTGGTGAGTCCAACATCAATAGGGTTCTTCCTCGCACCAAGGCCAACACGCCTGTAAAGTTTCATGACTCTAGGCTGAACCACTATCAAGTTATCATCCGGAAACCAATTGTTGCGATATACTATGTTCAAGGTCACTGTGACCTTGACCTTTGACCTGGTGAGTCCAAGATCAATAGGATTCTTCCTCGCACCAAGGCCAACACACCTATGAAGTATCATGACTCTAGGTTGAACCACTATCAAGTTATCATCCGGAAACCAATTGTTGCGATATACTATGTTAAAGGTCACTGTGACCTTGACCTTTGATCTGGTGAGTCCAAGATCAATAGAGTTCTTCCTCGCACCAAGGCCAACCCACCTATGAAGTTTCATGAATGTAGGTTGAACTACTATCAAGTTATCATCCGGAAAGGAATTGTTGCGATTTACTATGTTCAAGGTCACGTTGACCTTTGACGTAGTGAGTCCAAAATCAATAGGGTTCTTCCCCTCACCAAGGCCAATCTACCTATGAAGTTTCATGAATGTGAGTTGAACCATTATCAAGTTATCATCTGGAAACCAATTGTTTAAGATTTACTATGTTCAAGGTCACTGTGACCTTGACCTTCGACGTAGCATGTCCAAAATCAATAGGGTTCTTCCTCCCACCAAGACCAACCTACGTATGAAGTTTAATGAATGTGAGTTCAACCACTATCAAGTTATCATACGGAAACCAATTGTTTACGCCCGCCCGCCAGACATTCACCAAACTATAAGTCGAGTTTGACTTTGTCACAACTCGACTAAAAAGTTCTGGTCCAGACAGTTTACCTTAAAAAAACGCATAGATCTGACCTTCAGGTCAAAGGTCAAGGTCACATGAAGGTCACTATGGTACACTGCACACCGGTTCATGGTGATACATCCACATGCCAAGTATCTAAGGTGTAGGTCAAAAGACAAAAAAGTTATGGCCCGGACAAAGTTTGTGTGATGTTTCCCTTAAAAAAAACACATAAATCTGACCTTCAGGTCAAAGGTCAAGGTCACATGAAGGTCACTATGGTACACCGCACACCGGCTCATGGTGATACATCCACATGCCAAGTATCTAAGGTGTAGGTCAAAAGACAAAAAAGTTATGGCCCGGACAAAGTTTGTATGAGAAGAAGAAGAAGAAGAAGAAGAAGAAGCAGAAGGAGGAGAAGAAGAAGAATATGCACTAAAACAATATGTCTCCCTTCTGGGAAGGGGAGACATAATTTATCACCCCAGTAGGGATTTGGAAACAGACGATACTATGTTGACCCCCGGCGTTCCATTTGAAAGGTCGAAATATCTTGGCCTGATTTACGCATATCAGAAATCTGCGGAAACGAAGCAATGATCATCACTTAAACGTAATTAAATGAGTTGTACTGGTATGACATTATATGATGCATGTTCATTGCGCGCAAACAATAAAGAATACTCATAATTAATTAACAAAAGTATTCAAAAATAAAACTTGATTTTGAAATATCTAATGCCTGTAGTGACTGGTGTAGTGTTAATTTGGATTTTGCCTGGGGATGTACATATGCTCGATGGGCGCCACCTCACATCGATAGGCGATAAACAATTATTCTGTTTCAGGAGAGATAGAACGTGAACAATGTTCTTTAATTATGAGTAACCTTACCTCTCCTCCCAGCACAGCAACACGTAAAACGAAGTACACTCTGCACAATTCCAATACAACTGAATTCACACATTGTCCAAATAATTTAAACACAACTGTATCAAGTGCTGTTGAACCCATGGCTTCCACACACGAATCTCAGGTAAACACAATAACTATTTCCTCATTAGATCGAAATGGTGGCACAAGTGTTAACATTAACGACTTCCATTTGCAGCAGACTGGCCTCTCGAAAACAAGCATATTATTGAATAGCTTATTTCACAGATGTATTTACATTAACACTTGAAATATCAACATACAAAAATGAACTGACATTCATGGCCTACTTTAAAAGTGGCCCAATTGCTCTCACCCACTCAATGCTATATACATGAACGCATTGTAATGTAGCATAATTAACAGTTCAATTGTTGTTTTCTTTGAAAGGTTTGAAAGTATTACACAATGCCAGCACAAAAGAATATAGATTACTCATTTAATAAAGAATTTTTGAAAGTTTAGCTGACGTTTGTTGGGGAATTATTTTTAGACAGAAATGTATCACTGCGCCTTAATATTTTTTACAATGTTCTCTTGTCGATCGAAATGGACAATGTACTCCTCACTTAGAGCTATGTTTTGTAGCAAATAACAGCACGATTTTGCCGCAACTTCTTTCTAAAAGATTTATGGCATAAACAAAATAAATGTATAGTGTTTTCAAGTAAAAAATTTATTCTACTCATAGGATTAAGAATCAAGCCGACTCGCCAGAGGCTCGTCGGTTTCATTCTTAATCCTACTCGTAGAATAAATTTTTTACTTGAAAACACTCTACGTTTATTCTATATATATACGTATATCAGCGCACTATAGTATATTATGGCCTGTCCGATTCCACATTTTATCTTGCTTCCTCCTTTTTCTCTCTCCCTTCCTCTCTCTATCTCTTGTTTTCGTCTGTTAACCTCCATTAACTGCTTTATCTGTTTGTTGGTCTGTTCCTCTGCCTGTTCTTCTGTTTGATCTGTCCGTCTGTCCGTCAGTTACTCATTGCTTCACTGCCTTCGCTCTATCCTATCTCTCTCTTCCCCACCCACCCCCTCCCCCCACACTCACATCCTCTCACTCTCTATTTCTCTTAAAGAAACCAATGATGCCTTACATTTCAAAATTAACAGGTTCTAATAAATTCAAGCTCAGAACATATACATGTGATAAAGGGTTCTATATTCACAGTTAGTTTTGTATACAGAATATACAAATACCTTGACTATCACTTTCTTCTGCATTCTAATGATATCACTCATCCCATCTTCATTTGTCCCAAGTCCCGACTCCTTTCACCTTCTACCACCCCATCCTCTCCATAAGTTTCTGGCCAAATTTATCATCATCTGAAATACATCAAATTTCAATTATTAACTCATTCCCTACTGTAGACTGATTTTCCTCCCAGAACAGAAATTAGAGCTGTTTGGTTGTGCAATTTTGCCTAGGTTTCGGTTTCAAAGGCACCTGTAATAAAAGAGTCAGGCTTCAGTTCCAGTTTTTTTCCTTATTTGAACAAAACTCAATGAAATACAGAAACTATAACAAAAACCACTTTTTGAAACGAAACGGCTTTCCAGGGAGTCCATATGCAGGGCTTGCCTTGAGTCGGGGCTGATCAGCCCAGGCCCCGAGATCAGCCCCGAGGAGCACTTGCTGGGGGCTTTTTTTCAAGCCCCGATATTTTTCATAAAAAAGCACTAACAATAATGGACAAAATGGAAAATCAGCCCCGAAAAGGCCCCGACCTCAATATGTGGGGTACTTTTTTTAGGCCCCGACCATTTTACTCAAGGCGTGCCCTGCATATGGACCTGAGAAGTGACATTACATGTAAATATATCTCACGTGACCTTCTGGGCTCCTGATTGGATGAATGCTGCACCCCTATTTCATGTAGTTTGCATCCACAGAACTGACCAGGCACTACACGTTTTCTATTTTTAGCACACTACTATATCAGTTTTCTTTTCATACTGGGCAAATAAAACTAATCAGGCTAAATTTAAATATTGATTCACAGAGGCACAATATCCACAAAACGACCCGGAAAGAAATCATTGTGGAAAAATGTATTGCTTTTCCATTGTTGAAGTCACATTTTCCAAGGCGTTCATTTTATTCCTTGAGAAGATGATCCATGTCTCGTTTCGAAGAGAATGATCCATACCTGTGTACAACTTTCATGAGAATGCGTCCGGATATGAAAAATCGTTTGTATCGCTGCTCATATTATTTCGCTATTTAATTGTATGTTTTGGGCAATAAACGAATAAATAATGGAATTCATTTGAATCTTCAGAGTTTTGTATATCGTACTGACTCATTCGGTAATGTATATGTGTGATAAATGTGTGGAAATTATCAAACTGCGTTGTCAAGTTTCGAAATTTTTAGCTTTCATTCGCGAGTCGCACGATTCTAGAATATACAATTCCATTTGGTGGAAATGTTTTGTTTACCCTTGCCAACCGATTCAAAATTTGTCTTCTGCTTATAATCCAAGGTAGCGGTTTTGTACCGATAATTAAACTACAATTGATTTGGCGATGATGAGCAGGAGGAGTTTATTGTTAGTAGGGCTGCTACCTTGGTAATAGATTAACAAATCTGACAGATGTTTTTCTTGATGGGTGTTCGATCTAATATAAGGATTAGTGCATGTCTTGGAGTTGACTATGCCCATATAGTGCCCAGTAAGATGGTGTAGTTCCCTCCGCTTCGCGCCGGGAACTACACCACCTCACTGGGCACTATTTGGGCGTAGTCAACTCCAAGCCATGCACTATTCCTTAAATACTAGTAGTGGTATACAGAACAAGCAATGTTCCCTACTAGTGTGGATTCCCAACCGCTTATAACCCAGAAAAATGATGTACAGAATTACAAATACCTTGACTATCACTTTCTTCTGCATTCTAATGATATCATTCATCCCATCTTTATTTGTCCCAAGTCCCGACTCCTTTCACCTTCTACCATCCCATCCTCTCCATAAGTTTCTGGCCAAATTTATCATCATCTGAAATAAATCAAATTTCAATTATTAACTCATTCCCTACTGTAGACTGATTTTCCTCCCAGAACAGAAATTAGAGCTGTCTGGTTGTGCAATTTTGCCTACGTTTCGGTTTCAAAGGCACCTGTAATAAAAGAGTCAGGCTTCAGTTCCAGTTTTTTTCCTTATTTAAACCAAACTCAATGAAATATGGAAACCATAACAAAAACCACTTTTTGAAATGAAAAGGCTTTCCAGGGAGTCCATGATATGGACCTGAGAAGTGACATTACATGTACATATTATATCTCACGTGACCTTCTGGTCTCCTGATTGGACGAATGCTGCACCCCTATTTCTTGCCATATACAAGACTGGAAATAAGCAGACCATCATCTGCAGAATGAGGTCCCCAGAGGGTGAATTTGGTAATGCTACCCTACAAAGCAGGGTAGCATTACTAAATTCCCCCTCTGAGAAGATAAATCTAAATCAAGGTCTCAGGCCTAAACAGAAAGAGGTAAATTGGGAGATTCTAGCGAACTGTATAGGATAGTATCAGCAAATTTACCCTCTGGGGACCTCAATCTGCAAATGAAAGATTGTTTATTTTCAGGCTTGACCAAATATATAAAGATTCTTACCATAGTGTATTTCAAGAAGCTGATTTTTAAAGATTACTCCTCATATGGGACAACGCTAAAATTCAGTCTCCAATGGGAAGTCCAAAGGTTAACCCAGGGACTTGATTTGAACAAAGTTAAATTTGATCTCCCTAATTTTAACAAACGTGAATCCAACTCCCTTAAGGAAGGTATATACCATATATCAAACAAACATTGGGCATGAAAAGAGAGAAACTTTCATGAAAGTAACTGTTGCAATGAACTCAGTTAATTGTAAATCAGATAAATTAAATCTAGAAAACAAAAAACAAGGTTTACCAATTTTGTATGAGTGGTACAGAGTAAATAAAGGATGGAAAAACATTCAACCTCTGATGGATAATTATTATTCATTGTCTAATGTTTGCAAGGAAAACAGCTTTCCATTACTCGGCAGGAAGTTGTAATCAGTACTGCTTTAATTATGCATGTTTCCTATTGTTTGGCCAAACAGACAAGGGCTTGCATATGGACGCCAATCGGCTCCGGCCTGGTAATCGGCTGCAAAAATAATCTGACGAGGCCGGTCAATTGGCCCAGTCATCAATTTATCGTTTTTCCAATCTCAGCGAATCAAGTGATGAGCGATTTCATAAAACAAAATAACTTCAAGCAACAGAACTAATTGATCTGGCGATTCTGGGTTTATTTGTTTACTTCCGCTGGTGATGTTCTAAAAGACGATTGCAAATGTGCATAGAAAATGTGAGGGGGTGGGTATGGCGAAAATAAATGCACAAACGGGTTAATGCTTTCCTTATAAACCATATATGGTGTAATGGCTTAGAATCAATTCTTTATAATCAGATTCCATTGCGATTACTGTTTAATCGCCTGGCACAAGTTTTATACATGTGGTGGGAAAAAACAACACTGTTTCAGAATGGATTTTATTTTAATACAATAAAATCACTTACCCCATTTTGACATATCAAGACTGGCAAGAATCCATTTCTTGACCATAAGATAAAAAAGGAAATCTGCATCGTCCTCCAGGTAATGACAACACTTTTCTGCTCACCCAATTTCGCTTCAAATTCACCTGCGCACCACCGACTTTTAACCCTTTACCTAACATAGCAACCAAAAACGGCCAGAATATTAACCAGAATAAGCGTACCTCATCCTAATATATCTCAGAACTGACTCAATGAAACTATACAATTATGGATATCATTATAACCAGCTCGGCAAGCTGTTCTAATGGTATCCATATCTGCACGGTTTTATTGAAAAATTGTGAAATTTGTTTTTGGAAAATGTGAAATTTAATTTATTTTTTAAAAATAATGTGTTAAGTAAATGGTTCATTCTTCAAAGCTGAGGGAGTTTACTTGAACACGGATAGGTCACCTTGTTTTCAACATGCAGAAAGTTGGGGGGGGGGGGGGGGGGGGGGGGGGGTAAATCATGAATATGTGCCAAGACGCAAGACACGGATCAGCATGGTATTAATATTGCCCGATTAATAGCCCATAGCACATTAATAGAAAACAATTAGGTTGGAATTATTCATCTTTATTCATAACAAATCATCAAATAACACAATATACATGAAATATCAATATAATATGTACATGCAAGTGTAAAAAAAGAAATCAGCCCCAGTGAAGGGAAAATAGACCGATGGAATCATCAGATGTGTACCCATACATGCAACTAGTAGAAAGCTGTATGACGGAGGGCCACCCTGGATGCCGACATTATGTACATGTACACCATACATGGTATGGGTACATACAGAAATAGATTGCAGGAGTTCCCAATTTGATGAATAAAGGGTTAAGGGTCTCGGGATCAAATTATTAGATTGACACCAAAAACTATACAGCTCGGCACATCAGTAACCTGAACACAAATATAAAGTAACTTGACAATCCAAGCAATATTTTACAAATTATCGAATGCCAAAAGGATTGGAGGAATTTTCAATTTGGAGGATAAAGGGTTAATATCTCAGGATCAAAATAACAGATTTCCACCAAAAACTACACAGCTCGGAACATCAGTAACCTGAAGATATATATAAAGTAACAAGACAATTGGACTGATATTTTTTGAGTTATCTCATGCCAAAGCGATTGGAAGAATTCTCAATTTGAAGGAAGTTCAAAGATCAAATTATCAGATTTACTCCAAAAACTATACAGCTGGGCACATCAGTAACCTGAACACAAATACAGAGTAACTTGACAATCAAAGCAATATTTTTAAAGTTATCGAATGCCAAAGAAATGGATACGGACGGATGCTGGCCGGCCGGACAGACATACATGTAAGGACAGACAAAGATGGAAAAAACGACAGATGACCACCCTGGATGCTGGCATTATGTGTACCATACATAGTATGGGTACACATAAAAATCAGCATGACCGACTACTTTACCAGGCCTATCGATTAGCCTGGTCATGATTCTAAAATACAAGCCCTGACTGACCAGTATCAATGTCTCTCTTCATACGTATTGCTCAAAGGGTTGTCCAATAAAACTTTCAGAAATATGAAAAAGATCAGGTGCGGGATGCGGCCTGTAGGGTGTGCTAAGCCTAATGGAATTGTTGATAATTTAAATGCCAAACCCAAGACAGCCACTGCAGCCATGCTTTTGCAATGGAATTCAGAAAAATTTGAAAACTCTCATCTAGACATGACACGAAAGTTGCATATAAAATTTGAAAAAGATTGGGCAAGAGATGCGGCCTGAAGTAGTGCATGGAGGTTTTTTTTCCAGGTTCGGTTTCGATTTGTTTTTTTTTTTAAACCGCTGTTTCGGTTTGGTTTTTCAGTATTATTTCAAGGCCTTTCAATTAATCTAAATCACTATTGCCTTAACGGAAAAGACCATAAAAATGTCATCTGAGAGCTATTTAAAGTGTGCTGTGTCCTAGGGGCAGTACTGGGACATAACACTTCACTAGCACTCAGTTGACAAGTGTTAATATGAATTTGAGGTAGACTGTAGGGCTTTTATTTATGTTCTAGTTGTATATGTTCTATTTGGTAAATGCTATACATCAGTGGTAGCACCATAGGGGTGGGGGCTATGCCCCTCCCCCACCCCCTCCAAAGCCACTTTTCACTTATGCCCCCAAAACAAAACTTCAAATTGCAATCCGACACAATCTAGGCACCTTTGAAGATCATGTCATGCATTGTAGATATTGCCCCCATGGAGACCAAATTGTCCAAATATGAATTTTTTTTCAGGGGCAGGGCCCACCGATCCCAAACTAATGGGTGGCGGACACACCCTCCCATACCCTCACCCCTGGCTCAGGCCTATCCCTGAACCAAAATCCTGGTGCAGCTACTGCTATAATTACATACACGTTTTGTTATTTTGTATTCAGTTTCAATTTCGTTAAAATAAATAATTTGGACTTTTAACTTTTCTGTTAAGTTTAACATCGCCATAATACAGTGACTCCATTCCCTGTCCTGTTTCTCGATCCCTCACAGGACCTCTCGCCTCCTTTCGAAGTAATGAGTATGATCTCTCCCTCATGTTGTTATGTGCAAAATAAAATGGATTTACGGCATCAACGAGTATCACATGGGGAATAAATGGTCAAAGTAAATAACACGATATAATTTTTATTATTTTTTTATTTTAGGCATTTAATATGGGATAAATATGACTGAAATTTAAAAAAAAATCTTCACGTGTTCCGATACTTTCCTAATTTCGTGCAGTAAAATCCCACACGCACTAGCCATAGTCATTCTTGTGTAGGCCCCACCGGCTATTCTCACAGTCGGGGTGCGACTAACACAAAGGTAATAATCACAGGGGAGGTATTTTGGGAGAAAATATTCAGTGTGACTTATACATGGGTGCGACTTATACACAGACATGTACCGCTTCTGGATTTGCCTGTTCTGCTGACGTGTACAGCCATTTTCAAAATGAGATTATGAGAGGGGTCATTGTAAATTTTGAAGTTTTAACATCAAATCAAAATGAAAGTGTCAATGACACTGCAGCTTAACTTGTGTGTTGTGTTTGATGAAAAGGATAATGTTCATTGTTTATGAAAGGATTATGAAATAAGACAAGAATTGTGATAATTGGGAATATGTTCATTTCTGTTCCCTGTATGCTATGTTTTTGATAAAAATAATATGAGGTGTACAATGTACTAAAGAGCTGAGGGGTGGGTTAATATGACCTCACAGTTAATGTATATGGCCCTCACAGTTAACGTATATCAACGAAAGTTACCAACTTACAGTGAAATTATTCCAAAATGAGCCAGTCATCCTATCAAGTTACATTGAAATCCCTTCATAAATATGGCCTGTAGACTGTGCTAAAGGTTTTCAGGCTTCGGGCCCCTGTAGGCGTCAGTTTCCCAATTGCATCCAACGGGGATGTTGTCACCTAGACATTATATGAAGTCAAGCTACCAAGTTACAATGAAATCCCTTCATAAATATGACCTGCTGACTTGTGCTTTGGGCTCGGGCAGCCATCATGGTTGAATGATCGCAACCAAAAGAGGACATTCTCATCTGGGCATCAGCTGGAGTGATCCTACAAAGTTACAAGGAAATCCCTTCATAAATATGACCTGTAGACTGTGCTAAAGGTTTTCGGGCTTCGGGCCCCTGGAGCCGTCACAGGTGACCAATCACGACTAAAAGGGGACGTCATCATCTAGGCATTATATGGAGTGAAACTAACAGGTTACAATGAAATCCTTCCATAAATATGACCTATAGACTATGCTAAAGGTTTTGGTGTTTTGGGCTTGGGCAGCCATCAAGGCTGAATGATCGCGACCAAAAGGGGACGTTCTCATCTAGACATTATTTGGAGTCTTCCCATCAAGGTACCATGAAATAATCCCTTCATAAATATCACCTGTAGACTGTGCTAAAGGTTTTCGGCTTCAGGCCCCCTGTAGCCGTCACAGTTGCCTAATGGTGTCCAAAAGGAGCTGTTCTCATCTAGACATTATATGAAGTCAACCTACCAAGTTACAATGAAAATCCCTTCATAAATATGAACTGAAGACTGTGCTAAAGGTTTTTGGGCTTTGGGCTCGGGCAGAAATCATGGTTGTATGTTCTCAACCAAAAGGGGATATTCTCATCTGGAGTGATCCTACAAAGTTACAATGAAATCCCTTTATAAATATGACCTGTAGACTGTGCTCATGATTTTCGGGCTTCGGGCACCTGTAGCCATCACAGTTGACCAATCATGACCAAAAGGGGATGTCATCATCTAGGCATTATATGGAGTCAACCTAACAAGTTACAATGAAACCCTTCCATAAATATTTAAATTTTATAGTAAATTTCCTTTCTTATTATACCTACCACAATTGTTTACTACAGGCTTGCACTACAGTGGATGTCCCTAACTCGGATAATATACTCTCTATTTTTGTCTTTCCCAAGCAATTTGGGAAAGAAAAGTATCAAGAAAAAATAAGCCAAAACTGGGTAGAGTGCAACCGGCGCAGACCCAGTACGGGACGCTCTCTTCCCAGTACAACTCCACGACTTCTTCCGTTGCCAGTGCGCATATGCGTCGTTAATGACTCATTCTTTTGAATCCGCCAACGTTTTAAGAGTTATGTGATCAGCGAGGAGGAAGGATTCTTACACGTATAAGAAGACGGGAGGGCTTCCATGTAAACAATTGTGGTAGGTATAATAAGAAAGGAAATTTACTATAAACTTTAAATTTCTTATCAACCTACCCACAACTGTTTACTACAGGCTGAATAGACAATAGGCTGGAGGGAATCGCATAGCCAACCCTACACATAACCCAAGTGAACTAGAACCGTGAACAGATGGAAGAGGGCATCACAAACATTAGTAAAAGACAATGAAAGCAGGAGAGATCTGGCATGTGAGAAAATGCATATCCATCCAGGATAAAGGTGTGAACGCCCACCACCCCCAAGCAGAGCAGTGCCCAAGAAAGTGTCCATCTTGGAGTAAACCGTAAAGTCCTAGGCCTTTTCAAGGAAAAGAGCTGAACAAGCTTTGAGAGGAAAGGATGAGTGTCGAAACAATGCGGTGCCACATATGAAAAAGGTCTCCGAAGCATGAACTTGTACCCATTGCTGGAGACCCCCAGAAACAAACATATACCAGAAACTCTGCAAGAAGTGTGATCGAAGGAGTCACAGAAGCAACAGAGCGATCGCACACCATCGACAGAAGAACCTTCCACTTAGCCACAGAGGCTAAACCAGTGGAGTGAGTACCTCCTTGAAGAAGAAAAGCAACTCCACTGCTTGTCTTGCAAAACCACTACGGAGGAGACAGGACCCGTAAAAAGACATGTGCGAAGACACAATGAAGTCGGGTCAACATGAAACCTCCTCGGGAGACTTTGGCAAAGAAAGTTGCGACGTAGAGGGAGACATGCCGGAACCGCCACTAACAGAGAGTGGAGCAGATTGATCCACACCCACCGAGGCGACAGGGGTGTGATCGAAAGGATTCGACGACTGCAGGTTCATATCTGGGCGAGAACCCGAGGCGGAATCAGAACCGGCAGGAAGGCGTAGCCGACAAGACCGTCCCAAAGGAGGACTAGAGCCGAAATCCAGAGCATCTGGACAAGGGGACACAAAGTGTCCACCTGATGGTTCCAACGAGTCGCAAAGAGATCGATGGAACACCGCCATGTGAAACATCCACTCGGTGGAAAAGAACCTGCCCCGTCGAAACAGGGAGTCAGCTAGGACGTTAAGACGACCGGAAATGTGACGAACAACCACCCTGGCGTTGACATCCTGAGTGAGCAGTAGAAGATCCTGAGCCAATTCAGACATTGGAACCGAGTGCGTGCCGCCCTGGTTCTGAATGTAAGCAACCACTGTCGAATTGTCGAACAACAGAAGGACCCGACGATTCGACAGATGAGGGATCCACTACCTGAAACTCAGAAGAAGAGCAAGAAGCTCCTTCTGGTTGATGTGCAGAGATGCCCGATCATGGTCCCACATCCCGTGAAGGGAAAGACCTAGGATCCAAAGTCAGGGAAGGCTGAGGCTGATACCCCCACGTCTACACTTCTAGACACCGCTGCAGACCACTGCAGGTATAAAACTACTGTGCTCAACGGCTGAGAGGACACAGTAGGGGGTTCAGTCGGCAGCCACTTCCGACTTTGCCGAGTTGAAGTCGGGGAAGGCCGAGGCCGATACCCCACAACCACACTACAGACATCCCTGCGGGGATAAGCCGAGGCTGGCTAAAAACAGTGCCCAATGATGTTGTAGACGGAACAGCAGTAGCAGCAGATACGACGGGAGCTGTTGGAACTGGAGGGAAAGCAGAGAGAGCCACCTAGCTCGGCCTCCAAAGGAGGAGTCACAACCCTAGTGACAGCCTCAGATGTCGACTGGAGATGGTGCATAGTCCCGGAACCAGGCATCTCTTCACCAGAAATCCGACAGCTCCCGCAGTATCCACCATGGTAAAAACAAAAACAAACTGCACATTCCCCACGGAAGGGGAATAACTCTCACCAGACATGGTCGAGTCGGGATGCCCCGAAACGACAGTGTGCCCCATCCCCCGATGGTGTGGGAGGAGCTGCACATCCCCCACGGAGGGAGAGCAATTCTCACCAGACGTGGTCGAGTCGGGCAGCACCGAAACGACAGCGTTACCCACCCCAACTCCCCCTGTGGGAGCGGGAGTAGGACAGCGTTGTCAATGCACACCACATTCTGAATGTAAAGGGGTCACTGCAGCATGTCCCGATCACTCCAGAATGATGTATGACAAGTTGTTAATCACAATGACGATCAGGGCCAAAAATCCTTTAAAAAGCAAAGGAAACTTTTAGTAGATTTGGGAACTCAAAAAGGATGCTGACTGGGCGAAGTTCAATGAAAAACTGAATCCAAAGCTTGCAACCGTACCCAAGGGGGGTAATGTCCAGAAGATGACCGATGCCATAGTTTCGAGCCTAGTGGAGACAGGGAAGGAAAGTGTAGGAAAGATCAGGGTGCCGACAAGGGAACTTGGGTACAGAGTGAACGAAGAACTGAAAAGGGCCATAAAGGGAAGAAAAGCTAAATGTGCTGCATACAGGAGAAGTAGAAAACTTAAGGGGGCGGAAAGCAATGAGGCCACATTAGCAAAGGAAGAATACCAACAAGCACAAAATAAAGTAAATAAGATGCAAGACGATAATCGGAGTGTGCGAAATAGCAGTATTATTAGGATGATAAGAACGACAGGGGGGGGTCGAGTTTGAACCTATTTTGGAAATGGGTGAATAAACCTAACAAAAGAAGTAACCCACAGAGTATTAAAGTAGATGGCAGAGTTACAGACGACCAAGATCAAGTCGCATCAGAACTAGTCAAGCACTGGGAAAAGGTAAACGATAAGCGATGGGGCATGGGGAGCCCAAATGAGTGTCCAAATCAGGTCGAGGAAAACCTATCAAACTTCGAGTGCAGCAAAATTAAAACGGAGGATGTGTGAAAGGTGACCTCAAAATTAAGGGATGGAAAAGCGGGAGGAGTGGATGAAATTCCAAATGAGTTTATCAAAAAAGGGGGAGAGGAATTCGTGGAAAGCCTAACTGCCCTATTCAATCTAGCCATAGAAAATCAAGAGGTCCCAAAGGAGAGGAGAGAAAGCAAAGTGACATTTATTCATAAAAAGGGGAAAAAGACGTTTTGGATAACTATTGAGGGATCTCTGTCAGTAGCAACATTGGAAAAGTTTTCTGTAAAGTCATGTATGAGAGACTAGAGGAGGTGATTGAAGAAAAGGGTTTTTTGGGAGAAATGCAGAATGGCTTCAGGAAGGGAAGGCGAGTTCCTGACCATCTTTTCACGCTATTCCAAATGATAGATTCTGCAAAAGCAAAAAAGAAAAAAGCTGTTTATGGCCTTTTTGGATGTCAAAAAGGTATACGATAGAGTATGGAGGGAGGGTATGTGGCGCAAGCTGGAGGCTCTGGGCTTAGGAGGCGAGTTTGTTGGAATTATGAAAGCATTATATAAAGACATACAGAGTGAACTTACCCTGGGAACATTACAACAAAACGTGTGCCTATGGAGAGGCCTAAAACAGGGGTGTATCCTTTCGCCAATCCTGCTTGCATTGCACATTAAAGATTTAGGAGATGAACTCCTGCATAGCGAGGAGGGGGTAGCAGTTGGGGACTTGAAGATCCCAGGGCTATATGCAGACGATATGGTGCTCGTGTCAGAAAGCAAAGAGGGCTAATGAAAATGCTGGGAATTGTTGGGAAATATGGGAGCAAATGGAGACTCGAACTTAATGAAAGCAAGAGCAAAGTTATACCTGTGGCCACAAAATGGACCCCACTCGAAGGTGGAGAGTGGGTGAGTTCTGCATTCCGGAAGGTAGCAGCTAACTTCTCAGTGTAGGGGAGACAGGTGATTACGAGTAAATAAAAACATTACTGGAAGAGGCATCTACCGAAACCACACAAATAAATTGATTCTGAAGGGGAAGCGAATCCTTAACCAAATGAAACTTATAGGGAGAAACAGTTTCAATAAGGTTTTCGTGGGGAAAACCATTTGGGAAATGGTGGGTCTGCCAAGTATAACATACGGTACGGAAGTGGTACCCCTAAACCAGACGGCTGTAAAGAGCTTGGAAATCCTGCAGAACGATGCAGGCCGATGGATAACGGGGTCGAGTAATGCCGCAGCGCTAGAAGCAATCAGGGGTGAGCTTGGGTGGATGAGGATCAAGGACAGGATAGACCTGTTGAAACTCGGTTATCTTAATTATTTGGTAAATCTTCCGGGAGCGTGGTAGCTCAGTAGGTAGAGGTGCAGGCTGCAAGCCGAGAGGTCCTCGGTTCGAATCCCACCTGCGGCAACCGTGTGGTGTCCTTGGGCAAGACGCTTCATCTCCATTGCTCACGTGTTGGCACGATGACGCCGTGTACTAAGGCGTACTTCACGCCAATGGTACGCATGTCTACAACCAATCTAACCCTGCCTGTGCTGCCATGCGGAGTTACGATGTTGGGGAGCTGGCAGCTGCTCATCGTTGCTCGGTGGTTCTCTCCGGGTACTCCGGCTTCCTCCACCCATAAAACTGTCACGGTCATGATTAGCCATTGTGCATAAATATGTGACCTTAAACATCAATAAATAAATAAATGAATAAATATTGGTAAATCTCCCCGACAGCCGATGGTGTAAAATAATGTTCCTGAGAATTTTCAACTCAAATATCAAGACGGGGTGGATGGTCCAAGTGAGGGAGCTAGTAGAAAACTACTCATTGGAGATCTTGGACCTTGACGTTGGAGCAAACCAGGGTAAAAAGATCGTCAGAGAAAGGGTCATGGAGGATTGTAACCGTAATTGGCGAGAGGGGGTCAAATCAAAGAGGTCTTTGGATGGTCTGCGTGATAAAGAGAAGCCAGGTTTTGAAGAGTACCTTGATGGCACCTTTGGGGGGGGGGGGGGTCACTGTTGTTCAAGATGAGGTCGCGATCCCTGGAACTGAGGGGAAAAATTGGGAAAGACAGTGAAAGGGAGTGCCAGATGTGTAATTTGGGCATGGAAGAGACCCTGGAACACTTTCTTCTAGAATTACCAGTCTAAAAGAATAAGATTCACTAGGAGTATAATGGGGAAGTGGGATGGGAGAATGAAGGACATGTGGTTAGGGGGAGTCTTAAAGGAAAGGGTCAATATGCTAATCGGAGAGAATGGGAAGAATGGGGCAAGGGATGTCATCAAGCAGATCATCTCTGAGCGTTGGGAGGAGAGAAGCGTGGGAATAGGGAGGCAGTTGGGAGTACAGGGGTAAGCAAGGCCTTCTCGTCCAAGAACCGTTACAAATCAGCGGCTGGCCAAAGTGTTATTATTAATCACACATCGTGGTGAGAGGCAAATGCAGAAATTTACAATATAAAGCAATACACCAGTGAATTTGTAAAAGCATTCCGTTGAGCTAAAACCATTGTGTGCATGTGTGCAATGGGGGAGGGGGTAGATAGACAACAGGTATTTGGTAAAGTGGTTCATTTTGAAGCCCAACTAGCTATAAACAATAGGACTATCCAATTCCAGACTGACATGAAATTATTGCTGATTATCTTACTAGGGCAGGTCGTGGCACTAGCCACCACTGTGAGTGGAGAGTGAGGGGTAATGAAAAGAGCCCATACTCTAGTTCATTGTCAAATATCTTAGGATGGGTGTCTAGGTGACCCACTTGGCAACGCTTGGTATTACTTGCAATGCCTGGTAGGTTCACTGGGCTCACTAGGCTGCCCAGGGCCCCACCCAGGAGTGAACACTTAGAGCCCTGGGAAATTGTGAAATGGCTCTTTTTGCACCAAATAATATCAATTCATCATAGACTCTCTTACGCCTGATCTTAAAGACCAGAGGTGGGGGGGGGGGGGGCATGTGCCTAGAATTGGTGAGTGCTGAGTGATGGTTTTCTACGAACACTGTTACATTTTCTTTTCTTTTATTTTTGGGGGTTTTGATAATGCCTGCCATTTATAAACTTAGTACCAATGGCCAATGCTAGTCACTGCCAATTAAATCATCATTGAAAATATGACAGTATGGGCATTATATTGACACTACATTGTTTCTGTTTGAAACTGCAGATGTCTTATTATAAAAAAAAATGAAAACCGACCTATAAACCGAGTTTTTTTTTTAAAAAACGAACCGAAACCAGAAAAATAAAACCGCACAACACTAACTTACACACGGGATGGACGGACAGATGCACAGATGGACGCATGTAATCCAGTGTACCCACCCCCCCCCCCCCCCACACCATTTTCTTCAGAAGTTTTCAACAATTTTCAAGCCAAAAGGTGTAGTAAATTGTTTGGAGTTCAGGGCTTGATTTGTTTTGAAAAAATTGATTAGCAGTTTTGTGTAAGTAGATGCCGAAGGCATCTATGCGAGTGCCGAAGGCACGAGCAAGTTAGGGGGGTCTGGGGGGTACTCCCCCCCAGAAAATTTTTTGAAATGTGCTATCAAATGGAGCCTTCTGGTGGCTTTTGGGGTGCAAATTCACTTTGTTTTCGTATCCCCCAAATCACGATTTTTAAACAACGTCTTTCAAATTATCATGTTATTAACTAGAAAGTTATATTTTTTAATCAAGCTCTGACAAACTGCCGGATAAACGTGATTTTACCATTCAATCATTGCTGATTGTGACGTCACATGTGGGTGACAATATCTCACATGATTATGAAGCTTTTGACTATCACTCGCTCAGTCTCGCTGGTGTACAAGTTTCACCCGTCCCTAGGTGAAAATGACAACAATTTCAATTTTGCCATTTGCCATCAGATATCATAAAGCAAAGATGCCATCATGGGTACTGTGTATACACGAACGGAATTAGGTAAGTTTTGGGAAACGAATTTTGGCGGAGGCGGACCTGTCATTCACTGTGATTCATTGTCAACATTTTTGTTCAAATAAATTGAATGGAGAAAATAAAAGTAATATATTCTTACTTGACTTTCGTTTTGATTGAATTATTGAACCCCCAAGTGCATGATGATATTCCAATCACATGATCAATTCTTTCAACGCATCGAGCCTCTTGTGCTATGTATTCGCTAAATCAGGGATTTAACTGAATGTTGCTGTAGTTTCGTTTTCAGTTCCAGAAACTAAAACCGAAACTACAACAACATTCAGTTTTCTAAGAAATAATTTCATGTCTCCGCTGCAAGCACCCCCTTGGGCTTCGACAGTCACACAGATCTATCATGCAGCTAATAGCATTAGGTCTGATTGTTGAATATGCTGTGACAGAATTTTTTAATTAACAGAACTTGCTAATGAAAAAATCCTCTCACAACATCTTTAACACTGCGCTCTATTACTAATAGTATTAGCTGCCGTGTCAGAGCCCAGGGGCCGGGTGCTGACAGCGGAGAAATGAAAAAGATATATGGGGGTGGGATGGGGGGGGGGGGGGGAGGCTTCAGCCTCGGGACGCAGGAGGACCACTAAAGGAGCTTGCTTGCAAGCAATTAGCATAGGTATGATTACATCTCTCCGTGTCAGGTTCACAGACGAGATATGGTATAGATCTTGTCTGTGAACCTGACACGGAGAGATGTATCAACCTTACTTTAAAATACCCCCACCCCCCTTCAGAAGAGAATGTTTAAATAGGGTTGATTCATCTCTTAGATCGGGTTTCCAGGCGCGGACAGTGTTGTAAGTGGGGTCGGTTTGCGACAGAACAGGACAAGGTGGATGTTCTTCCCCTGTTGCCCCCCCCCCCCCTCCCCCCCCAGTTTCAAAAGTTTGGAGAGGTCAGTGTTCAATTCGCGGAAGAAGTAAATCAGGATGGCCTAAAGTTTTGCGAAAATTACGCAAAATAAATATTAGGCCATTTTGATTTTCTGCTTGTGAAATTAAAGCTTCGGAGGGGGTGTTGTGATAGGCTTTAACACAAGGAGGGAACTTTGATTCTTAAACCCGAAAAGGAAGGGGACCCGGGTGACTTCGGCATGAGTATTGGCTTCGACGCACAATTTGGTTTCTTTCACTGAAAACACGTACAGATAATAATAACTGATCTTTATTATATTAAACCAAGGTTCTTCTTTTGAGCAGTTTAATATAACCCCTTGCATTCATTTGTCTCATTCGAATCTAGTATTTAATACAAGATTCTAATCAGGCAAATGGAGGCTGGCGGGGAATATTATTAAACACCAGACTACGAAAACATTGAATCGGGGGTGCTCCAGGGACATGTCCTCGGACCAGGTATTCCGAAGAATAATAGGGTTGACGACTTCGGTTTGGCAGGAATCAATACATTATCAAGTAATGTATTCATTCCCACTAAGCCAATGCCATCAAACCCATTATTACGGGAATACTAGGTCTATCAGAGGACGAATCTCTGGGGCACACTCAGTTCAATGTTTTCGTCCTCTTGTGTTTATGTATTCCTATGATCGTTTGTCTTTGAGTTCTCAAGTGCAGCAGCAGATCTTGATGCCAGGGGTTAACTTATGCAAGTTTCTATTTTTTCTCTCATTCTACTAAATCATGGAAAATGGGTTAATTTCTTACTGGAGTCCGAGAACAAAAGTAATGGCGATGAAAGCTAGAAACTGATATTGTTGGTAGAAACCTAGTCTTTATAACAATATTCAATAAATCAGAACTCTTCAAGTGATCAACTGTTTTGTGTGTTAAAATGAGCTACAGTCTTGTCAATACATCTGGGTCTTTTGACAAGGATGATAATGACCAGTCAATCTAGTTATCATCATCTTTGGCAACAGACTCAGATGCGTTGCCCACTTTCATCTTCTTTCTTGGTCCATATGGAAGGACGTTGGGGTGCCTTCTTTTTCCAAAGAATTTTCTGGTGATTGGCGTGGGATCAAAGGACTGAGGGTCTGGACCTTCAATGTCGATTCTTATCAAACAGTCTAGAATGGAGTTGCCCAGACTGCATCGCCAGTCTGTTTTTATGCGATTAACTGCCGAAAAGCCGCGTTCTACTTTTTGCGTTAGAGACGGGGTAAATCCTCAGAATCTGAACTACGTGTATGAAATTTGGATAGTTGAAATTGTCTTTCTCTTGGTGATACTTGATGAGGATGGTTTCCCACACATCACTGTATTTGAGATGCTTCAACGCTGTGCACCAATAAAGTTTAAGTTGTTGCCATTCATTGTGAATCTCGCCGAGATTTACACAATTTTTCTCTAGAAGTGTCTTAAAATGTTCAATAAAGGCATTGAGTTCATCATCTCCAAACTGGAGAAATTCCTTCTCCTCAGTTGGCCACAATGAGGTGTCCAGAAGTTTTAGTGCACCAAGATGAGATCTGATATCAGCACTGGCATTTGACGCGGCTGCGGAACTGGATTTTCGGGAATCAGATTTCTTAACACTGGAGTCGACAATTAACTCCCCTGACTTGGATTGGCTATCACCTGGATCGACCTTCAACTCGTCTAGCTCTCCGAAACGGCGGTTTAGTGTCCCTTGTAATTTGTTAATGAGCTCTTGCCTATGAGTGTTAAAGTTCATTAAACCTTGATTTACATGAGTCAATTTCACGCCTTTGTACGTCACCATCAGAATTTCTGCTACAGAAACAGATGCCTGTGACTTATCAGATTCGATTTCTTCAGAGAGTAGTACTGATTTTGCGCTGTCTATTAGATTTGATAGGCCAGAGTTAAACGTTTTCGATTTGCAACTCTCTGTAGTTTGGCATTCATTTGAAACTGGCAAGATTAGTAGTTTGTCTAACCGATGGCAAGTCCTTTCCAAAGCAGCATAAGCTTGCAGTAAATCAATGCTGTCACCCTGCAGGTAGAGTGACAACTTAGAGATAGGCTCCAGTATTTCAGAAAGAAATAAGAGTGCTGCAACGAATTGAAACCGCTTTATCTTTGCCAAGTAGCCACGTATTTTGGCTCTGTCTTCAGCTTTCGTCGATGTGTCTTCTGCAAGATTCTCCATGTGGCTAACGAAAATTTCGAACGATTTCGCGAGTATGCTACAAGCCCTTCGTTTGAACTGTACCCAACGAGTACCATTTGCTCGTTCTGGCTTTTGGATATTCTCCTCCAAAATCGAAGCAAGTTCGCGTAGCTCTCGGAGGCGCTTAGAACTTTTCTCATAGAACTTGTAGAGATTTTCCAACATATCTGTAACATCTTTGAAAAGCACGCCACTAAATGCCTCCTTTATTGCCAGCTCCAACCGATGGTTCAGACAGTGTACCCCCAACAGCCATGGCATGTTATTTTCCCTCCTAAACCTGCCCAGTAGGCCATCTTTTTCGCCCAAATTAACGCTTGCTCCATCAGCCATAAACCCAATCATGCAAGAACTAAAATTGGCGAGACCCGCTTCCTCGAATGCATCCTCAATGCCCCTTTTCAAACCGTAGGCACGCGCATTCTCGACGCAAGACACTTTAAAAAAACGGAAATCGACCTTACCACTTTCAACATCATTGAACATAACGTACATCATTTCATTTTCCACAACAGCACTGTCAGTTGCGCCATCCACAAGCAGTGTGAAATATTTAGCTTCAAGGAGTTTAGCCATCAAAGCCTGTTTCATGTGTTCGCCAATCAAAGCTGTAAATTCACTGCACTTTTTATCGTTTATGTAGGTATTACCAACATCAACACCGTGCTTCCTCTCAAGTTCGGCAAATACTGGGAATTTCGTGAACGGGAGTTCTTCTTTAGCGAGTGTGTATGCTATGTCTATTAGTTTCGAAACCCTTTCTTCCTCATTACTATTGCTTTGTGCAATCGAGCGCCCAATTGGGGTTTTGAACAACCGGTCAAGTGTTAACACTGATGGATTCTTCAGTCTCGCAGCTTTTTTGTGTAGTTCTGACTGAGCATGTTTGACAACATTGTCTTTTTTCAAGGCTGTGCCTGTTAATCCCAATATCATCGCACGCGAAAAGTTACGCAAATTATTTACTTGTTTTTCGTAGTCTGTACAAATCCCACATGTAATCGTAGTCACATGCTTCCCATCATCATCAGTCGTCCATCGTAGCCAGTGTGCTTTTGGGTCAACTTCCTTTTGCCAACTCTCAACAGTTTTTACTTTTACACCGTGACCTTTCATATTTCCAGTACCGGCACCCAAAGTTGATTGCATTCTATCGAAAGCCGCGAATCAAATAAGCACGCGCCCTCTACTTTCGAAATGAAAATCATAATGATGTCATCGGGATTTCCATGTATACCAATTCAACTTCTGAATACCCCAAATAACTATACAAGTTAAAGTTGTATTGTGTAATCGACAATCAGTTTACTTGATATTACAACAGATTTTCTTGAACGCTCAGAGAAGGCGTGTTTTTCATTTACGGTACTTTCCATAATAAACGAAACATGCTATTTATTATTGCTAATCAATGTCCAGATATTGAATCGCGGCCCGGGATTTATGCATCGCAAATTGCGATGCGAAACCGAACAAATCGAGCCCTGGAGTTTGGAAGTTTTATGCAATGAGGCAGAAGCCTTTGTCATAGACAAACTGCATGCCATATTTCACTGAAATCTGATAATCCATAACTCAGATACAGGCTGAATAGACAAATAATGTCTATTTCCTACAATTTCGAAGTCAAAAAGGGGGATAACTCTAAAAAGGAGAATGTGAGAAATATCGTTAAACCTATTTTTAAAGCCCATACCATAAGCATTGTTCACAGCAAATTTCATTGCAATAGAACATTCGATACCCAAGACACAGGCTGAATTTGGCTCAGATGGAAACAATTTCTAAGTGAACAAGTAATAAAAACAATAAAAAAAATAAATAACCAGTGTGGGCATACCTATGACCAACAAATATTATAGAAAATAATAATTTACTTAAGTTATGAATATTCTCGGGCGGACTCACACTTGGATGCACAGACGGACGCATGAAACCCCCCCCTCCCCACCCCCATTTTCTTCGAAAGTTTTCAACAATTTCTAAGTCAAAAGGTATGGTAAATTGTTTGGCGTTTGGAAGTTTTGAATTCACGTTTTCTTATCAATTTGATCAAAATATGCGGCACACAGGCTTTTAGATTTACAATCCACTTGATGAGTTGACTTTCTGTTAATTTTTCAGAAAAATATAAACACCAAAATGAGCGATATTTTGATTTTGTTTCGGTACGGTTTTCGGTATTCCTGTAATTCAGAACTTGTGCTGAAAATTTGGTATACCACACAGCACTACCTGTTTTGAAGTAGTAAAAGTGATTCAAGTTAAAATAAGGCCTTCAAGAGTTAACCCTTTACCTAACGAATCGCCCGCATCCGCCCGCGTAATATGCAAATTCAGCAGTTGAAAACATATTATTTTTTCAAAAAATTTCAACAAAACCATATCATGTGACCCCTCGTTGGAACGAGCTCGTTGAGCTTGTTCCAACGAGGGGTCACATGATATGGTTTTGTTGAAATTTTTTGAAAAATTAAAAAATGAAAGTGTCAATGACACTGTAGCTCAACTTGTCAAGACAAAGACATGTACATGTATAGTATGTGACACAGCAATGACAAACATCTAGGTAATGACCTGATAACAAAGGTACATATAAAGTATTGTAACGGTCTGTACATAAATACTGAGCTTTGCCTGTAACAAATGTATAGGTAAAGTATTGTAAAGGTGGGTGACAGTCAGATGCTAAACTAAAAATGAAAGTGTCAATGACACTGTAGCTCAACTTGTCAAGACAAAGACAAAGACATGTACATGCATAGTATGTGATACAGCAATGACAAACATCTAGGTAATGACCTGATAACAAAGGTACATATAAAGTATTGTAACGGTCTGTACATAAATACTGACCATTGCCTGTAACAAATGTATAGGTAAAGTATTGTAGAGGTGGGTGACAGTCAGATGCTAAACTAGAAAAGAAATCTTTGCGTCCCAGAATGGGTCTGACTGAACCCCAAAATATTTGTTCTCATAGCACAGTGATAACAAAGGCACCCCAAAACACACTCATTCCTGTCCCAAGATGAAAACAAAGGTACCCAAGTTGTTTCGTGAAGATCAGTTCACAAATATGAGCTGTGTAGAAGTTGTGACAAAAAACTGATTGGACCTAATTTCGGTACAAAATGGCCACTGGCTGCCATCTTGAATTTTGGACCGCACCCAGAAACACTCATTCTCGTCCCAAGGTGATAACAAAGGTACCCAAGAAGTTTTGTGAAGATCGGTTCATAAATACAGCCTCTAGCCCGAGCCATATTGACATGTGCACTTACAGTGTATAAGTAGCACTGAATAAATCAAAGTTCATCTAATTTGCATAATTTCTGCACGAGAAAAAAACCTGTACTATATGTGATGTATTCCATGTTACTAAACATTCATACAAAAATTTATTCAAATCAGAACTTTCATACAGAAGTTCTGTACAAAAAACTGATTGCACTAATTTTGGTACAAAATGGCTGCTGGTGGCCATCTTGAATTTCGGACCACACCCCAAAACACTCGTTCTCATCCCACGGTGATAACAAAGGTACCCAATAAGTTTCGTAAAGATCGGTTCATAAATACGGCCTCTAGCCTGAGCCATATAGAAGTTGTGTACAAAAAACGGATTAGACCTAATTTCGGTACAAAATGGCCACTGGCAGCCATCTTGAATTTTGGACCGCACCCAGAAACACTCGTTCTCGTCCCAAGGTGATATCAAAGGTACCCAAGATGTTTTGTGAAGATCGGTTCATAAATACAGCCTCTAGCCCAAGCCGCATTGACATGTGCACTTACAGTGTATAAGTAGCACTGAATAAATCAAACAAAGTTCATCCAATTTGCATAATTTCTGCACGAGAAAAAAACCCGTATTATATGTGATGTATCCCATGGTACTAAACATTCACACAAAAAATTATTCAAATCAGCGCTTTCATATGGAAGTTCTGTGCAAAAATCTGATTGCACCAAATTTTGTACAAAATGGCTGCCATCGGCCATCTTGAATTTCAGACCACACCCAAAAACACTCGTTCTCATCCCACGGTGATAACAAAGGTACCCAAGGAGTTTCGTAAAGATCGGTTCATAAATACGGCCTCTAGCCCGAGCCGTATTGGCATTTGCACTTACAGTGCTGAAAGTAACACCAAAAAACATCAAAATTAGTCTAATTTGCACAATCTACGCACGAGAAAAAACCCCGTATTATATGTGATGTATCCCATGGTACTAAACACTCATACGAAAAATGATTCAAATCAGAGCTTTCATATGGAAGTTCTGTACAAAAAAAAAAATTTCTGCATCATCGGTACAAAATGGCTGCTGGCAGCCATCTTGAATTTCGGACTGCACCCAAAAACACTCGTTCTCATCCCACGGTCATAACAAAGGTACCCAAGAAGTTTCGTAAAGATTGGTTCATAAATACGGCCTCTAGCCCGAGCCATAGCAGCTTGGCACTTACAGCTCTGAAAGTAACACTAAATAAATCAAAGTCAGTCTAATTTGCATAATTTACGCACGAGAAAAAAACCCGTATTATATGTGATGTATCCCATGGTACTAAACATTTATACAAAACTTTATTCAAATCAGAACTTTCATACAGAAGTTCTGTACAAAAAACTGATTTTTGCATCATCGGTACAAAATGGCCGCTGGCAGCCATCTTGAATTTCGGACCACACCTAAAAACACTCGTTCCCGTCCCAGGGTCATAACAAAGGTACACAAGAAGTTTCGTAAAGATCGGTTCATAAATACGACCTCTAGCCCGAGCCATAGCCAATTGTTGACGTACGGACAGATGGCCAGACGGACAGACAGACGACGGGCCATGACAATAGCTCAAATTTGACTTCGTCAAAGTTGAGCTAAAAATCATTGAGTCCCACAGTGGGTCTGACTGAACCTCAAAATATTTGTTCTCATAGCACAGTGATAACAAAGGCACCCCAAAACACACTCATTCCTGTCCCAAAGTGAAAAAAAAGGTACCCAAGAAGTTTCGTGAAGATCAGTTCACAAATATGAGCTGTGCAGAAGTTGTGACAAAAAACTGATTGGACCAAATTTCGGTACAAAATGGCCACTGGCAGCCATCTTGAATTTTGGACCGTGCCCAGAAACACTCTTTCTCGTCCCAAGGTGATAACAAAGGTACCCAAGAAGTTTTGTGAAGATCGGTTCATAAATACAGCCTCTAGCCCGAGCCGTATTGACATGTGCACTTACAGAGTATAAGTAGCACTGAATAAATCAAAGTTCATCTAATTTGCATAATTTCTGCACGAGAAAAAAACCCGTACTACATGTGATGTATTCCATGTTACTAAACATTCATACAAAAATTTATTCAAATCAGAACTTTCATACAGAAGTTCTGTACAAAAGACTGATTGCACTAATTTTGGTACAAAATGGCTGCTGGTGGCCATCTTAAAATTCGGACCACACCCAAAAACACTCGTTCTCATCCCACGGTAATAACAAAGGTACCCAAGAAGTTTCGTAAAGATCGGCTCATAAATACGGCATCTAGCCTGAGCCGTATAGAAGTTGTGTACAAAAAACGGATTAGACCTAATTTCGATACAAAATGGCCACTGGCAGCCATCTTGAATTTTGGACCGCACCCAGAAACACTCGTTCTCGTCCCAAGGTGATAACAAAGGTACCCAAGACGTTTCGTGAAGATCGGTTCATAAATACAGACTCTAGCCCGAGCCGTATTGACATGTGTACTTACTGTGTGTAAGCAGCACTGAAAAAAACAAAGTTCATCTAATTTGCATAATTTCTGCACAAGAAAAAAACCCGTATTATATGTGATGTATCCCATGGTACTAAACATTCACACAAAAATTATTCAAATCAGCGCTTTCATATGTAAGTTCTGTGCAAAAATCTGATTGCACCAAATTTCGTACAAAATGGCTGCCATCAGCCATCTTGAATTTTGGACCGGACCCCGAAACACTCGTTCTCGTCCCACGGTGATAACAAAGGTACCCAAGAAGTTTCGTAAAGATCGGTTCATAAATACGGCCTCTAGCCCGAGCCGTATTGGCATTTGCACTTACAGTGCTGAAAGTAACACCAAAAAACATCAAAGTTGGTCTAATTTGCATAATTTACGCACGAGAAAAAAACCCGTATTATATGTGATGTATCCCATGGTACTAAACATTCATACAAAAAATTATTCAAATCAGAGCTTTCATATGGAAGTTCTGTACAAAAAACAGATTTCTGCATCGTCGGTACAAAATGGCAGCTGGCAGCCATCTTGAATTTCGGGCCGCACCCAAAAACACTCGTTCCCGTCCCAGGGTCATAACAAAGGTACACAAGAAGTTTCGTAAAGATTGGTTCATAAATACGACCTCTAGCCCGAGCCATAGCCAATTGTTGACGTACGGACAGACGGACGGACAGACGACGGGCCATGACAATAGCTCAAATTTGACTTCGTCAAAGTTGAGCTAAAAATGATATTTAAAATAATAAATTTTGATATCTTCTGCGTTGGGTAAAGGGTTAAAGAAGAATTAAATTTTTATTTGAATGAGGACTGAGATTGGGAAATTTTTGGTTTGAATTGGGAAAAGTCATGCAATCATGCCTTTGGAGAAGGCTCCCATATTCGGACCCTGTAGACAACCTGTATTTTGTCCCAATTTTCTCCTGTAAATTGAATGGATTTTTTCACCCAGACCTTTAGATTACTCCAAAATCACACCATTTAGAAAGGTGTGACCAAATTAAGGAAGGTTTGAAGACATCAAGAAAGATATATAAATTCTATGCGCCTCTTCTGCACTGGAGAATTACTTCCATCATAATAAGACTTTAGAAACAAAATGAAAGGCATAGTAATAAAACATATCAGGGTAAGATTGTTATTTCTAGTTTTAATGTGCCCAAATTAGGGTAAAGGGGGTGCCCAGAATAACTGAATTTAAAGGCCTGCTTCACCAATGATTTCTTGAGCTAAATTTACATGTAGATGAATTTTTCATCAAATCAAGTCATGGCTGCTTTACAGCAGTCATGACTGGATTCGACGAAAAATGCCTTGAAAATACTCAGCGTGTTAAGAGTTAATAGTACATCTCGCAGGGGAGAACACACCCCCCCACCCCTCCCAGTGGCATAGACAGTTTTTCACTGGCGGAGGGCAAGCCCAAAATTTTCCGACAGCAACAAAAACCCAAACAAACAGAAAGAATCTATTGTTTACTGCAAATGTACTGAAAATGGGTCTTTTTAACCCAAAATGGCAAGTTTTTGTCCCCAAAGCCAGCATTTTAATGTTATTAGGCAAACATTCGTCTAAAAATGGTCCCAAAAAATTTCGGACAGAACTTCTGGTGGGGGGCCTCCCAAATGTCAGGCCAAAGAAAAGAAATCCCTTTGTTTGGGGTACCCGAATTGACCCTAAACAATAATACAGACCCTAAAAATCTTACAAAGTTAAAGTCGCTCATTAAGGTCATTGTAACCCTAATTTTTATCGCACTTCAACTGTGAATTTGAAACCTCTTTTGAGGTTAAAGCTTTCAAAAATACATGTAGAAATAAATATATCTGACAGTATAAATGCAGAGTAAGTGGTAAGTTCCAGTTCAGCAAAGGACACCGCATTTGATAAATTGATCATTTTATAGATAGTGTTTTACCATTGGGGTTGAAGGTCATCAACATTAATGGATATCGTGTTGAGTTTCGTGTATCGATACTGAAAGCCCAGAATCTTGGCCTGCTGTCTTGAAAATGTTATTGGTTTCAAACAGTCATGATAAATAGTGAATATAAAGCCAATAAGAAAGAAAAATGATTAGCTTTTGGATGTTTTTGAATAGCATTTTGCAATGCGAATCCAGTCATCAAATACTCTGTACCTAAAAGACAAATGCTTCTATCAGCTTCTTGAGGCTTAACATCAACGTCCTTGACCTTTTACATTTAGAAACAATAGTTTTTTTTCTAAATTTTTTATAAGTATTAAACATCTAAAAAGGGGTAAAACTTAACAATTCTTCAACAACGAAAAATGATAATCGATTTGGGCATGACCGATCGACAATCCATTAATCGTGACAGCCATATGATTGTGCAGTTGACGACTGACAGCTATCTCACATTCAAGTCGGTTGGTGTTTTTCAATAACAGAAACTGAGTTGTATTTTCGGTTAACCTACCAGCACCAGCAGTGAGCAGCCAGATCCCTTCAGGATCTAGAGCCTGGGCTACAAAAAAATTGCTAGGCATTTTTGTGTGAACAAATCGAAGTCTGCAGCTAGGTAGAGGTGCCCGACTATTTGGGTGCTTTCAACAGGCCATGGGCATAAAACTCATTTGTTATAATATTACTCATTATTATATTAATGTTACTCTCTCAAAGTCAGGCATTTTTTGCACTTTCTAATCAGTGTAGATTTTTTGCGGGCAAGCAAAAGATTTTGCTCAACTCAGTACTTCAGTCTGCACAAAGAGTGTATATTTTCGTCGTGCAAGCAAGGACATTTGCCCATCTTAGTATTTCATGGTTTCTTTCTCCAGCCTCTGCCCGACGAAAACTGAACTTTTTTCTTCTTTGGGGGGTGCTTCCCCAAAATTACGCCCCTTATATATTAGTAATTAGCAAATTTGTTGGGGACCCCATATTCATATTTATCAAAAACCAGCTGGTGCAATGTTTTGGACATTACACTATCTGACAACACTTTGTCATTGGCTTCAACTCGACATTACCGACATTGTGGTATATTTTATATTCAGCAATAAGTTGTACCTGTATTTTATTGAAGAGGCATTCAGCTGTGCAGCTGAAAATTCTAACTCCTGTCTCTTCACATGCTTACAGTTACAGATCAATCTTAGGCAACCTTCTTCCGGTGCACCATGCCTTACATAGGGGCGGAGAGATGTTCGATTTCTCTGTATAAAACTGGGAAGACAGGCAAATAATACCCTATTCTCCCAGTTTTATAAAACTGGGCCCTATTCAAATTACCATATTTATAGGTGGGGTGTTTTGGGAACAAAGAATCCCCACACCTATACGGAACTGACAACACCAAAAGAGAATACCTGTGCTAATTATTTTTTTCTTAAAACTACGCCAACCCAAACCACACTTTGTCCCCACCCAGCAGTGTTCAATAAACACTGTCAATTAAGCCGGACACATTTGGACAGATTCCATTTCATTTTAAAAAGTTTTGTTTAGGGTTACCGACAAAGTGCCAGGGTATCATGGGACAACTGTAAAAAGGGAAAGGGGAATTTCCTTTAAAATTATAAGGGGAAGGGGCTCAGGAATTACAGGGGAGGGAACCCGAGCTGCTCAGTATTCTCCTTTGTTAGATGCAAACGCTGCCCAAGGGATACCACATCCTGTTAGCAATTCATCTTACTATTTCTCCCAAATACTTGGTGCTGCCAATAATGAGACCAGACTGCCTTGAAAAGTAAGGACAGTGGCACTCGACCATAAGTTTGTTCAGCGGAATTTGCTGAATGCCCTCCCACATCATGGCAGAGTTGGGGGCCCCAATGCTAAAGCGGGTGTTATGGAAAAGGCCAAGCCGATGCCTGCCAGTTTCCCCCATCACCACTGAAACAGTGCAAGTGGATGCACTGCACCCTGCTCGTATTCTTTTACAGTATTTGGAGGGTGTTACAATAGTAACAATGGACATCACTGCTCATTGTGCCTTTTGTAGACCCTCTCAGATGTAAAACTAGGGGATGATGAATGCAAGCCTTTTTGGCCATCCAAGCAAAAAACCTGATCAAGGATGCCCACAGCCTCTCCCAACTCCATGGGAGAGTAATCTTTCACATGAGGATGGAACCCAATAGAGATCTTAACTAAGGTACCATGTCTCCCCTAATTGGGAAAAAGAGGGGTATGTGGGAGGGCTGCAATACAGCTACTCTTCCCCGTACCAGAGAATTAGGATGCCAACTGGCCTACCCGCTGGCACACCCTTTTGCCATAATTTGAGCACATTAAAACTAGAAAGAACAGCCTTCCTGTTATGTTCTATTGCCTTGCCTTTCTTTGTTTCTATAGCCATATTATGATGGAAGTTATTCTAAAATGCAGAAGAGGCAGAGAGATTTTATATATTTTTCTTGATGTCTTCACACCTTCTCTAATTTGGGCACACCTATAAACGGGGTAATCTAAAGGCCTGTAGTACTGTCAGTATGAAGTGGGCATCCAGTAAGTAGGGATCAAAAGGGATTGGCTCACCTTCCCAGCTTTTATTAATAGCAGGAAATGCTGAGTTGGAAGCCAATTCTGACAGCCAAACATGAAAACCGGCAGGCTACTCCCTTAAGAATAGGAGGTAGTGCAGCAAACCCAAGAGGGGTGGTTTCACCATAGACTTCTACCTCACCAACAGCCGGATTCGGCAGGTGCTGAGGAGTGAGAACCCCTCGATTTCCCTTCCTACAACTTTTCCAGCAGCCACATCAGCACTCTCCAGAGGCAGGGGTTGCTAAACACTGGAGTTGTGTTGAGAGGTATGTCAATGCCAATGGGGTGGAACCTAAACACTGGAGTTGTGTTGAGAGGTATGTCAATGCCAATGGGGTGGAACCCCAGTGACTCTCATTCGATCCACAAATGCATCAGACTGTCAAACTGGGAATCCATTGAGTTCAATGAGCTCCCCGTTCACCAGCTCTGCGAGTTCCATAAACGACCTCCCCGGGGGAGCAACCATTTCCTAAGGGTGGAGGGACTGGGCCTCCTATAAACTGGAGTTACCCGGAATTACCGGTTTTATTTTGTATTTTTCACTTTTGGGTATTGTTTTAAATATTTAATGACAGAGTTATAAAAACTGTTCTCATAAAGTATCCAGAGATGTTCTATGTTGCCATTCCCCTTATCATTCACATAACTACAAATTGATTTGTGGTGTCAGAATTCACTGGTTCAACAAGCTGTTGGCCATAAGCATCCCCCAACTGGCTTATTGTCACTGCCTTTGTCAGCAAATCTTTCAAGAAACTATATAAAGTTTATTTTTTATATTATGTATGTAACACAAGCTACGAGTGGGGTGTGATAAACATAATGGTCATCAATTTTTTTCTGTATTTGGTTATCATTTACCGCCTTGTACACACCACTTGCACTGGATTCAGTAGGCACAACACAACACCCCACCCCATTCCATTTTGTGTGACATCAATCATCATTCCAAAGAATGTGAAAGCGTTCCAGTTCCATGTCCTGTACTTCATTTATTTATTGGTGTTTAAGGTCACATATTTCTGCATAATGGCTAACCATGACTGTGAGTACCCGGAGAGAACTAAAGAGCAGCGGCGAGCAACTGTCAGCTCCCCAACATACCAACTCCACACAAGCAGGGTTAGCATTGGCTGAAGACAGGTGCACCATCGACGTGCATTACGCCTTAGCACACAGCGTCACTGTGCCCCCTGTGGGGGTGAAGTGTCTTGCCCAAGGACACAACACGGTTGCCACAGGTGGGATTCGGACCGAGGACCTCTCGGCTTGCAGCCTGCACCTCTACCAACTGAGCCACCACGCCCCCGGTCCTGTACTACAAATTGGGAATTCTTTTTACTGTGGCTCTTGTGTATTGATAATTAGACCCATCATGCCAGTCTCAAAATCAAAAAGGCCTTATTTGGAGTAATTCCGGTGTTTAGGTGGACCCCCAAATGGCAATGACCTGAGCGGGAGTAAAACGATGGTGATGCTCCCCTTGGCTTGGCCTTCCTCCTTAGGCCATTCTCCCACAGTGCGAGTGGCAAGTATTGCTTCGCGCAATGTTTATGGTATTACCTTGGCAGCTGGGGAGGGGACAAATCGAGTTTACGCTTCGCCGTTTAGGCGGCTTGTCCAAGGCTTGAAGATTTTTTTAAAAAAACGCGCGAAAATAATCCAGGGGAACCACGCGTGCAGTTCTGTATAAAAAAAATATTAAAAGGGACATAAATTTTATTTTAAACAATGAACTTGGCCATTTTTAATTACCTAAACCAAAGTGCATGTGGCCACAGTACGCCACCATTTGGGGATAAAGCATAATATTGATTTTGAACTCTTCTTCAATTGTTGTTCTTTTTCGAAAACGCCATTCTTGTTTTTAACTTTTCAGTAAGAGTTATCAGTCCTGGCGGTGAATACAGGCAGAGTCGAACATTGGAGGATTCGGACCTTCGAGGATTCGAACCCCGACTGGGAGAATTCGGACCTTGGATTATTCAGACCCTATCTTTGGAGGATTCGGACCCTGTCTTTGGAGGATTCAGATCCTGATCTGAATTGCTTGGGTGGTAATAAAAAACAAAGACCCCTGTCAAGATAAAGTGTTTTATTTATGTGATGGGGGAATTTTGCATCAAACAGAAATTTACATATAAATGTGTCATGGCTAAACATGAATTTTACAAAAAAACTGTCATATCTCGACGCGAGGTAACCCCGACGATAGAAAATGTTGTTAATTCTCAATAAATAAATAGTTAAATAATAATAATATATAATTTAGCAAACAGCAGTTACAGGGGAACAGATAAAAACATCACACAACTAAAACGTCACATTTCAAAATGGTCAAAACGTCACATTTTATAGTCAAAACGTCACATACTTTTAGTCAAAACATTACATACTTTTGGTCAAAACGTCACATATCTTTTGGTGAGTTTTTCACATGGGGTGTTTCTGGTTCTGAAATTTATATAGAAAGCTCTATGTCCCAATGACTAAATTTTGGACATTTATTGAAAATTCATTTGTGTATATAACTAGAAACATAACCTCATCACATGAGGAACATTTTCTAATCAGTTTTGTCACATATAACTCTTTATGAAATTTTCATGCAAAATCTACTGTGTTTCAATTGACACTGATTTATAAATTTTCCAAATTAACCTTGAAATAAAATATATAATTATATCAACCTTCAATTGTATGATTGTCGGAAATAAACTCAGTCTTTCGCTGGAACGTTCTGCTCACAATTGTTGAAAACATGCATGCATTGTAATAATAATAACACTTTGGCCGGCCACTGATTTGTCGCGGTTCATGGGTGAGAAGGCCTTGGTTACCCCTGTACTCCCAACTGCCTCCCTATTCCCACGCTTCTTCTCTCCTCCCAACACTTGATGACATCCCTTCCCTTGCCCCATTCTACCCAATCTCTCCGATTAGCATATTAATCCTCTCCTTTGAGTCTCCCACTAACCACATGTCCCTCATTCTCCCATCCAACTTCCCCATTATAC
Source organism: Pictodentalium vernedei (assembly GCA_031216915.1). Classification (NCBI taxonomy): domain Eukaryota; kingdom Metazoa; phylum Mollusca; class Scaphopoda; order Dentaliida; family Dentaliidae; genus Pictodentalium; species Pictodentalium vernedei. Next base: position 165,991,349 of record CM062293.1, read on the forward strand.
TCCCAGTGAATCTTATTCTTTTAGACTGGTATTTTGGGCATTCTAGAAGAAAGTGTTCCAGGGACTCCACTACGCCCAAAGTACACATCTGGCACTCCTTTTCACTGTTTTTTTTACCAATTTTTCACCTCAGCCCCAGGGACCGCGACCTCAGCTTGAACAACAGTGACCCTCCAAAGGTGCCATCAAGGTACTCTTCAAAACCAGGCTTCGCTTTATCACGCAGGACACCAAAGATCTTTTTGATTTGAACACCCCCCCCCCCCCCCTGTCGCCAATTACGGTTACAATCCTCCATGACCCTTTCCCTGGCGATTTTTACCCTGATTTGCCCCAACGTATAAGTCCGAGATATCCAATGGGTAGTTCTCTACTAGCTTCCTCATTTGGATCTTCCACCCCGTCTTGATATTTGAGTTGAAAATTCCCAGGAACATTACTTCACACCATCGGCTGTCGGGGAGATTTGCCAAATAATTAAGATAACCGAGTTTTCAACAGGTCTATCCTGTCAGGCTTGATCCTCATCCACCCAAGCTCACCCCTGATTGCTTCTAGCGCTGCGACATTTCTCAACCCCGTTATCCATCGGCCTGCATCGTTCTGCAGGATTTCCAAGCTCTTTACAGCCGTCAGGTTTAGGAGTACCACTTCCGTACCGTGTGTTATACTTGGCAGACCCACCATTTTCCAAATGGTTTTCCCCAAGAAAACCTTATTGAAACTGTTTCTCCCTATAAGTTTCATTTGTTTAAGGATTCGCTTTCCCTTTAGAATCAATTTATTTGTATGGTTTCGGTAGATGCCTCTTCCTTTACTCCAAGATATTCGTAGTCACCTGCCTCTCATACACTAAGAAGTTTGCTACTACCCTCCGGAAGCAGAACTCCCCCACTCTCCGCCTTCGAGTGGGGTCCAATGTGACAGGTATAACTTTGCTCTTGCTTTCAATAAGTTCGAGTCTCCAATTACTCCCATATTTCCCAACAATTCCCAGCATTTTCGCTAGCGCCTCTTCGCTGACACTAGCACCATATCGTCTGCACAAAACAGCCCTGGGATCTTCAAGTCCCCAACTGCTACCTCGTCGCTATGCAGGAGTCCATCTCCTAAACCTTTGATGCACAGTACAAAAAGAATTGGCAGAGGATACACCCCTGTTTTAGGCCTATCTCCATAGGCACACGTTTTGTTGCAATGTTTCCCGGGCTAAGTTCACTCTGTAAATCTTCATATAATGCTTTTCCATTTTTTGGCCACATTCTCCGAATTTACTGATCAGCTGTTGTTATGTCCCGAAATTAGCCTGAACTTGAACTTGTGACCGGTCTGGACCTTTGAATTCATCGTTCCTCTTTGTATAGGGATCATCACTAGGAAGAATAGATATTAGATGAATAGCAGACAATATATGGTCCGTGTTCGGGCTCCATAAATACTCCCTTTGCAGTGGTGGTGGTGGTGGTGTTGGGGGGGGGGGGGGGTATCTGCTCGACATGTCGGAGGAAAGTTCCGGGAGCCTTTGGCCCAGGGAAAGAGTTTATGGCATGTTGTGCTGGGATCCCAACCCACAGTTAGAGACAAGAAGACTAGACAAATTTAAGATGGAGTGAGGTACTAGAATTAATCGCAGGGGTTCAAAAATGAAAATGTACCCGGTGGAGACCCCCGACCCACACCATCGAGAGAAAATACTCCCGTTGCAGGGTGGGAACCTGGCACGACATGCCATAGGCAAGTTCCGAGCGCCTTCGGTCTCGTGAACATGTACGCGACATGTTGTGCCGGGATCCCAACCCCAAGTGAGAAGTCTAAACGACCCACCCCCTTCCACATCATAGACTCTCTGCCCACATACCAAAATGACGACCATTGCGTAACGCATGTATGGATAACAAGCTCACCATTATTCTAAAACTTGGAGTTAGCTGCTATACCATATGTTCTGGGATTGTCAAGACCGTAAGTTTACACTGGTCTCGAATTTTCAACATACTCCAGCACTGAGCACAGAAGACCTCTATAGTTCTATGTTTTGTTTTTTATTTATTTTTTGTTTTTGTTTATTTTTTCTGAAATATATTTCTGTGCTTGGTTGGTCAACATTTTCTGCAACAAATGATGCATGCCATCTCAGTGCTGGGGAAGTCGTTGGAACACTCCTCTCAAATTCATCATTCTCCTCTGTCTTCATCGATTAATCCACCTTCATTCACAGAATATACTACGATAAGCTGTTCGGTTACAAGAAGCCATGTACCACTCACATGTTTTTCAGTTTGCTGACATTGATTGTTTCATTTGTAAATATGTTTCTTACCTGCTTTTCATGTATTTTATTCCTTCCAAACAAAACATCACCTTCCAACAACCTATTTTGTACCTCCTACTCCAACCTGCCTGCATACACAACTGATTTCTTACAAAATGATCCAATGTCACCCCCTACTGAAATCAAAATCTGTCTTGTTTGCTCGATCGAATCGTCCGTTAGGAATGCTGCATGGGTGCCCGCTTGGCCCTGGAAGTAATAGTTATGTGCGCATAATGGCTGATTTTGGCTACTTATAGAGCTCGAGTGGGCTTATTAATTGCACGGGCACACAGGGGCGCTGATCCTATAGATACCTTGGATTTCAGTTTCATACTACTGGCGAACCTATCTCTCAGGTTTCGTTCCAAGGAAGTTAGACTGATGTTAGCCTACCTACTATACTGTAATATGTGTGGACACTCGACTTCTCAATCATTGCCCAGATTTTATCAGACAGAACATACAATGTAGTTCATGGAAATGTGTGTTCCCAATACACACAAGAAGCCTGCTTACTCGCCTCATCTGTTTCGCCTGTCTCAGTGTACTTATCTGTGTTCTTCTGATTCTATCGGGAGATGTCGAATCAAATCCAGGACCCGTATTTGCTCACAGTACTAGTCTGAAAATTCTTCATCTCAGTGTCCAATGCCTCAAGCCCAAATTAGACGCAATCCAACGTGAGGCTTCAAACTTTGATATCTGTGCCTTTTCAGAAACTTGTCTAGATCTGAATGAACCTAATTCTGATGCGCACTTACCCGGTTTTGGAGAACCCTTAAGAAAGGACAGAACAGGCAGATGTGGTGGTGTTGCCCTCTATATTAAAGATCAATTAGGTTTTATACCCCGTTCCGATCTTGAAATGCCAAATCTTGAAAATGTATGGGTAGAAATACCAACTTGTCTTGGATCCATACTAATAGGGGTCTATTATCGCCCTCCCAACTCCGACATAATTTAGTTGGGCCTAATTTCATCCTCGATTGAAAAAGCGAAAGCTACTGGGATATCAGACATCTTAATTCTTGGTGACTTCAATGATGCCGAAATTTCTTTAGGGCGGGGCAAATTTGAAGAAGTCGTAGATACCTTCAACCTAAAGCAGCTAATTTTCGAACCAACCTTGCTGAAGCGTCGTCCTCTACACATGACTTGATAGCAGTAAGTAGTTCTGTTAATGTTATAGCATGTGAAGTATTAGACACATTTTATCCTGATTTGATTCGATATCACTGTTCAACGGTCGCAGAAATCGGGTTCGAAAAGCATCCATTGAGAAACTTCAAACGCTGTATTTGACTATTCAAAGATGGTTATTATGAAGGCCTCAACTCGGCTATCCGAAATAAGCACTGGGAGTTTCGTCTCTCCCAGAATTCCCTGGAGACTATGACTGATGGCCTCACTTCTAAATTACTTGAACTTGCGTCCGAATACATACCCAATAAAACAATCACAGTCAGAAAAAAAACCAACCCGATTGGATGCACGGCGGAATAAGACTGCTTATCCGTCAGCGTAAGAGATTATACCGACACGCCAAACGTACTGGTTTGCGCGAGGCCTGCCGCGGGCTAAATATCGTACCAAAAGGAATGAGGTAGTGGTCGCTATAAGAACAGCAAAGGCCAATCACAGTTGTACATACAATCCATTTTAGGTAATTCCGGGACATCGTCCGCTGAATTTTGGAAGACATTAAAAAACCTCCTTGGAAATAATCAAGCGGCAATCCCTTCAATATTTTATCAAAATAAGTTCTCTTTGAATGCTGATAAAGCTGAAGCATTTAACGATTACTTCTGCTCCGTTGCTTCCATCGATGCCGCAAATGCATCACTTCCGCCAGAAAATTTTCCGACAGACCAATCTTGATTGACATAACTCTGAACCTCTCTGATGTATCCGAGGCTCTGAAAGCGCTCGATGCATCGAAAGCCTCTGGTACGGACTCGATACGTCCAAGATTGTTGAAGGAATGTAGTATCTCGTTATGTGAGCCCTTACTGCCCTCTTCAACATCTTACTTGATAACTATTACTTTCTTGCTAGTTGAAAAAATGAATGTTACACCCGTGTTAAAGAAATCGCCTTCTAATCAGCTGGTCAACTACAGACCAATATCTCTACTTAGCTGCGTTGGTAAATTATTTGATAGGTGCGTCTTTAAAAATTATGAGGCTTTTTAGAGGAAAACAATGTATTAAGCCAGTTCCAATTGGAATCCACTCCACGAAATTTTACAGTTCTCCAGCTCACGGACCTTTACGGTGAATTCTGTCATGCATTAGACGAAGGCAAAGAGATAAGACGAGTCTCTTGTGACGAACGTAAGGAGTCTGACAAGGTTTGGCACGCGGGACTTTTATACAAGTTAGAGAAAATTGTAATTACAGGTAATCTTCTAAATCTCTTTAAATCATATGTTAGTGGTAGAATGCAGAGAGTCGTGGTTTGTAATGAGTCTTCTAGTTGAAGACCAAGTGACGCTGGGGTTCCTCAAGGAGCGACCTTGGCCCTTTACTATTCACGATTTATATCAATGATATCGTATTCAATCTGACCAGCAACATTGGCCTGTTCGCAGATGACACATCTCTATACCTAATCGACGAAAACCCCAACAAGCCTAAGAAATAATGAACAGGGACCTAGGCAAAATTGAACTCTGGGCTCACACCCGGTTAATCGAATTTAATGCACAGAAACAGAAACGATGACAATATCGCGTAAAACGGATCGAAGACCTCACCCACCTCTCAAAATGTCTAATGTACCACTAACAGAGGTCCCCGAACACAAACACTTAGGGGTCGTAATAAATAACAACTGCACTTGGGCGAATCACGTTGAATATATCGGCCCCGAAACTTGGGGGCGCATTGATCTAATACGCAGGCATAAATTTGTTTTTGATCGGAAAATACTGGAGAAGGTATACTTTGCCTCCATAAGACCACTTCTGGAGTATGCTGACACTGTTTGGGATAACCGTACAGAAACCCGCTCAGACCAATTAGAGAAAATACAGATAGCTGCCGTCAGAATTGTGACAGGCGATTCTGTCAGTACAAGTAAAGCCCGATTATATTTGCAAACATGTTCGGCGCCCCTTAGCCAAAGACGAGAGAAACACATATTAGTACAATTCTTTAAAATGTATCACAACTTGGTCCCAAGCTAGTTAGCAAACAAGACTCCCCCATCCATACAAACTAATCAGAGCTATAATCTTCGCAATAGCAGTAACCTTCGCATCCCCTATTGCTGCACAAAAACATATGAGACGTCATTCATTCCGTCAGTAACCAAGTTGTGGAAAGATCTCCCAGAAAATGTTAGCGAGGACTCTCGGCTTTGTAACTTCAAAAAGTACCTAAACAGGGACAGTGGACGACCACCCCCGTTCTTTTCAGGGTCAAAATCACGTAAAGCACAAATTTACTACTGTCGTCTTCTACTCAGATGCAGTAGTCTTAACACCCACCAATACGAAAACCATTTGGCCAGGTCTCCTCTGTGTCGGTGTGGCGATCCAGAAACAAGTGACTACTTTCTCTTGGCATGCCCAGTAAATGCTTAGGTTCGGGATAATGTATTGGGACATCTCCCTCCAGGCATAGACTTCACTACACTCTTATGTGGTTCCGAGCAATATTGTAATGAAGACAATTGTCTCATTTTGAGACTGTACAGAGTTTTATTTTGGCTAGTTGTAGGTTCAACTAAATGACAGAAAAGAGGATGGCCCATCCCGACATGATGGTGTCCATACCATCGATTAGACGCTGTGTAGCTGCCACCCCCACCCCACCCACACCCAATCACATCCCGGGTAGGCTATAACTCGTCTGGACATGGATGAAGCTCTCACCGCACGGTGTAGTACCATACGTAAGGTGTGGGTCAAATTTTAATTTAGGAATCGATTAATCGTCACAAATAATCGATAATAATCGATTAATCGAACCTAGATGACCCCCCCCCCCTCTACCTCTCTTTGAAGTCGTTAAAAATGAAGTTTATGTCAGTTGACATACCTCAAGTAAACAACGAAGACGATCATTTTTTAAGTACATTCAAAGTTTTGATGTTCTGAACGTTTGAACCATCAGTGTAATAATGAAGACTGGTCGTCATTATCGGAGAATAATTTGCGATCAATTTAACATCTAAAAGTTTACAGGTTTCTAATTTTTTTTATCATGATTGTATAAGTGTTTTTGCGAAAAAAGTGTCGAAAAACTCGATTTCGGTCTATTTTGGCCGCCATCTCGTTGTGGAACGAACTGTAGCTCTTAGTTAAATGAACATCTAGCTCACAGTGGTCTCTCCGAGGTATTCTAGTCTGTATACAGACCTTACTGCAGCACAGAAACAGCTCTCCTCAGAATACAAAATGACATTTTGATGTCGATGGATAGACATCGGGTCTCTTGCTTAGTTCTGCTGGATCTGAGTGCTGCCTTCGATACCATATCAGGCATTGCTCTCAAGTGTTCGTATCATATCTCACCGAACGAACACAAAGTGTTAACATAAATACCTCATCCTCCCCTAAATTCACATTAAAGTTTGGCGTCCCTCAGGGCTCTATACTAGGGCCCTTATTTACATTATATATGTCTTTCCTCTGGGTGATAGACTTCACAGACATGGTTTAGAGTATCACTTCTACGCTGATGACACTCAGCTATACATTCACTTTAAATCTAACGAAGAAGACATATCACGTGGTAAGCTTCTAAAGTGTGTTGCTGATATTAGCGAGTGGATGAACAACAACTATCTGAAGCTAAATGCTGAAAAAAACTGAGGTCATATATATATAGGCCTACCTCATCAACTCACTACATCAATAAAAGCATCCTTAATAATGGAAGAGAATGCAATCACCCCCAATAAAGTAGTTGGGAACTTGGGCTATTTCCTGGATGAGAATCTTCCTTGTGACATACATGTCAATCATATCTGCCACACATCTGTTTTCCACCTGCGAAATATCAGTAAGATAAGGGCAACTATTGATAGGAAAACTGCAGAACAACTCATCAATGCATTCGTCACCAGTCGTCTTGACTACTGTAATTCTTTGATGTATGGATGCAAAAATTCACTTATTGACAAACTCCAATATATTCAGAATTGTGCTGCCAGGATCCTCACTCAAAATCGTAAGTTCTGCCGAATCAGTCCGGTCCTCAAATCCCTTCATTGGCTCCCCATCCAGCAAAAGATAAAATATAAAATACTACTTATTACATACAAATGTATTAACGGCCTGGCTCCGGAATATTTATCTACATTTTTCAAGCCCTATACCCTAGTCAGGAATCTCCGCTCCTCTGAATCCTATAATCTGGTGGTACCAAAGTCTAAACTTGCAACAGCAGGAGACAGAGGTTTCATATGTTCCGCACCGGCTCTCTGGAACTCCACCCCAGAGCATCTAAAATCTGTATTGACCATAAATCAATTTAAGTCCGGACTCAAAACCCATTTGTACGAACAGGCCTTTATCTGTTGATTTTTTAATTGCTGATCATTACACATAGTTTTATGAGAACGCGTGTGCGTGTGTGTGCGCGTGTGTGTGTGAGTTACTTTTGTAAAGCCATAGAGCACAATGCGGATTTTAGGCTTAAACATTATTATTATTATTATTATCCGGCCAGGACAGGCCAGGATGATTTCTTGTTAACATCTGAAAATCTACTCTCGAGATGTCCAGGTACATGAAAAAACCCGGTCTTGTTCGGTCCTGGGGTTGAGGGGGGGGGGGGGTCCCATAGGGGGTGTACCTAGCTGCCTGACTAGTACAGTTCATAGGACATTTCTCTGGTGAGCTAAAATATTGCATTGTTTGCAACATTTCTCTGTGTATGCAACTGCGGCAATCGAAATGCAATTAATGGATATACCCAAATCACACTGTTTGGCAAATCAAGTTTTTTCAGATCACATCCCATAGGACCTAGGATTATATTTCTATCGTTATGGAATTATGTAGTTTTCAGCACAGTGATACTTGGATTGAGCAAAAAAACTCTCTCAGCAAACATGACTGAAATGAGCCACCATACTTTCGAGACAACCCATGTTCCCCATATCAGCATGGAAGTTTTTTATTTACATCAACTCCATAAGCATATTTTCAAAACTTTCACACTTTCTTTCTTTTTATATCAAATTTCCAGAACCCATCTCATATATACCATACGAATACAGATCTGTTGACAATGATTTTGCAGCGGTTGGACTTCTCAACCAAGAGAATAAGGCTTCAAAAGTGATCGTTTAAGGACTATTTTACCCTATATTTCAACCAAAAAGCACAGTGCTAAAACACACAATTGAAACAATTCGGATGTTGATGTCTCATATCTGTTGAATCATGACTATTTGGTTAACACATCAATGATAAACGAAAATACCAAAAATGGATTTTGAAGTGAAAAAACAACTTTTAATTCTCAAGTTTAAAAAACAGCTATATCTGAATACGTGGTAAATATCACTGAAATAGTTAAACCAAAATATCCAGTGAACATCGATCTAGTGGCAATTACAAACCAAATAATTTTTAAAAAATATCTAAATAATTTTAAAAATGAAAATATCAAATACGTTTTGTTTCACTGTGAACAAATGCCCAAAGCAGAACCTCCTAAATGCTAAAAAGAATTGGTACAGTTGTGACTGAAATGCAAAGGTTTTTGAGAATATTTTGTTTTACTTAAAACATGTAGGTAGAGGGGAAGAGAGAACATTCAATACGAAATGAGAAAAACTTGTCATGAATGTAACTGTTAAAATGAACTTGAGTTATTAGTTCTAAATCAGTTAACTTTTGAAAACAAAAAAGGAAGGATAACGAATTTTGTATGAGTGGTACTGAGTGTAAGGTGAAAACAATTCAACCTATGTTGGATAATAATATTGTCTCATGTTTGGAAGGAAAACTCCTTCCCATTATTGAGTAGCAAGTGTTAATCAATCCAACTGTAATCATGCATGTTTGTTATTGTTTGACAACACTGACCAGTTACAATGCCTCTGTACATGTGTATTGGTAAACTGTCTTGGGAATTTTAAGGATGTCCTTCTGTATCGTTTGTTAAACATCATGTAGGTAATTTACCACTTTCTGTGCCAATTTTAAAATACTTTTCTTGGGCTTTAAAATTATTTAGTTGGTAACTTCCACTGGATAGATGTTCACTGAATATTTTGGTTTAACTATTTCAGTGATTTTTCTCACGTATTCAGCTGTAGCTGTTTTTTAAGTAATAGAATTTTGTTTATTTTGTAATTCCAACCTCTGATATTCCTTAAATTCAAATTAAGTATACACAAATTATACACCAAAATGAAAGTTGGGAGGTAGAGAACACGAAACATATATGAAATCAATACATAGAGTTGACAGCGGGCACCAATGGTTCCTGAAAGTCTGCTACCGTATTCGTACCAGAACTGATAATACAACAATATTTTCTGAGAACAACCTGTGGCCAAATGTGCTTCACACATCCAAAAACAAAGCTTGGGCATCAAAATCCTTCAAAACACAGCGATAGAGCTGCATGGGGGTAAATTCCCAAAGTGACCGCTTTGTTTACATATATTCTTACTTTCGATTTTCTGTCAACGTCATCGGACGGAAAAAGCATCGAAAAACAACGCAGTCTAAAATCAAATAATGAGAAAGATCGTCGTCTTAATACAGCATACTATTATTATATAGAGACTGCATAGTTGTAATATTCTGTGCAAGGTATCATGACTTAGAATTACGGTTTTGTTTTTTATAGAGATTCGTGGTATAGAGTGATTTGCGCATGTCCGTTGAACATGGAATCTATCTTCAATAAAAAATGCAGACAGTGTTATCCTTTTCCTAAATGCAGTTCTATCGCTGCATCCCCACGTGGGTGCATGGTGGCGCTGTGTACTAAAGCGTACTGCAGATCGATGGATCACCCGTCTTCAACCAATGCTAACCCTGCTTGTGTGGATTTAGTATGTGGGGGATCTTACAGTTGCTCGTTATTTCCCGGTGGTTCTTCCCGGTACTCCGACTTCCTCCACCTGAAAAACTGTCGTGGTCATGATTAGCCACTGTGCAGAAATATGTGACATTAAACACCAATAAATAATCCTTTAAAAAATGAGCTCAATCCAGGGTCATAAGCTATGTTTTTCAAGCAAAAATGAAAAGGCAATTAAAACTGAATATTCGTTTCTGTGAATAAAGTTGACCAGTTTTCGCCATTATGTTGGCTAAAGGGTTAAGAATCCCTTACTTTGGAAGACACACTGAAAGGGTGTCCCATTCCACATAGAATAAAATGTTAAGAAAATAAAGCGAAAAACATCGTTTCTCAGCTGAGAGCACCCGCTTTTGCACTTCGGAGGGATGGAACGGCACAAATCAGAGACATTCTCTTAATGGCACTTTGACACCAAAGGTTTCTGCACGCTCGGTGAGACCGAGCCGAGCGCAGCGAAAGACTACAGAACTCCTCTAACAAATGAGTTTTAAACAGTCATAGCACTAACACAGTTAAAAGTACTGTCGACCATGTCAGCATTGCATTGTTACCGGCACCCTGACAGTTTTGTGATAGGTTTCAACAATTATTCAGTGCAGTTTTATGGAAAAGGGTTAACTTTATTCTGCCTGAAATAAAATATGTGCAATTCACATTGAAGTCTTGAGAGGGTTAAAAGCATTGAACTGAATAAGATAGGTTTCAACAAATTTTAAAATTATTCAGTGCAGTTTTATGGAAAGGGTTAACTTTATTCTGCCTGAAATAAAATATGTGCAATCCACATTGAAGTCTTGAGAGGGTTAAAAGCATTGAACTGAATAAGATAGGTTTCAACAAATTTTACAATTATTCAGTGCAGTTTATAGAAAGGGTTAACTTTATTCTGCCTGAAATAAAATATGTGCAATCCACATTGAAGTCTTGAGAGGGTTAAAAGCATTGAACTGAATCATTTATAATTTATTTCCTTGCAAGACAAAGGGTTTCTCTCGGTGAGACCGAGCCGAGCGCAGTGAAAGACTATAGAACTCCTCTAACAAAACGAGTTTAAACAGTCACTGCACTAACACAGTTAACAGGTCCTCGGTTCGAATCCCACCTGCAGCAACCGCGTTGTGTCCTTAGGCAAGACACTTCATCTCCATTGCCGCATGGGGGCACGATGACGCCGTGTACTAAGGCGTATTGCACGTCGATGGTGCGCATGTCTTCAGCCAATCTAACCCTGCATGTGCTGCAGTGCTGAGTTACGATGTTGGGGAGCTGGCAGCTGCTCGTCGTTGCTCGGTGGTTCTCTCCGGGTACTCCGGCTTCCTCCACCCGTAAAACTGTCACGGTCATGATTAGCCATTGTGCATAAATATGTGACCTTAAACATCAATAAATATATATAACACAGTTAACAGTACAGTCGACCGTGCCAGTATTGACAGGTTTCAACAATTATTCAGCGCAGTTTTATGGAAAGGGTTAACTTTATTCTGCCTGAAATAAAATATTCCATGACTATTCCATGTCAGTATTGTATTGTTACCGGCACCCAGACAGTTTTGTGATAAGTTTCAACAATTATTCAGTGCAGTTTTATGGAAAGGGTTAACTTTATTCTGCCTGAAATAAAATGTGTGCAATCCACATAGAAGTCTAGAGAGGGTTAAACGCAGTGAACTGAATAATTTATAATTTATTTCCTTGCAAGGCAAAGGGTTTCTCTCATCTTAGTTTCAGGAACTTACATCCCATTATAATGACAAGGTCAGATTTCAATTGACAGCTTTGACTCCACTGATGTTTACATAGTCTCCAGTGTGAACATAACATTGTATTGCTTGGGGAGAATTTACTGTATCAGGAAATTGGAGGTTGTGAAAACCCTGTGGCCCACTGGGCCATACTCAATGGCTCTAGCGGCCTGAAAAACATAGGTGGCCGAAAAGTTGCGAATGTCTACCAGTATGCCAAAAATCAGCGAGATAGGACAATTTGTTTTCGCGTTATCGTGAGGACAAGGAAGTGCATAGAAGACAGAAGACAGGAGAATAAGAAAAAAAAGAAGAAGAAGAACAACAAAAAGAATAAGAAAAAAGAGAGAAAAAGAAACCGAACAAAAAACAATAGTCTGTGTGTTCACACAGACTAATTAACGTAAATTACTGGTTTGTGTTATGTTATAATACCCTCAACAATCCCATTTTTCTCTCTGGTATAAATAATTAACGTTTCCTCACTCATTTCAACACGGACAAACCAGCTTGTTTATTACCATGGAGACTGAAATAGTTCTATTGTAGTCAATAATTGACAGAATCTATTTATAGGCTGGCTGATCTTAATTACCCTTGATTAACAGGACTCAGATTTTTAATGCACTGTACAGGTAATGTGCACAAGGGATTCGAACGCCCCCCCCCCCCCCGAATCTTCAAGAGGTAACACTGGACTAATGGAAACTGCAAAGAAAATAACTTGAACCGGCAAAGCCAGGTCTGACAAAAAATCCCCATCTGGCTCCCGGACTAAATCCACTACGACCTCCATTAGAGTCCAGGAGTCTGTCAAACTCCAAGCAGTTGTTTCTCTTCATGATAGATTTGTAAACGTGTCGGGAGCGCGGTGGCTCAGTTGGTAGAGGTGCAGGCTGCAAGCCGAGAGGTCCTCGGTTCGAATCCCACCTGCGGCAACCGCGTTGTGTCCTTGGGCAAGACACTTCATCTCCATTGCCCGTGTGGGGGCACGATGACGCCGTGTACTAAGGCGTACTGCACGTCGATGGTACGCATGTCTTCAACCAATCTAACCCTGCCTGTGCTGCAGTGCGGAGTTACGATGTTGGGGAGCTGGCAGCTGCTCGTCGTTGCTCTGTGGTTCTCTCCGGGTACTCCGGCTTCCTCCACCCGTAAAACTGTCACGGTCATGATTAGCCATTGTGCATAAATATGTGACCTTAAACATCAATAAATAAATAAATAAATAAATGTAAACGTGTCCAAACTCCAAGCAATGTTGTCCCCCTTCGGCGTGTTGTGTTTCAAGCGTTGCGAACTCAAACTCGAATCCAAACTCCAAGCAGTGCTCTCCCTTCGTTTGAACCTCCCTGACCAAGCGAATCATGCGAAGGGAGGTAACTGCTTGGATTTCGACGTCTATCGATTGTTCGGAAGTGACACAACTGCTTGGAGTTTGAAACCTGAGATCAATGTGGGTTCTCAAAACCTAATTACGTGATCTTATATAACTTATGCACACACTTTTAAAGGTCTTAGAACTGGAAAAGATGTGAATAAGTCACTTGTTACATAAAAGCTGGAGTTTCGAGAGTGGTAGTTTTGTAGTTTCTGTCAACACCGCGAAGCTGAAGGTATTTCTTTTCGTCCCAAAATATTATTTTGTAAATTGTTCTCGCATTCCAAACGAGCAGTAACTAATAAGCGCACAGAAAATCCAAGAATAAGATTATTCGATAGACCTTGCGATATTACAACAACAGCAACAGCAAAAAGAAACTGAGGAACTCGCGTTGAACACCAGACGCGAATTAATCCAACGCATCTGCTGACTCGGCTATTCGGTTGACGAATGGCGTAATAAACAGAGAATATACCCATGGTAGCTTGGTGTATCAAATGTTCACCACGAGTGGTGAACATTTGGTACACCAAGCTACTATGGGTATATTTTATTTGTACCGTGATCGTCAGATTATTAAGGGTCGCTATTATTTTTTCTAGATTTTACTGAGCAGCAGACGTCCATACGTGCGAATCTGTTTTTGTTTACATGAGCACAAGTGGGCGCTACTTCCGCTGTCAATTTTATCACCGAAACGAAATGGAAAAAGAAACGGATCCTTTTTCATTTTAATAACATAATAACATACTATTTCGAGTTATGGATGCTTTATTAAAATGAGACAATGCATGTTTGTTAATTTTTGGTGTCTTATTGGGAAAACTCATTTAAAAACGTAAAAAATAATTGCCACTTTCATGTTCCTCTTCGCAAGGCAACGTGCGATAAATTTAGACAAGTTCGCATTCAGGCCGACGTCACCAAAGGTCAACTTGGATGCCGGTAGTTCCACTGCTTGTGTAAATTTTAACTATTGAAATCCCATTGCTGTCGTATTCAACACGGTTGGTGTGTAAAGCTAAAATTTATGTCATAGGCTTTTTATATGTAGTAGAATAGGTAATCATGGTATAAATACAGAACAAATAGGTACTAGGGCCGGTAATCAGATTTAAACCACGAGTAGGTTAAGGGTTTTAACCACGCTGAGTCTCTGCGAGTGGTTTGAATCTGATTACCGACCCAAGTACATATTTATTTATACCATTCTCTTAATAAATAATCGACTTTGTCACTTAAAATGGAGGACAAACGATATTTTCGATTAGGAGACGAGCGAACACATGGGTTTGTTTTGTTTACATCTGCGCCGGTGGGCAATACTTCCGACTGCACGTGAATGCTTGAATGACAGCTAGACACATCATCAAAGTAGATTGAATTTACCTTGTTTTTTCAATCAAATTATTATTAACAATTCTTAAATTTTATTTTAAACATTTAATTATAGGTATTTCAAAATTAATAAGTAATTGCACGTAGTAGATAGTACCGCGAAATGTCGTCTGTTTGTATGAAACATTGCGAGGTGTGAATGTATCGACGTCGGCAAATTGGGTCATGTCAAAGATCAAGTTGGATGTAATTCCCACTATAGGTGCAAATTTTTGCAAAAGAATTCCGATTGAACACGCTTTAACCGCAGCAAAAGCTTTACACCGGTGGTGGGGTTAATCCTTTACCCAACGTAACGGCCAAAACCGGCGGGCGCTATTCTCAAATATCGCCAATTAATTTTTATTATTTTTTCATTTTTTGTCTTAAAAACATAGGTTATGACCCCTCGTTGGAACGAGCTCGTCGAGCTCGTTCCAACGAGGGGTCATAACCTATGTTTTTGAGACAAAAAATGAAAAAAAATAGTTTTTCAAGAAATTTGTTTGCAAGTGTCGTCTGCTTTTCATGTTAGGTAAAGGGTTAAAAGCTAAAATTTAACATACGGTCTTTTCACAGGCAGTAACATAGGTGAGCAGTGTATAAATTATCGATCCTGTATTATATTAAGGTGGCGATTATTATCTTAGGAATAAAAAAACAACAATGGATAACGGGTAACACTTTACCTACCGTATCGGTGACAATCTGACAGCGCTATACATTAACGTAGCCATTCAAATTTTGTTAATTACAAATTGGTGCTATAAAAACAAGGAATTTTAATTACCACCCCATGGAACGAGCTAGACGAGCTTGCTCCATTGTGAGATTCGCATATTATACAGATTTGAACCAAAGAGAGGATAATTATTGTTTATTCATCTATTGAAAAAGAACCAAAACACACGATTCAAAACTCTATTATAAAACTTGTAACAATTAACTATTCGAGGGGCCAAGATTACGGTCGCACCGACGTCGAGAGCTGTCTCCTGAAAATATGTCGGCACAGATCAACGAAAGATGAGGTAATGATACACCTCTTTTATGAAAGTCATCCTCACCCAAAACGCCGACAACGGCCGAGTGCATCTTGTTGCGACAGTTGAATGCAGAACCAGACGACGGTCATCGCCGGCGGTCGATATTTCATTCTGCTATCGCGAACAGATGCATTCGAGAACGCCGAAGGAGCAAAAAGAAACTAGTCCCTAGTGGCAGAATGCACTAGATCGTGACATTTCAGAAGTAAATTTAAGACAATAATGGGAGAGGGACAATCCTTTCCAAACCATCCATCCAACTCATGGGTACGCGCCTCTACATGACGTTTTAAGCGGCAACCACAAGCACCCCAAGCTTATAACATTATCAATGTAATCTACTATCCATACATCTTTACTGTGAACTCTGTCAGTTTTAATAAGATGAACCTGTATAAACCTCCAGACTGGCACCAATACAATATATAGTGCAAACTGATGATTATAATGCTCGAACTGAAGTCATCGTGGAGAATGTCGTTCAAAGGAAAACAGCTTTCAAAGAGTTTTTTTGTTCCTCCATATAACTGTCGTTATCCAATATTGAATTATTCATCTTGAAGTTTTTGCTCTTCATCTTGAAGTGTTTTAGTGCTGTGTATCATTCAAGTATTGGGGGCCGGTTTTATTCCTTGGTAAAACCAAAGTTTTTGTATTTTCGATGTTCTTATACAAGATGAGAAAATCATGAACTAAAAGTACCCTCTAGCCTGTTGCAGGAAGACTTTCCTGCCGAGTACAAAATACTTTTACCAAGTAGAAGTATAATTCCTACTCGTGTACAAAACCTACATCTACACATAAAATAGACTTCTCATCAATGATTTCTTGATGTTAGACTCCATTGCATCTTTCATCACTTGAATGTATGGGAAATTCAAGAAAATACTCCTTATGTTAAACGTTAAAGACACACAACCTAACGTATTTTGGGGGTTAAAGGGCCAGTTCCTTATTTTTTCCATTTCGATCAAATCTAATAACATTATGACGTGAAAAACGGCAAGACATCAAAAGGTAGAACTCTCCAATAATCCAATACAAATGGATCTGTTGAACACTTAGGCGATGTGATTCTGATAAAAAACGTTGAGTACAATTCCGAACGTTTGTACAATAATATCGGGTTTGATGGCGCTGCCAAAATGGTTTAACCTTGAATCGATCGCTCTTTGCAGAAATTAAGCAATGATCTTGCGTAATATTCTGGCACCAAATAAAACATCTGAAGTGTGAAATCTCCTTATGAAACTCATTTGCTTAAATCATAAGAGTGGATCTTTCAGAGTTTAGTAGTAATTCCTTTGATTCTTAAAATCGTATTACAAAATAAATGTGGAGAGAATACATTGCGACAGATGACTCACTGCATATGCGCTCGTCGTATCATCAAAATTTAACATATTCAAGAAATAATATATATATTCTACTATCTACATCAACCCTTTTAACACTGGTGGTATCTTACATGCAAGTTAAATGACACAAATTGGAAGAGTCCATATCCATTATTTGGGGGTAGAGCTATTAATATTTTCAACGTGCAGCCTGAAGGCTGCACGTTGAAAATATTAATTGTTCTACCACATACATTCACTTAGTAGCTATCGTACCTAATGAATCGCATTCCTGGGCCGGAAAAGCGGCCTCTCGTGTTGAAAGACTTAAAAACAAGTATTTTTATGGTAGATAGCATAATATGTATTTTATTGAACATGCTAAATTCTGATAATATGATACTCGCCTGTGACTCCATCGCCAACAAATCTGTCGCTTCAATGTGTGAATCTAATGGGCAGGCCTCAATTATTATTTATTGGTGTTTAAAGTCACATATTTCTGCACAATGGCTAATCATGACCACGACAGTTTTACGGGTGGAGG
Source organism: Pictodentalium vernedei (assembly GCA_031216915.1). Lineage (NCBI taxonomy): Eukaryota > Metazoa > Mollusca > Scaphopoda > Dentaliida > Dentaliidae > Pictodentalium > Pictodentalium vernedei. The sequence goes on from CM062293.1 coordinate 166,009,156, forward strand.
AATCCGGAGTACCTGGAGAGAACCACCGAGCAACGGCGAGCAACTGCCAGCTCCCCAACATACCAACTCCACACAAGCAGGGTTAGCATTGGTTGAAGACATGTGTACCATCGACGTGCAGTACGACTTAGTACACAGCGTCACCGTGCTCCCACGTGGACAATGGGGGTGAAGTGTCTTGCCCAAGGACACAACGCGGTTGCCGCGGGTGGAATTCGAACCAAGGACCTCTCGGCTTGCAGCCTGGGCAGGCCTCAAACGACGGTCATTAGTTGTGTTGCATTCAGGATACTCGCTTTACAGTGTTGCAATAAAAATAACATGCGTATGGTCACCTGCTGTATTTTTCCAAATCTTTGAGAATCAGTAAAACGTATATAAGTTATGTAGAAATCTCATCCTGTCATAAAGTTGTTGATGTTGTCGAGTCATCTACTATGCAACTAGGCCTCCTATCAGAAGACTGCAGTGACCATCTTCTAGGATTTTTTCTGCAACATAAAAGGTCCAAAAACTTTCGTCTGAATGACGATCCAGTAACGAAGTATAGATAAAAATTAATAGCAAAGTTTGCGTCAGAAAGAAGGAAAATGATTTGATTTACGAGTATATACTGGGCGTGGCCTCTAGATCCGACAGTGTAAGTCCACTGTGATTTCAAAGCATAAAACATCGCGTTGGGTACATTTAATACAAGAAATATGAGAGAAACAGCTAATAACAGTTTAGTTATTCCGATTTGTTGATCGACACTTCTTGTCAACGAATCTCGCCTGTTACTAGTGATGCTGCCATGCGATTTACTGAAGTTCCTCACCTTCAAAATTATAAGTGAATTGAAAGTAAATAACAGAATGCAAGGGAGAAATGCATAGAAAACGGCATCTATCCAGAACCATATATTATTAATAAAGGCCGCGGTGTTATCGCGACCAATACATTTTTGTCCATGCGGATCTGGATTCTCTGTAATAGTCCACATTAAATGTAAATTGAGCAAAACAAGAAGGAATGCACATATTGTCATGGTAATGGCAGCGTTTCGTCGTGTACAAACTCGTTTTACATGAAGTGGACAACTGACTGCTATGTATCGTTCTATTGCCATGATTGCAACAAGCCATGACGAAAACATGGGTAACATAGTCAACAGAAAAAGGAATACGCCGCATCCCGTTTGTCCTAGCTTGATATGCTCCCCTGTCACTTCCGTGAACAGCAATTTCAAACCTAACACACACGAATCAGTCAGTGCCAAAATGGCCACACATGAAGAGAATGCCGTCAATGGTTTCATCTGAGAAATAGTAAAAACAGCAGCTATGTTACCAGGAATTCCCGTGCTTACCAATATTTTCAAATAGATTTCGTTTATAACCAGAGCCACTTTGTATTCGTCATATTGGTTCATTGAGTTGACGTCTGCAAATAATGATACGTTTGTGTTGTTTTCATTCAATACAGGCGCTGTGTCTGTCTCGTTAAAAACTTTAATAGATTCATTCAGGTCTCTGGTAGGTTGCTGCATCGGTAGAATAGATCCTTCTTCTGTTGTTATTCCTGCAAAAAATAAACAAACCGTGCCTTCAACTTTTTTTTACAGTACGAGGTAAATGGACTGTATAATTTGACATCATTATTTGCCTCATCGTTACTATCATTCCTAACAAATTGTCTTTGAAACCTCTCCAAAATAGCATCACAATGTGCAATGTTTGGGTCTTGAATAATCAATTGAGAAATAAAAAAAAAACATCTCTGTGTTTTTCACGAAACTGGTTCTAACAGGTCTCGAACATTTTTTCACAATTATTCTATGAGTTTTTCGCTTCCGAACGGACTCAATTCTTTACCTGAAATATTAGGGTTTTTTTTAATTTCATTTCTATAGTTCCCGTCAGACCAGCTGTAGATAGTGGAATCGCCTGGAGATGGAACTTGATCTGCGATGGTATGACATCCGTCATTTGGGGCTATCAGGCGCGGATCTAGAGGTTGCAATCGAAATCATGGAACATAAATGACGGTGACAAACTAGTAAAAGGCATGGAGATCATTCACTGATCTAACTTATGTGGATTTGGAGGAAGTTATAAATCACTGTTACCTATCATTTATAGTTTTCACCTGTCTCGTCCGGACAGGACAAAACAACCCCATATAGAGTTTGAGGAAAATCACATGCGTTGCAACATATACTACTCAAAGTTTGCTAAGCCCCAAGTATATCAAACTGCCTGTTTTACGTTTTAGTTGAAATATTGTAATGAAAAGTGTATATATTTTTTATTTAATTATATCGTTAATGATTTAAGTACAGAAATGAAGATTGCATTGGTGTTTGACATTATTTTTTAGCTTTTGAATACGATAACCATGGAAAATGGATATTATTGGTAAAAGAGGAAATTTTTCAATTTGCCAAAAAGTTGATGAAGCGAGCTGGTATGGGTTCAATGTCGAGTATGAGACCCATTACTGTTAATTACAGCTTGACAATGCCTTCTCATGCTCCCAATCAGGTTCCTGGTGGTCCTTTGTGGGATATTGTTCCATTCTTGGACCAGCATAGCACCAAGCTTCTGGACACTTCTTGGCTGGACTGAACGGACTGAAATTGCAAGCTGCAACTCATTCCAGACATGTTCGATTGGATTGAAGTCAGGGGATCTTGCTGGCCAGTCCATACGCTCAATCCATTCCCTCTGTCGGTACTCCCCGACAGCATGGGCAATATGAGGACGGGCATTATCGTCCATCAGAATGAATCTATCACCCAATACACCTGCATACAATCTGACGTGGACATCCAGCCGTCCCAGACCATGACTGACCCTCCACCATAGCAGTCATTTTCAGCAATGTTGGCTGCATGGAATTGCTCTCCTGGTCTTCTCCACACCCAGAACGCCCATCTGTGTGGTCTAGGCAGTACCTTGACTCATCTGTAAAAGGGACAGGTCGTTAATCTTCTCTGGTCCATCCAACGCGGTCCATTGCCCATTCATATCGTGCCTAGTGGTGGTTCTGGGACAGCGGAATGCGAATACATGGTCTTCTCGAACGGAGACCACATTCGTTCAAACTTTCCCGGAAAGTCCGCGTCGAAGCATTTACCCCGGATGCATTATGAAGGTCACTGCGAAGCTGGGTTGCTGTGGTAAAGTGGTTCCTATGGGCCTGAATGATCAAAACCCGGTCTTCAGCTGCAGATGTTGCCCTGTCTCTGCCACTATCATGCCGGCTTACTGGTGTGCCATACTGCTGAAATCTTGCACAGGCTCTGGTGATCACCGTATGGTGCACACCAAGAGCTCCACCAACCTGACGATGGGTAGCTCCTTGCTCCACCATCCATACAGTCCGCCACATTTCAGACAAATATCTTCTTACATTTGCATTTGCCATATTCAATCATTACATCACAAGGGTTTGTGTTGAAATGAAGAATGAATACCCTACACATGTCATGTACATGTAGAGAGTACACGAAAACATCATGAAAATCAAAGAGTACATGCTTTCCATGACTGTCACGAAATGTCTGCCTATCAAGAGAGCTAATGTAAACACTGGGGACCATCTCAATACATTCCTCAATCATATCCACCAAAAATATCGTAATTATGTCACAAGCAAATTTCACAATGATGTGTCAAATATTTGGTGCTTAGAAAACTTTGAGTAGTATATCATTGCAATCGGCCCAATGAGCCGATTCCAACGAAATGTCACAACCATCGTGCTTTACAACTAAATAAAAATGGCATGACCTATAAACCACTAGAGGGCAGTTTCCAGGTCAGAAAAAACAGTCGTTGTAATTTCGTAAATTACGCATGTGTATTTGTTATTATTAGACACTTTTCGCATAATGAACGACGACTGATAAAAATTACTAATGGTTAATAGTAGTCGTAAATTCGTCGAGTGGTCAAAAAACCTTTTCACAGAATTGACGAGTACAAGTCCGTTTGTGTTTCGCAATTTTTTCGTGTTGCGCGGCGACGAATGATTTGATTGATTGCCAGTTAGAGATGGGATTTAGGACACATGGCGATTACAATTTGATGACATAATCTTAGAGTGAACCCCCACATTAAGTGGTGGAGAAACTCTCTCAAACGTTTTGCAATATGATGATCTTGCGTGTGGCAATGAGAAATTGTGATCGTAAAAACGACAGCTGATAGGAAGGACACAAATTCCAGTGACGTAGTACCCCATTCGTAATTCTTAACAGTCGTCGTTCATTGTGCGAAAAGTTTCCATTGACATGCCACGACAACACGAATACGCCTGAAAAATAAACGTCTTTGACCTAAGGCAAAGCTGCGAAGCATGTAGTGGGACAATACATTATTTTATTCTGATGGCGCCACCTGATACTAAGGATAGTGTCAAAATCTGTGGAACTGGTTGCATACTCTTATCCAATTGAGTCAGGACTGGACATGTTGCAAAGCACACACGAGGATTTAAGCAAATAGCCTAAAAGATCTAAGCAAAGGGTAATCGTTTCATTGTAAGTAGTCAATACAGGACTATATCGTCGAAAATCTCAATCGCGATTTTGGAAGTATAAAGTTGAGTGTTGCTTTTTCATGATGGTTGGAACATGAAAGTAATCAGTTCAGGGGTATTCATTTGCAAAAATGACGAAAACTGCTGAGAATCACGTCGGAGTCCATTAAGTTGATATAGAATCTTGTTTTTCAGTTGAAAGCTTATCCTTCAAGTAGCAATACCAAAAGTAATCTAGCACTTTATCTGTTACAGCAGAAAAAGTACTCCTTTCAAGCGCCAGTCAAGAAATATAATTTACCGAGTTTCACAAAAATGAATAGATCTTTTCTTTTTACCAGGGTGTGATGTTTCATGCAAGAAAGACAACGTATGTTAAGTTTCAAGCCTGATCTGTTCCCGTTTTACCCGTTTAGGAACAGTTAGAACTTGTAAACACATAGCCCTTGAATCATTATTATTCACGATAACTCCCTTTAACCCCTTCTTTACCAAGTTATTGTGGTTTACATATGGTCGAACTCAAACCTGACCCCCTCATAACATAGCTGTTGTTTTTCTGTTATTTGTTCTCAAGAGGTATTCCGACTTCGAAGATTGTATCACTGGTAATAGACCATCCATGAGACCGTCAGTTGTTATTACCGGAGTCCCTACTTCCTCGTTTATAACTACTGGGCATGGTCCTAAGAGAAGTAGACAGAGGGAACATTTGTGGAGCAACACTTAAAAACCAAATCAAAGTGACTTGGGAATGGTTATTTTCCCCTACCTTACTCGTTGGAGCCAGTGGAAACTTGTAGACCTAACAAGCAAGCCAGAAAATAAGCAGACTGTCATCTGCAAAATGAGGTCCCCAGAGGGGAGGGTAAATTTAGTGATGCTATCCTGCAAAGTAGGATAGCATCACTAAATTTACCCTCTTGTGAACCTCAATCTGAATCAGGGTCTCAAAACTAAACAGAAAGAGGGACCCAGAGGATAAATTGGCCCACTGTATGGGAGAGCATCATCATATTCACTCTCTGTGGACCTCATTCTGCAAATATTTTCAGGTCTGCTAACAAAAAACTTTGAAGCTCATGGCTACCCATTGACCAGTGAATAACAAATTGTCTTGTGGGTCCTCAAATTCCTGATGGCGTAACAATTTAGTATACAAATTTGTTTGTTTATTCATAGGAGTTTAACGACACTTTCAACCGCCAGTTCACATGACGGAAAATGTTCAGGCACATAACCATACCCAGATGATCGAGTCACAAATCATCCTGTGAGTGATAAAGGTTGTTTAAATGTGTTGTGGCACAAAACATAGCTTCTGACCCCTAATTTGAACGACCTCATCAAGATCGTGCCAATGAGAGAATGCAAATTATTATTTGATGCTACAATGGAAATATTTAGTTATAGAAATACTCCCAAAGTGTTGTATGGTAGACGTCTTAGATACAGTTAAATTTCCCCTCTATCTTCATTATTTGTGATCAGCTGTCTCCTTAGGAAGTTAAATTATAAGAAGAATATTTCTATTTTAACAGTGGAGATAACCTGCGACCAGAAAGGAATACTGTATCGCCAAACTCAGAATTTCTATCCCCAAATGCGATGCCATTTAAATGTTCTCTATATATTACATATTTTTGCAGTTATCTTTGTGTGGAAATGTTGTATCCGAGTAAAGCGCCTGTCTTTATGACTATATCGCGATGACGAATCGGAGACGAGTCATTATATTCCGTCCACAACGGAAATTAGACTGGAACAATTATCTCTTACCTCTTCAAACTTCTGAGAAATTTATTGGACTTAGCACGTCACGTGTATGCTGTGTATATACCACACAGTCTTCTCCAATCTATATAGGCTCATCATCAGTATGGCACCCCCTTTGTTTATCCAACTTTCAAAAAGTTGGCAGACGATAATCACTTCGCGTTAAACAATTGAAAAATCTATCATTTACTATCCATCGCAGTTTCTAGTTCAGTATTTTCAGTGCTGTGATCTGACAAGCGGACAGAGAATTGCGATCGGATCGCGACTAGGTCGCTATCCGGTCGAAATTATATTTCATCTTTTCTACCCACACGCCTGAACCACACTGTTGAAAGAAAATGCGATAACAGTGAATCTTAGATGTTATTTTCGTTTGTTTTTCGTGATTAGTTCCTGATGTCGCAGTATTTTATTTATGACGGCGTGCAGTTGTGTCACGAAAAATACAACATCTCAGTCTGCGATCACAGTTCTGTAAAATGTATTCGGTAAGATATATTTGTGACAGAGTTTGTCAGTGAGCTATTAGGGTGTATACTGTGAACGAGGCTGAATACGGGATTAACTGACTCCGTATAGTATATACCAATATAAGGTGACCAACAAACTGTATAACTAAAATTTCTAGTTCACAGACTATTGTTTCTTTAAATACGCAACCCGTGTAGAAGTCTGGGGATCGAAACGTTTCCACAACCTATTAAGTCAGACAGAATTCGAAGTGTCAACCATTTGACCCTGTTCAAAACTCATTCATACATTTTCCAGGTCGACGAACAGATAAAAAACACGTAAATAAACCACGCAGTGCCACATAATTACAGAGGTGTCTTGTTTCAAATGGCAGATTTGGTCTCGTCAATTCGACGGAACACAATGACCCAGACCGATTAACTGTTGTAATAATCTGTATTCATACTACTCAAAACTTGTTAAAAATCACTTATGAACATATTTATACATAAAGAGCAAATATGTACACTTTGGGGATGTTTATATATTAGGGTTTAGCGACACTTTAAACGGCCTGGGACATATCATATCTGCCAATTTTACTGGTGTATGAAGGCGGAGTATGTGAAGAGAATCACTGAGCAACAGTTAGTAACTGTCGGACTATCCAGTTTACTACCCCGGTACAAGCAGGGTTGGTGTTGGTTGAAGGAAAGTGTATCGTAGGTATACAGCATGTTGACCCTATACGTACAGCATGTCGACGCTACGCATGCCTTTCACCAATGCTAATCCTGCTAATGTCGAGGTATTAAAGTGGAGAATACGACAGTTACACACAGTTACTCGGTAGCTCTCCTCGGGTAGTCCGGCAACCCCCACTCGTAAAATTGTCCGACATGATATGGCATAGGCTCATGTTAAACTCCAATGAACAAATAAACAAACTTAACCCTTTGAACTCTAGTGGTATCTTCCATTCCAGTTCAATGGCAGTAATTAGAAGAGTCCATATTCATTATTTGGGGTAGACCAATCAATATTTTCAACGGGCAGCCTCGGGGCTGCACGTTCAAAATATTGATTGGTCTACACCACACATTTACTGAACAGCCATCCTATATAATGACTTATCATGTTCCTGGCACCATGCATTCGCACTTCTGACTTCAGAGCGTGAACACCTTGACTACCATGGAATTACCTGCTAGACTAGAGAAAGCCATATCAGCTCTGGGCGTCTGTTGCCCTATCTCCTGGACTATCCAGGAAATAGGCAAGAGCGTCCAACTGACGCTGGAATTTCGAGTAGAGGACACCACTACACCACCCTCCTCGGGGAGGGTTAGTACCTTTGCTGACAGGACCCCCTCTCACACTGGTCCTCACCTGAGGAGGCAGGGAGGCCCTGAAAAGACAAGTAAAAAGACTAGAAAGAAGAGCGCGTCGACCAAGCGCAGGGACGCCCGACGCTTGGCGGCTTTCTTGGATAAGAAGAAGGAGGTGAGTGAGGGGGTGGAGGTACCGGGAGCAGCGACCAGTTCCTCTCCTAATCACACAGGCACACCCAACCAACTTCCGCCCCCGGCCGGTACAGTTGGATGAGGAACGTCCTGTGGAGATTGAGGAGGAACTGGAAGTTGCTTTTTCGCCACCGCCCACCCATCACTCCCCCTTCCTCCGCTTCCGGACAGCCCGGGCAAGGAACTCACAACAATCCAGCCACCGGAGCCCGCTGAATCACGCGAAGAGAAGATCTTGAGGAATTGCGACAAAATCATGGCCGAGACCGAGGAATTCAAAAAACAATCTGCCGAAGTATCCAGAATGGCGCAGGAATGGATAGAGAATATGAAAAAGCAAAAGCAACAACAAAACCAAGAAACAGCCTCTCCATCTCCATCTCCATCACAGGCCACCTCCAAAAAAGAAGTCTCGCAAAAAAACATATAAGAGGATAAGCTGCTTCCTTCTCCATTCCTCCTTTGCCACGCTCAGACAAGTAAAAAATCATCTACAGTTAAAGAGGGCCAAAAAGGGCTTGCCCCACACCGACCCAGCGCGCGAAACCATTTGATTCGGCAGGTAAAGCGGCCGCTCGGGTTCACAGGATTAAGAATGTACACATCTGTCTTTTATGTGCAAGTGTGTAGATGGGAAGGGGTGATCCTTACAAAATTTTGAGTAGTATATTACCTTTAGCGACACATCCAACAGAGGCATGTCTCTAAAATATACGTACACAAACATCATTGTGGTAAATATATACAAACTGATAAAAACATAAGCATAATTACAGAAGAAAGCTTGGAGAATGCCACGGGTACTGCCATTTGGAAGAGTAGTGACGGGTTGAGATAATGTCATAAGATCATATACTATCCAGAACCGTCAGAAAATTTCCACCCTCCCCCCCCCCCCCCCCCCCCCCCCCCCCCCCCCCCTGGAAAAAGTTTCATTCCCAGGCGCGACCAACTTGGCATGAATTCCACAATAATTATTCCGCATTTTTATCTCTATTTAGTTGTTCAGTTATTAGAGTTCGGTGTTTCTTTGTGAAGCAGACGACGCTGATTATTGATTAATTGAGCCAGAGATATGACAAGGACTGTATTTTTTCTTGTAATCGGCAAAATGTACTCCGGTATCTCACAAAACATTCTGTCTTTGTCTTACTGCACATTGGGTGTGTCATCGGCTCATTGAGCGATTCCAATGATATGTCACAACCGATGTGTTTTTCTAAAAATCTAATCCCAACCGGTATTTTATGGAATAGTGCCTAAAGAGAGTTGAAGTACAATAATGATGGGTACTGCATCAAAACCTGCGTTAGTTGGATCAATGTATGACCGGTTTTTTTTTACAGATTTGTAACTAGCATCTCTGCCCAATGGTTTCACTGACTCTCCCCACTACCAACCCTGGATCCGCTCCTGAATGGTGCTTCAAAATTAATTTGACGAAGAGAGTTACTCCAGTTATTCACACCTTTTTCAGTTCTATGAAATGGAAAATGTATGAATATTTATTTATTTATTCGTCGGGGTTTAACGACACCTTCAACACCCAGGGTCGATCACCTCGTGATGGATAGTTTTACTGGTGGATGAAGTCGGGGTACTCGGAGGGAATCACCGGGCAGCGGCAAACAACTGTCAGACTTCCCAACGTACTAACTCCACACAAGCAGGGTTAGCATTGGTTAAAGACAAGAGCACCAGTACGCCTTAATACACAGTGTCACCGTGCCCCCGCTTGGGCTATTGGTATAAAGTGCCTTGCCCAAGGGCACAACGCAGGGGTTCGAACCTTGAACCTTTCGGTTTGAAGTCCAATGACGTAACCACTGAGCCACCGCGCTCACCTGTAGGAATAGGTTACACAAGAAGGTCACATGGGTTGGTTTTGGAACAGTGGCGACCGGAGGCCCTTGGGGGCCCCTGGCCATAATTATGATGAGGCCCTCGGACACAGGATGCACCGGCAGGCCGACCATGGTTCGGCCCGGTGTGAGAAAATTTTGCAAATTATGGATGAAAAACGCCAAATACTTCACTCTAGAGAGGAGAATTCAGTTGTCTTAGTTCCTTCGGCTTCTTCTTGATTTGTTGGACTAGCTGTCATCGTGTATTACTTTCGGTTTACTGTAAGCGGAGACTACGGAATGGCGTGTTGATGAAAAACTCTATTCCAGCGCGCGGAGAAATTTCATTTATGCACATGAGCCTGTAAATTATTAACTTTTCTGCGGGGGCCCAATTTTTTAAAGAGGGGGCTCCAAAAAAACCTACAAATTTCTTTTCCTTTTGAGACCTTGGGTCCCCCCTGGAGCCCGGGGCCCCTGGCCAATGGCCACCCAGGCCCTATGGACCGGTCGCCACTGTTTTGGAACACCACCTTTGGCCTGTCAGTTTTAAGCTTTTACACGAAACGTGCACTTAATATGCATTGCTGGTAATTAACATTAAAGAATTAAGATAACTTTTCATAATTCACAACATTTGGTCAAAAGGTATTGATAAATACTATAACATACCACAAGTATGAACAGAAATAATAATTGTCCACTTCGTAGATCATCCAGCATTTCAAAGACCAGTCAATGTCGTTGTTTTCGATTTATACCCCCCACACACAATGTCATCATACCTATCTATCATTGTACAACGTGTCTGCATTATAAATGGCCCTGGCACAGGAAATGTAATTCAAGACATTTTAGAACTGAATATCCGGGTATACGGGGAACTTCCGCTAAAAAGTTAACCAGCGCCGTAGCCAGGCAGCAATTATGTTGTTGTGCGCGTCCATTACAGAGATATGTCAGACATTTTTTCCTTTGGGGCACCCGGGGGAGGATTGTGCGACACAATATTTTTGCTAGCAGTCCCTCATTGATATGAAAGATACAATCCCATACATTTTCTGAGATACAAATAAACATTTCCACCACAATGAAATCTATACCGCAAATTGCGACTGTTTGTGTGCGTTTGTGAACCAACATCTCCAACACTATCAATGAAATCTCCATCATACCTGGCGAGTGTACTTACCCAAGGACAAAGAGTATCACTGGAAGTTGGGACGTTCATACATGAGGAACAAAGGGAAAAAAATGGAGTGAAAAGGCGAAATTTGCGTCCAGAAATTTAAGATTACCTCCCATAACTCAATAATGTACCACTTGTCAGTTATTTCCCTTGATTTACAGTGGACTGCGTCCCTGGACAAAGCTGATTGCTACCACCCAAAATAAAAAATCGCAGTTTTCTGTATCTGTATTAGTACGGTGTAGGGCCGTTTGGCGTAAAGACACCGGGTGGGGAGCCGTTAGTGGCTTTTCGAGAGGGCAGATTGAAAGCCCTCCACTGTCTGCGCATGCACTATATTGTTGCCTAAGTGGTTCCAATCAACAGCGGTGCGGATAAAAAATGAATTCGGTATTCTACGGTTTTATCAGAAAAATTCGCTGTTGACGATTTTGTGACGTTTGAAGTAATTACTCCAGGTTTCCTTTGTCAAAAATAGGCGTGTGTGTGTGTGTGTGTGTGTGTGTGGGGGGGGGGGGGGGTGACCTGTAAAAGAAAACAACCGTTCAGTCGATCATTTATTTTCTTATGTCCATCTGGGAGCCATCCAACGTGGACCTCGAAACTCCAATATCACAGCCAAGATAAAAGTGTACAAGTCATAAGGTCAGGTTCAAGACTTAATAATTTGTTTAATTACTTATTTATCTAACGCGACTCGAGAACGAAACGTGCAAGAAAAAAAATATATCTTGAATCCATAAATTTTCTTACAATTGGCTGCCTCCAAAACATAGCTAATGACCCAACATTAGAAAGATCTCGTTCCGGTGACGGATAATAAACTGTTTGGGAGGCAAAAAATGAAAGAACGAGAGCTGTCCCAACTTAGCTAATACCTCCCCCCCTCCCACACACTCCTATACGCGATAAAAAAAAAGAAATCCATTGCACATTTTTCGACTATTGGGTGTTTTCATTAGCAATCCCATTATGGCATTTCCTTTTCCTTGGGGAACACTTCTTGACTTCGAGCGCAAGCGTGTAGCAAAAAAAAAACTTCTTAAGTTAAGAATTCATTGGTACCCCCCCGGTAGAATGTAATGCTAACTTTTGAGAGTGGTCTCTCAACTGAGTATGGTAAAAAAAGATTAAATAGCAGAAATTGGACTACTTACTTCAAACGTCATAAAATCCTTAACTTTTTTTTTGACAATAGTGCGATTTTTTTATTTTGGGCGGTAGCGCCCAGCTGTGTCTTAAGACGAAAAAGTATCAGGGTCCGACATAAGCCGTAACATGTATAAGGCTGGGTTATGGGGGAGGTTACGTGTTTCTATAAACTCGAGACACCTATTATTAGGGTTACGAGAGGAAACTGATTACCTTAATAATTTACCTTATATCTACACTACGGAAACCTACAGGTTACTGTATGCTAGGCACACGTAACCTATTTTAAGGCTATGGTGTATGAAGCTTATATCAGACCCTGGTAGTCCATTGTAAATTAAGGGAAATAACTGACAAGTGGTACATTTTCAAATTGCGGGATGTTATCAAGACAGGTTTCTGGGCGCAACTTTCGCCTTTTCACTCCATTTTTTCTCTTTGATCCTCGTGTATGAACGTTCCATCTCTCAGTGATAATCTCTGGTCTGGGTGAGTACAACCTTTTGGGTGGCGGGGGGGGGGGGGGGGGTTGGTCGAATTTCCCTCTTTCCCTCTGATACCTTAATGAACGTGCCGTTCTTGTTTCGAGATCAATTCTCTGATATCGTTGTCAGCTCAAAATCTTCTCGGAACCAATTTTTATCTCGCCAATATTTGAGCACAAATGAAATTCGAATGGGGAAATTCATTTAATATTATGGTATGAACATATTTCGTTTTGTGTCCTCGTACATCAAGAATGTTGGAGGGTTATACTGCTGCGATTCACATCTGTTCTTTTTTTTTAAACTTGGGTTATCAAAATGAGGTCCCAACAGCACGAATGTCCTTATCGAGACATTTTACGAAACGTATATAATGTTAATACGTATTTTATACCATCAACTCAATCCAATTTTAGCGAGAAACGATCATAAGACAACAAATTTTTATCCCCTACCTCGAAACTATAATTAGAACAGCTCATTTCTCCTAGACCAATTCCTGTTAGAGCAGACCGGCAAGCTCGACTCCAGGAGACCAATCTAATACTGCACGAAATAATTTTTGCGAGTACAAAACTTCTCTCTCGCAGAGTGGGTTATGCAGTGTATACTGCGTTCGCAAAAATTCGCATACATTTTTTGTATCCGGGTAATGTGAACAAGTCAGAGGTGTCGTGTCACATCCCCATCAGACACCGGATCTAACTGATAATTATGTAGTGTGTACTTCTCACTGATCTCTTTACCACTTGATTGCTGGGACGACAGCGAAAAACGTAGCCATTCAAACTGCCCCCTCACGGATGCCGTCAAGTCAATGAACGCAATAACTTACGTTGTAAATGTTCAATTTGTATTGACGCGAAACCACATGATACATCACATCATGAACATATTAATTTTTCATAGTACACCCAAAACCGACCAAGACCGGCCAGCGCAATTCACAAAATTCACCATTCAGTTTGCATTATTATTTATTTATTTATTTATTTATTTATTGGTGTTTAAGGTCACATACTTATGCAAAATGGCTAATTATGGCTAATCATGACCGTGGCAGTTTTACGGATGGAGGCAGCTTGAGTACCCGTAGATAACCACCGAGCTACGACGAGCAGCTGCAAGCTCCCCAACATCGTAACTCCGCACTGCAGCACAGCAGGGTTAGATTGGTTGAAGACATGCGCACCATCGACGTGTAGTAAACGGCGTCATAGTGCCCCCACGTGGACAATCGGGGTTAAGTGCCTTGCCAAAGGACACAACGCGGGAGTCCGAATCGATCGCTCAGACGGTCACCCATCCGAAGACTAACCGGGCTCGACGTTGCTTATCTTCGGTGATCTGACGAGAACCGGTTACCGCAACGCCACCGCACCCCTCAGTTTTCATTACTTTTTCACTTTTTTGTCACAAAACATAGTTTATGACCCCTCATTGGAACGAGCTGATTCAGTTCGTTCCAGTGAGGGGCCATAAGCTATGTTTTCGATGCAAAAAATGGAAAAAAAAATAGTTATTCAAAAAATTTTGTCTGCAAGTGTCGTCTGATTTTCGTGTAAAGGATAAAAAGTGATCGGCGATTGAGAGGCGTCAGGTCAGGAAATTCAAAACTTTCGAGTTTTTGTTGTTGTTGAGCATTGTTTATTTTTGCAACTACCCCAACCCGCTCCTAAGATGGCGGCGGTGGAGACACTTCTCTATATGTAACCAATAAGAGGTCCAGCAATCCAGTTGTATATAGATCCATGGTAGGGTTGATACTGTCACGGTGTACTGTCCTATCGGATGGGGACGTAAAATGGCCGTCCTCTGTTCGTAGAGAGACACACTCCGTGCAGGCTAAAGATTCCCTACGAAGGCCATCCCACACACCTGCGCCATTGGGCCAAGGAGGGGCGTTAATATAAGTTGCATAACTTATTCGTCATCCTCATAAAACAAATAAGATTAAAAAAAAAGATCAATTGTACCTAATAACTGGTAGAGTGCTAAATTATTTTTGGTCACAAAAATTTATTCACACGTCTCTGCGTCGTTACAATTCATGGGAGAGTGCATATGTACTTTCCCATGAACTGTAACAATGCAAATCCACGCAGACTAAATCATTTCACTCCAATGATGATACGCAGCACATGCACAGAATATGAAGCTATTAAGACTTAAGTTGCGATATCTCTAACTTAAAATAAAACCCGAATATGAACTTCCAGCACTCTACCATTTAACTGTACACCAAAAGAACAACAATGGAACACATCAGCCCAGGATCGGAGTGTTCTCTTATTCGGTGGTAGGTCTATGTGTATAGTTATGCTATGAGGGATACAATCCCGAGTTTTTGAGAGTGTGATACTTCGCGCTTGACAAATGCAATTTTCGTGGAATGCCCAGTGCAACTATACTTGTACCTCTTTCCCGGTAAAGTCTGCAATCCGCACCAGATCGATTCCAATACAGGACAGTTTTCTACAAGTTTATGGATGAAAGTAGATTAATATTTGAGCATAACTTTCATTGATAATTGCGTTTTATGGCTTGTACGAAGATATTATTGTTTATTATTTACAGGTGTTTAAGGTCACTTCTAGCATTCGTGGCTTTATTGTTACTGCAGCTCAAGCCCCAGATCCAGGTGTTGGCTACCGGGTGACATTTTACCAGTAGTCCAGAACAGACCCTGCTTATCAAAGTAAACAAGCAATGCTCCATTCACTTTTCAATGCCCATCCCTACAAGAAGTAGGATGTTGATGAATATTTTTAATTAATGCAGTAAGAGAAGATGGGTCCTAATTCCAGGGATTTGGAGGACATGCCACTACATTTGGTGACAATTGGCTAAAATTCTCACATTTTTGTGAAAGTTATGTTTCTTCAAAAACAAAAGAACACGGAGTGAACCTGTTGGTTGACAGTTCTTTTGTTTCTATAAATTTGCATGAAAAGGATCTTATAAGACCATTTTACTGCAATTTATAGAAATAAAATTTCAGCATTTTGGGCATGAATTCGTTGAAGTCAGCAAATTTTCTGAAAATTCTAATCCCCAGAATTCATGACTTTCCAACAGGATATGACCTGGCCGTCTCATGTCGTAAAACTCCAACAGTTTTTTTCCAGTGATTTGCGGCCTCAACATGGAGAGTGCAATGTTAACATCGGACCGATGCACATGGACACCTTATTTATTTATTGATTTGTTGGTGGTTTAACAACACTTTCGGTAGCCAAAGTCACCTCGTGTCTGACAGTCTTATGGGTGGAGGAAGCCTTAGTTAGCCACAGAGTTAACAGCAGGCACCGGTGGTTCCTGAAAGTCTGCTACCGTACTCGTACCAGAACTGACAATAAAATATTTCAGGCAAACAACTCGTTGCCAAATATACTTCAGATATCCAAGAACAAAGCTAGACCATCAACATTCTTCAAAACGCAGCGATAGAGCTGCGTGGGGGGTAAATTCCAAAACTGTCGGCTTTGTTTACATCGAAGGTTTATTTCGATATCCGGTCAAGGTGATCAGACGAAAAAATCATCGATATACAATGCCGTCTAAAATCAAATAATGAGGAAGATCGCCTTAATACAGCATACTATTATTATATAGAGACAGCACAGTTGCCATATTCTATGCAAGGTATCATGACAACTGTTGAAATTTCTTAGAATTAAGCTGCTTTCACATAGATGCGTAAAAACGCATGCGTTTGACGGATGCGTTTGGCGCACGTAAAGCGCACGGTTTCAACAACAGAGAAAGCACGGGACCTTTCACATAACTGAGTAAAACGGACTCCGCAAAATTTATCGGACGGCTCTAATTGCAACTGCAATTCTTTCGCGCGTTTTACGGACGTGAAATCGCTAATGACGTCATTTTTATGGGTATTTTCTTGAAATATCTGGTCCTATGAAATAAAGTATTTGGTTGAACTGTTCTCTCGTTACCCGAAAGTAACTTATGAACTTCTTTTCGTCTTGATATAAATCTTTCAAAAGCAGGTTCTCAAAAGTCCCTTGTGTTTTCCTTTTCTTGACAATAGGATGTTCCCCAAAACGTCTAGGGCCTTGTCTTTCTCTCATTATATACGTAGGCCCCCAACATAAGAATGTCCTCGTCGTCGGAAGAAGAATCCATCGTGAATGATTTCCAATTTCCTCATAAAATCTCTTATACGCACTGGCAAACGCACGCGTTTAACGGACAGTAAATGCAGTTATGAGAACGGTGTTCGCGGACCGCTTACTAACGCATCCGCATGCGTTTTACGCATCTATGTGAAAGCAGCTTTACGGTTTTGTTTTTCGATGGAAATTCGTGGTATCGAGTGATTTGGGCCTGTCCATCGAACATGGAATCCATCTTCAATAAAAACAAGAGGCCCCCAAGGGGCCTTAATTGCTCACCTGCCAAAGCGGCTCAAAGAAGTATTTGGGGTCACATTCAGTTAGGCATGGTTCATCAACACTGCAAAAGAATGAAGTCATGTGAAAGGCAAATTTTACTGAAAAACACTAAGGAATGGATCTGAACAAACCTGTACCTAACATGCTCACCACTGCAACCCCCACCCTGCCACCAGATCAACCCACACCCACCCATAGGTAGGCCAAATTAATAACCCAGGAGTTCGATTTGAACAAACTGGAAACTGCCCCCCCCCCCCCCCGAGATGTTGTATACCAACTATGAAATGATTATGACTGATGGATCTAAAGAAGAAGATTTTTAAAGAACATTCCTCATATTGCACTAAGGTAAAATTTGGCCTCCAACAGAGAGGTCAAATTTGAACTCAGGGATCCGATTTGAACAAACTTGAATCTGACCCGCCTAGAGATGTTTATACCAAATATGGAAAGATTCTCACTGGTGAATCTGAAGAAGAAGATTTTTTAAAGAACATTCCTCATATTGCACTAAGTTAAACTTTGGGCTCCAATAGGGAGCACCAATATTAACCCAGGGGCCCAAGTTAAACAAACTTGAACCTGACCCACCTAGAGATGTTGTATATTAAATACCAAAAGAGTTCAACTGGTGGATCTGAAGAAGAAGATTTTTCAAGAATATTCCACACAATGAACTAAATTAAAATTCAGGCTCCAAAAGAGAGCCCAAATATTAACCCAGGGACTCAATTTGAACAAAGGGACTCCATTTGAACAAACTTGAATCTGACCCCTCTGGAGATGTTGTATTCCAAATATGAAAAGATTCTGACTGGTGGATCTGAAGAAGAAGACTTTTAAAGAACATTCCTCATACTGCTCTAAGTTAAACATTGGGCTCCAATAGAGAGCCGAAATATTAACCCCGGGAACCGATTTGAACAAACTTGAATCTGATCCCTATAGAGATGCTGTATACCAAATATGAAAGGATTCCGACTGGTCGATCTGAAGAAGATATTCAAAGAAATTTCCTCATATTGCACCAAGTTAAAATTCGGGTTCCAAAAGAGAGCCCATATATTAACTCAGGGACCCGATTTGAACAAACTTTAATCTGCCCCCCCCCCCCCCCCCCCCCCCGTATTGTATACCAAATGTCAAAAGATTTCAACTGGTGCATCTGAAGAAGAAGATTTTTAAAGAATATTCCACATACTGCACTAAGTTAAAATTCGGGCTCCAATGGAGAACCCAAATCTTAACCCAGGGACTCGATTTGAACAAACTTTAATCTGATCCCCTAGAGAAGTTGTATACCAAATATGAAACGATTCTGACTAGTGGTTCCGAAGAAGATTTTTGGAATTTTGGAAACAAATTTATGTGTGCTATCAGAGTTATGCCCCTTGTGCCCCCCCCCCCCCCCCCCCCCCCCCACCCCTGGACGTGACAACTTTATTTGAACAAACTTGAATTGACATATGACAGGGATGCCGGACGGACGGACGAACGGACGGAAAGTGATCAGTAAATCTCCCCTTGAGCTTCGCTCAACTGAGCTAAAAATGCAGACAGTGTTGTCCTTTTCCAAAATGCAGTCCTATCGTTGCATCCCAAAGTGCCTAGCTTTGTTCTTTGACGTCTGAAGCACATTTGGTCACATGAATTTCTCTTACTTATATAGCACCTTGAATGTAAAAAGTACAGACATCCCAAAGGGTGGGAATGTGATTTCATTCTGGTTATGGAAAGGCCTGATAAGTCAGGCCATACCACATCCAGACTTAAATACGACCCTGCAGCATATGGTAGTTTGCTGTTCATGGACATACGAGTTTGTCAGCGTGTGGGTCTACTTGGAAAAGATCCTGCAAGGACCTCTGTTCAATTATCCATCTGTCGAGACCGAGGGGAACCAATACCTCAACCCGGATGTATATTGGTAATCGTTCCGAAGATGTTATATTTAAAATGAAATACAATGAATGTTTTGAAATGTTGTCCATGCATCAATCACTGGTGTCAGTGTCAGCACAGAAGCTATTTGCTCCATTGTTCAAATCTATCACCGAAATTTGAGATGGATGACGTGCAATGATGCACTCATCAATAACACCAAGTGGAACTTCCTGGTGCATACTGTGCCTGTCTGTAGCTTCGCGGCGTTGTTATTACATGCAACATGAGTTGGGTTGGGTGGGGAATTGAATGGGATACATAGCCCCATACGAGAATAAATGGAAAACTTAAAAAGTTCAACTTAAAACGGCAGCACGAAACACCCATTTTCATCTTGATTTTCACTGAACCAAAACAAAGCATTTGAGGTTAAGTACAAAGTGTTTATTTACAAACCTATATAATGAACAATATTATGGAATGTACTATCATTTAACCCCTCATAAAAATCTGTAAAATCAAAAACGTAAAGAAATAAAATGTCTCAGCTGATATCATAAATATATAAAATGGAGAAGTGTTAATTTGCACATTTTATCACCAAAACATATTTTGTTAACAGAGGAGGCTAATTTACTTTTCCGGCACATTAACCAATTTGTGAAGGCGAAGCAGTGCCCTGATATGTATAGTGGGCAAAAACGGCTACTGATGAATATAATTTCCACCAGAAGCCTCTACACCCATTACGTCAACTGTATTTATTTATTTATTTATATATATAGAATATACCCATAGTAGCTTGGTGTACCAAATGTTCACCACGAGTGGTGAAGTGGTGTTAACCGCGAGCCTTTGGTGCGCGGTTAACACCACTTCACCACGAGTGGTAAACATTTGTTACACCAAGCTACTTTGGGTATATTTTATTTATACCATGGTCTTCAGATTATTAAGAGTTGCTATTATTTTTTCTCGACTTTACTGAGCAGGAGCCGTACATTCGTGCGAATTTGCTTTTGTTTATATGAGGATCGGTGGGCGGTACTTCCGCTGTCAATTTTATCACCAAAACGAGAGAGAAAAAGAAGCAGGGCCTTTTTCATTTTAATAACATAATAACATACTGTTTCGAGTTATGAATGCTTTATTAACACGAGATAATGCATGTTTGTTAATTTTTGGCGTTTTATGGGGTAAACACCTTTAAAAACGTAATAAATAATTGCCACTTTCATTTCACTCTTCGCGAGTCGACGTGCGATAAATTTAAACAAGTTCGCATTCAGGTCGACGTCACCAAAGGTCAACTTGGATGTAGTTCCACTGTAGGTGTAAATTTTAACTACTGAAATCCCATTGCTGGCGTGTTCGCCACGGTTGGTGTATAAAGCAAAAATTTATGTCATAGGCTTCTCATATATAGTAGAATACGTAATCATGGTATAAATTGAAGTTTAAGGTCACTTTCGGCATTTTTGGCTAGAGCATGATCGCAACAAAAGGTTAGAAGTCAAGTTTAGCCAATCGTTTATACCTATGCTGCCACTTTTGAGGACTTGCACCCCAGACATTGGTTCCGGGTCCTATTTTACCAGTAAAGCAGAACTTGTTTACCGCAGAAAACAAGTACTGTTCCAGTTCGCGGTGTTTCCATGAGGAACGCCAACTATAAAAAACGAAGCATCTGTTGCCAGCACAAAAACTGAATGATCAAAATAAAACGACCCACACCAATACCATAATGGATAGTAAGCACTGTTAGACGGAAAGAAATTCAGTTCAAGTCCGGTGTTGTTGATGATCGTATTTGTCGCGATGTGAGATGACATTTTTCAATTTATTTTTCTGGCACCCCTTACTGTCTGGCATGACCAGGAAATATTCACTTATTTATTGATGCTTATTTATTTATTTAGTTATTGGTGTTTAAGGTCACATACTTATGCACAATGGCTAATCATGACTGTGACAGTTTTGCGGGTGGAGGAAGCCGGAGTACCCGGAGAGAACCACCGAGCAACGACGAGCAGCTGCCAGCTCCCCAACATCGTAACTCCGCACTGCAGAACAGGCAGGGTTAGATTGGTTGAAGACATGCGTACCACCAACGTGCTGTACGCCTTAGTACACGGCGTCATCGTGCCCCCGCGTGGACAATGGGGTTTAAGTGCCTTGCCCAAGAAGACAGCGCGGGAGTCCGAAATTTATTGATGCTTAATATCACTTTCAAAGTCTATTGTTATATGACCGCAACACCAGTATAAAGTCAAGTTTAGCCAATCGTTGATACCTATGCTGCTCATTTTAAAGGACTTCCATCCCAGGCGTGGGTTACGGGTCTTTTTTACCAGTAACGTGTTTACCACGGTACGCAAGAACTGCTCCACTTCCGGTGGTTCCCATGGGACCTGAAAGAAGGAAGATCCAGGACTTTCAAGAAAATTCCGTGAGAGTTTTCAAGTATTTTCCATGACCCTTTTCTCGAGTTACTTTTATCAACTCTGGTGTATGTAAAGATACCATATAATATATCTCCTTGAACATGTGTTCGAAACCCAAATTACCCCCTGAACAGATCTGTGTGAAGCTCTCTCCGTGACCATCCCATGGAACAGAGCCAGCTACAGGTATTATTTCAGAGAAGAAGGATGCCACAAAATTTCACAACAAAAACATAACAATACAGCAGTTTATAATTACATATCGTCTCTTGAAAACAACAAGGCGCCATCTGCAATGCTTCAGCATTGCAGGTGGTGCCTTTTTGCACTCGAGGAACGATATTGTGGCAAACTGAGGTAAGCAATTCCTAGAATATTATTTTCAAAACCTCCGCGTCACTTTCGACCAGAACGAGTACAATTTTCAAGCATATTCAAGGGATCAGTTTTAAAACGCAAACACTATCAAATACTTTCATGGTCCTATACGGAATTAATAACGGTGCCCACCTAACGGATGTTCACAGCAATAGAAATACGAGGTTGAAGATCAAAAGTTGACATATTTTCTGATAAATTCTGCAATGCGACGCACTATTGATAAGGCTCTGTGGGTGTGTCCTTTACAAAGTGTTGACACGAAAAAAACTCTTGATTGAGGATTTGTGAGTTCGAACTTGACCCATAAAGATCTACACTCAACTAAATAAGTGTAGTATTGTCAGTACTCTTTAAATACTGAACTTTTAAAATACGAATAGACAAATAACTATGTCAATGAAATTAAAGCCAATTGAATGAGGAACGTAGCTGCCTAAACTGCAAAAATGAAAAAGCAGTGTAGATTTTCATCAAAACCTGTTTACGTTTAATTTATGTGGCTTATGGTCACTTTCAGCATCTATAGCCACACGACGACCAGGACACAAGTACAAAGTTAAGTATAACAAATTGTGTAAGGGTATGTTGCCTGTTTTAGTGCTATCTCACCACACAATGGTTACTAGGTTCTTTTATAACAGCAAAGTCAAGTCCATACAATTATTTATACCGATGTTGCACATTGTAGCGGACTTCCATCTCAGGCATTAGTTACCAGGTCCTATTTTACCAGTAAAACAGAACTTGTTTAACACTGTAAACACAGTACCCAAGGGGAGGGCCTGATCATACCTGTGAAGAAGAGTTTGCCAGCCACAATAAACACACACTGCTACACTTTCAGAGGTCCCCTTAGGGAGTTTGTGTGAGGTACTGATTTTCTTATCAGCCCTGCATAATGTACACATGGTGAGATTCGAGAATGGTTTCCAATGCACATCTGCACTATAAAGTATATAGCCAATGCTAAATAATACAATCCGGGAGCCAATACTATAAAACTTTTACAATTGTATTTTCTTAATATAACTGACTAAAATGAATCATTAGAATTTTAAAAAATATGGCAATTTGCCAACTGGCAAATTGCCACATCTTTGAAAATGCTAATGGTTCTTTTTAACCCATTTAAAGTCATAACTAGAAAATACAATTCCAGAAAATACAATTGTAAAAGTCTTATAGTATTGACCCAGGTTAGACAAGATATTACATACTAAATAATATATGAATGTAAAGATTCATACAATGATGATATGGATATATACGCATAATCAAAATCAGGAGCATTTTTTATATCACAATAAACAATATTATAACTGAATTTCTGGTATTGCATTAACAGAATCACGAATACTACAAGCACATAATATTTTTATAAACATATTTTCAAACAAAAAATTATCAGTCAGATGTTATTTATTTATTGGAGTTTAACAACACTTTCAACAGCCAAGCCAGGTTTCACCTCATGTCGGACAGTTTTATGGGTGGAGAGAGCCATATTACCCAGAGAGAACCACCAAACAGTGGAGAGCAACTGTCAGACTCCAAAACATACTAACTCCACCACACAAGTAGGGTAAGAATTGGCTGAAGACAAGTGCACCATCAACATGCAGTACGATTTAGTACAGTGCCCCCACATATCAGTCAGATGTATAGATGGATATCAAGGAATATCCCTCAGTAGCTTCCTAAATGACGACATGTTACACTGCATCATGTCGCCTTGAAGGAACAATCAGCTGATCTTTGTTATTGTTTTGAAACGTATGCATTTCTAATCAAATTGGGCTAAATATGGTACAATAAAAAAGAAAATCTACTCTATTTTAGTCAGTATCTGGAATTTACCTCATGAGTGTGGACCTGAAAGTTTTATTTTTCACAAGTGTTTGCATGAGCAAAAAATAATATTTTCAGGTCCACACGATGATTTTTTTCAGTAGCTTCCTCAATGATGTTATGCTTCGGCACATGACGTTGCCTTGAACATAGATAGCCTTGAAGGAACGATCAGCTGCTTATTGTTATTGATTTGAAACTGTTTGCAGTCGAATTAGGCTGAATATTGTGCAGTAAAATGTCACGTAGCATGAAATAAAAAGAAAATCTATGCAGTTTTAGTGAAAATCGCGAATTATCTCATGAGTGTAAACCTGAAAGTATTATTTTTCACGAGCAAGAGATAATTCCCAATATTCACTAAAACAGAGTAGATATCCTCTATGTTTTTAACCCTCTGCACACTGATGTCAAAATATCAAATTTTTAAAAAGAAAATTTTTCCTATAATGCATTTGGGAATTTAACCAATTGAGTCTTGCTTGACAGAGCTCAATGAGCTCTGTCAAACAAGACTGAATTGGTTAAATTCAGAGGAACATAACGGGAAAAATTTATATTTTCAAATATTCATATTTTGACATCAGTGTGCAGAGGGTTAATGAATTGTTTTTTACCTGCAAAATACTATTATAAATCAACATGAGGTTCATTGCAGTACCTTTTCTAATACAGATTATACCCAATAGTATCAGCTTCATTGGATAATGATAAGAGTCAAGTAGATGTCAAAGAAGTTTACATGCTATCACCACATTCAATGCATTATTTATTTATTAGTATTGAAGGTCACTGTCGGCATCTATGGCTATATCATGACAACAACACAGGTAAGAAATCATGCCTATCCAATCATTTATACCTCTGCTTCCTACTTTAGAGGACTTTCACCCCCATGTGATGGTTACTAAGCCCTAATTTATCAATAACACATAACTTGTTTACCACAATAAACAAGCACTGTTTCATTTCCCAAGGTTCCAATGGGGTGTTCAAGTTTTTCGAAGGTCCTGAAATTTATTTTATCGATATCTCAGAGTCTCCATGAATTCCAGAGGGCATGGGAAACCTGTATGTACCTTATTGTTCTCACTGAGCCTCATGTGAATCTTTTCTGCCAACTAAATGTCCCACAATGTATTTATTATGCCAGCCTACAAAGTTTTTGCAAAAAGTATCATCTTTTTGTTAAAATTTCCGGTTGGCATTCCATTGTTTACAAAAGGGAGTAATTCATCATCTCCTTCACTGTCAAGAAAATTACTGATATTACCTCCAACAGTTTTGGATGCATTTACAATTATGCCTGCTTTACACTGAACTGAAAACAAAGTTTCTAAAGTGCAATAATCTGAATTCAGACTGCAATTTTTGTGATAAAAACAAAATGTCAGACAGTGACAATTAAAATACCACCATGACAGTATACTTAACCCATTACCCAACGTAACGACCAAAACCGACCAGTGCTGTTCACAAATATCACCATTCAGTTTTCATTATTTTTTTCATTTTTTGGTCTCAAAAACATAGCTTATGACCCTTCATTGGAATGAGCAGACTCCGCTCGTTCCTATGAGGGGTCATAAGCTATCTATCTGACGCCAAAAATGAAAAAAAATTACTTATACAAGAATTTTGTTTGCAAGTGTAGTCTTCCTTTCATGTTAGGTAAAGGGTTAATTAATATGGGGGGTCACTGTTTATGATAATTGTCAGTGTGTATTCCTCAATTCTTGGTCATCTGTTATGGTCATTCACTGGTTAATCAATCTGGCTGGTGTAATAAGGTTTCTTATGAGGCGTATATATTTAAAAAAAATAAAATGTGTTTTGGTATATGATGAGCTGTCCATGAATAATAATGTGTGAGTGTATGAACAGAATTACTGCTTTGGCCTGGTAATCTCAGGAAACTGTTGAGCAAGCCTGAAAATAAGCAGACTGTCATCTGCAAAATGAGGTCCCCAGGGGGTGAATTTGGTGATGCTACCCTGCACAGCAGGGTAGCATCACCAAATTTACCCTTTGTGAACCTCAGTCTGAATCAATGTCTCAAGCCAAAACAGAAATATGTACCTAGAGGATAAATTGGCCCACTGTATGGGACAGCATCAGCAAATTTACCCTCTGGGGACCCCATTTTGCAAACGACAGGTTGCTTATATTCAGGCTTGCTGTTGAGCATACACTGTGACCTATATATAAGGAGGCTTTTTACTTCATGCCAGCTTCGACTGACATACAGTACAGTCGCCATGAACTGGTCATAATCCATTCGTGGGCAGTGATGTCCATGCATGTGTTTACCAGGTAATAAAGATCATCATCAGGAAAATTTTAATTGATGAAGCACTGGGTTGTACCCGGTGCTTCATTAAATAAGTTTTTGATGATTATTCCTATAATTAGTGTTTGGAATCTAATATTATTTATTATTGCGTCCGGGAAAATATTGCACACCCGTGGAAAGTGATCAGTCCACAGCGGCCGTACTGTTTTAGGTATTTCAGGGTACTCTCAGCATCTATGGCTTTTTCATGACTGCAACGCACCTTTTAGGTCAAGTTTTGACATTTGCTTACACCTTTGCTGACTACTTCAGAGGATTTCCATCCTAGGCCTTGGTTACCAGTTCCTATTTTACAGTAAAACTGAATTTGATCATCACAGTAAACAAGCTGAATGCCCACTGGGACACTTGCTTGACAGGGACAAATATAAGATATAGACCTGAGTAAGTTTAACATCACAGATGTTACAATTGTATGAACAGAAGCCGCTCATAAACAATATGTGCAGTAAATTTACAATGAGTGTGCATCAAGCCCTTAACTACACAAAAAGACTGTTTATCAGGGCCTAGAAAATTGCTCAGTTACATTAACCCTTTACTCAACTCATACAACATCAAAACAATTTTTTATTTTAATTAATTGTTTTTCAAATTTTACACAAATTTTCTGCAAGACCATATCATGTGACCCCCTCATCAGAATGAGCTTAATGAGCTTGTTCCAATGCTTGGAGTCACATGATATGGTTTCGTTTAAACTTTTTGAAAACTTATTTTTTTTAACGTGGCAGATGCAGCCTATTTGTTAGGTAAAGGGTTAACAGCTGACAAGGACTGCACAAGAAAAATATGTTGTTTTTTTTTTACAAAATCACCATTTTAAATCCAATTATCATTACCATCATACGCATATTGAGGGTACTTGCAGGCATGAACTGATGAAATTCAAGGCTATTCAAGGTTGTTTCTCAATACATTTCAGCATTTTTCAAGGCCATACAATAGACAAATTCAAGGATGTTCAAGGCCATGCATTCACTTGTCCTAACAAGGACCTCTGGTCATTACACTCTGGGGTTAATGACAGAGGGGCCTAGCTAGGACTATGCATTCATGAACACTGTGATATAAAATTATATGCAGGTAGTTTGATTACATGCTTTCTCAGCATTTTTATTTCAGGAATATTCAAGGCTTTTCAAGGCCTCCGGATATATTTACCATGATTTCAAGGCCTTGAATGACCCTTAGTCAAATTCAGGGCTGTTCCTTGAATCCAAGGCCCAACAGGAACCCTGATACACATGAACTTGTAATAAAGTCTTTTCTTGTTATTAACTATTTGAATGCTGCTGGCGGATATTCCTGCCCAGCGCAGGGTTTCTCTTGTCACTGGTATAAGTATAAATTGGGCATATTTAAACATATTTTTCCCTGTATATTGAATGGATTTTTTCACCAATGATTTCTTGTTATATTCAGATTAATTTTACATCAACTCTAGTCATGGCTACTGTACAGACAACCTAGTAATCAGTTTAAGCATTTAATTTATTATATCTTTTTTGAAAGAGCTCATACAAGATAAAATGGAGTGAGATATAGTAGAACAAGATTTTATAGAATGAACACTTAATATATCACTAGAATATATAAAATTGATCAAATTCCTGTTAATCCTTTACCAAACACATAGGATATTAAAATTTATTATTTTAACTATTGTTTTTTTAATTTTTAAAAAAAATTTCAACAAAACCATATCATATGACCCTTCACTGGAATGAGCTTGTTCAAATGAGGAGGTCACATGATATGGATTTGTTGAAATTTTTTGAAAAATAGTGTTTTTTTCAACTGCTCAAGTTGTAAATTATGCGGGCAGATACGTCCGATTCATGCGGTTACGAGTTAACTAAATTATCATCTAATAAAATACTTTTCACTGAAAAAAACGGCTATTAATTTAACCCCTAGCACTCTGGTACAGCAACAGAATTTTCTCCAATCACTCTGTTGTTCTCTTGTTTAACTATGAATTTAACCAATTATATCTTATTTGACAGAGCTCATTGAGCAAGGTATATCTGGTTGAATGTCAAACTGTATTATGGGAAATATTTGCTACTGAAAACATTGCCATTCTGACATCAGAGTGTAGAGGGTTAACAGGGTTCTACAATATATATTACTACAAGTTCTGACTGTTCAACAATCCCAATTTCAATATCTATAGGTTTAAAAAAACTGATTGTAAAATAAAATATGTGGGGACCAAATAAGTTAATACTGATCTGAGAATGTGAGATTAAATTTCACAAGAAATATCCTCTAAGTGGGTGTACAAATGACACCACAATCATTTACAAAATTGAAAGCTATATACTTTTATATTCCACTTCAACAATCATCTCATTTTATTTGCAGATGATACCAACATTATTTGTTCTAAAATAAATAGAAATGTTCAAGAATATTTTTTCTTGAATAAACAGAAATTTTCAAATTATGCTTATATCCCTCACTACATTTATTTATTTATTGGTGTTTAAGGTCACATACTTATGCACAATGGCTAATCATGACAGTGACAGTTTTACGGGTGGAGGAAGCCGGAGTACCCAGTGAGAACCACTGAGTCAGCTCCTCAACATTCTAACTCTGTTCAAGCTCTGTTACAGCGGTTGAAGACATGTGCACCATCGACATGCAGTATGCCATAGTACACAGCATCATCATGCCCCCATGTAGGTAACTGGGATAAAGTGCCTTGCCCAAGGACACAACACTGGTCGTCCCGGGCAGGGATCGAACTCGGGACCTCTAGCATACAAGTCCAATAGTCTACCACTGAGCCACCGTGCACCCATACCCCTCACTGGAACAAGCTCATGGTCTCATTCCATTGAGGTTTCATGCTCTGTTCTGCAAGCAAACGTTTGGCAAAAAACAAAATTTGTGTGGATCTTACAAGGTGGATTTGACTACTTTATTGGGGTGATTACATATCATTACATTCACCAGCTGTAGTAGCAGTTGTTATTCTAGCCAGAAATGGGCCCATGTAGCTAGCACTATGCTAAGAAAGGAAGCATGCAAATTAAAACTGAACTCTACCATGATGAAAGATTAACTTGTGACATGCTGCTACAGTCATAAGACACAGCACGAATCATAGCCAAAACACCCATGATGTGTGTGGAGTATCCACCCGCATAATAATTTAAAAGCTGTATGGAAGCACAATTAAGAAGCTCAAACATGCTTAACCCTTAGGAGCCTATTGATAAGTTTGATAATTTTTTACGGCCAAAAAACAGGTGCCCCAACAAGCAGTCTTTAGATAAACTTGCAAACTACATTCTGTAGGTACCATGGCAGTCCTTTGAAGGTAAGTCTTGGTTGCTTATATGGGCTGCCAAGATTTGCCTAGAAACAACTGCAAAGCCATTGGATGTACACTGCTATAAGGTAGATGTACACAAATCTCCAGGCCTTTGAGGATTAAGCCTCATGACTAAACCCTGATGTCCATTAGTTGAAACTTTACCAGAGCATCTTGGGTTGCCAACAGTTTTTGAGATTTATTCCTTGGATGGAAACTCAACTCAACAGGTGTTTCAAAGGTACATGTACCCACTTTCCATACAATGTACAGAACATGTACCTTGATAGCAAACATGGCCATGTTCTGGTCAGGTTAGGCAAAGAATTACCATATTTTCATAAAACATTCAGATTACTACAAAAATTGATAAAAACTACGACCCACAATTTCATACTTGAAAAATTAAAAGTTTTTAGTAAATTTTGTTTCTTAACATACCTACCACAATTGTTTACAATTGGCTGTAACGTAAGTGCAAGCCCTACTTCGGAACTAACTCAAGCTAAGAAACTTTTCCAAACGAGTTGGAAAAGTGGAAGAGTGCAAAAGCACGAAAAAGATCGAAAAAGGGTCAAGCAAGACAGGCGCTCAACATTACAGGTACTCTCTTTGCATACCTCTTGCGTTTACCGAGCACTTGCGCAAATATAGAACCTTAGTGAGCATGCTCACATACCCCACGCACCCCGATATTTCAAGCTCTAATCATTTTTTAAAAATAAACATAGATTCTAGGAATACTGCAGAAAACAGTAGTTCTGTAATTTCAACGGTATTGAAAGAATTCAAGCAGAATTAATTTTAATTGAAATGTGGAGCCATGTTAAGATTTAATGATACCAACCATGTTAGACTAACATACCAAAAATCAGTTCAATATCTGGAAGCGTGTAGGAAAAAAGTCTGCAAAACTGTAATTTTGATGACTTTTCAAAGTTCAAGGGCTGTAATTTCGGTAAAAATCAGTGGAGCAGAACAAAATGCAAACTTAATCTGTAGGCCACCATGTCAGACTAACATACCAAAAATCAGCTCAATATCTGGAAGCGTTTAGAAAAAAAAGTCCGGAAAACTGTAATTCTGATGAATTTTTCAGAGTCCAAGGGCCGTAATATTGGTAAAAATCAGTGGAGTGGAACAAAATGCAAACTTGATCTGTAGGCCACCATGTTAGACTCACATACCAAAAATCAGCTCAATATCTGGAAACGTGTAGAAAAAAAGTCCGGAAAACAAGTAGGACTGACTGACGGACTGACAGACTGACGGATGGACCAGTCAAAAACATTATACCCCTGCAAGTTCGTTGCGTGGGGTATAATAACCGTGACGTCAATTCTGTATTTCCGCCAATGAGAAGTTTGTGATTTAGCAGGGATGCATCAATATCCAAGATATCCCCAAGGAGGGTGGCCTCTGGTAAACAATTGTGGTAGGAACAGTATGTGGAGAGTGAATTGTAACTAAATCACCCGGGGAGTGGAGTTATCACCCAAGCTATAACTTTCAAATTTTGTACATATCGACAAAAAACACAGCAATGTTTCAGCCAATGAACCTCCGGTTTTAACCCGGAGGTCCATTGGCTGAAACTTTGCGGGTGCTGGATATGCTTTGCAACAAATTTGCAATTATTTCTTGGGTGGAATCTCCACTCTGTGGGTGATTTAGTGATAATACACTCTCCACGTACTGTACATGTATGTTAAGAAACAAAATTTACTAAAAAATTGTAATTTCTTCTCAACCTACTCACAATTCTTTACAATTGGCGGAATAAACAATAGGATGAGGTGAATCACATAACCAATACAAGTGCAGCAGAAAGAAAATGCAAGGAGCGAAACCTGTAAACGAAGAAAGAAAGAAGGCACCTGAAAAGAACAAGGCTGAGTGACGCACAAACCCTATAAAAACAAATTTAACGAGGGTGCACAACAGTCTGAGCAGCAACGAGTGGGACTAAAGAAAAAAGGTCCTCATATTTCTGCTGTAGGTGGCAGAGATAAAAAGAGGAGAAAGTAGAAGCATTCCTCCAGTAAGCCGCATTCATAACATCCCGGAGCGAAACAGAATTGGAGAACGCCTAGGATGTAGAAATGGCACAAACTTCATGAGCATTAAACCCGTTCGAAACAAGATCCGACAGATCCATCTGGAAATAGAATGGGAAGAGATAGACTGCCTCCTAGGAATGAGAGACAGAAAGAATCTCTTCCGACCCCTCCAAATGAACTGAGTGCGATTAATGTAAGTCATGATAGAACAAACAGGACAAAGAAGAGGCCTCAGGCAATCGACAGCAGGGAGAGCCTGAATGCAGATTGGAGGAGGTACCGAATCAGGAAGTTGATTCTTTGCCAGAAAAGAACAATCAGTAGTGAAGGAGACACTGTTAGCCTCATTTCTGAAGAAAGCAGAATCAACGGATAGCGCATGAAGCTCACTGACACGTTTGGCAGAAGCAAACGCTAGAAGGAAAGCAGTCTTATAGGTGAGAAAATGCAAATCGGTCTCAGATAAAGGCTCAAATGGTGCCCCCTCCAAACAATGCAACACCCATGCCAAGTTCTACTTGGGTGTCAGACTCAAAACTCAAGGCCTCTTCAAAAAATAGTGCGAAATCAGTTTGGGGAGAAAAAGATTCCGACCGATGCACCGCTTTCCCACATACGAGAAAGTATCAGACACCATAGACCGATAGCCCTTTATAGTAATAGGCTGGAGGCCCTTGGAGTCAAAAAAGTATAATAGAAAATCCGCAATTTGAGCGATTGACGGATGACGGTAATCCACATTTTGAGCTGTACACCAGCAGCAGAAAACCTTCCACTTAGCAGCATAAGTCATGGCGGTGAAATGTCGCCGCGATGCAGAAATGCACTCCACTGATCATCTCGAAAAACCTCTACTTCGGAGACAGGACCTGATAAAAGACAGGCATGAAGGGACATGCTCACCAGGTTGTTGTGATACTTCCTGGGACGACCCTCGGAAAGAAGATCGTGATGAAGAGGTAGATTGATCCACACCCTCTGTGGAGACAGAGGTGCGATCAGAATGATCCTGCAACTGCAATCACGAATCTTCGCCAACACCTGAGGAAGAATAGGTGCAGGAGGAAAGGCATAGCCGATCCAACCTGTCCAGTCCAGAGACAGAGTGTCTACTGCAAATGCTAGTGGATCTTGACAAGGAGAGAAAAACGTCTCTGCCTGATGATTCCAGCGAGTGGCGAAAAGGACGACCAGAGGATGCCCCCACCGCTCGCAAATCACCTGAAACACCGACCGATGCAGCATCCATTCGATGGGAAGGACACTGTCGCGTCGGGACAAGGAGTCTGCTAGGATGCTGAGACTCCCATAAATGTGTTGAATGGTCACCCGAGCATTTACATCCCGCGCCAACAGCAGAAGATCCCGAGATAGCTGATACATGGGAATTGAATGTGTGCCTCCTTGATTCCGTATGTAGGCCACCACTGTCAAATTGTCAGAAAGAAGTAGGACAGTGTGGTCCGACAGGTGAGAGATCCAAAGCCGTAAACTCAACAAAGAGCAAGGAGCTCCTTCTGGTTGATATGAAGGGCCACATGCTCGCTGTCCCACTCGCCGTGAGTAGACATAGGGGATCCAACATCGCACCCCAGCCCCGATCGCTGGAATCTGCAGTAAGGATGCGATCGGCCGGAGGAAGATCGAACAGGACAGGAATTGTTTTAGGCATAATAATTTCAATTGGGAAAAAATCCCCAAGAAGATCAAAACAATCAAGCTTCCCATGAATGGAAAACCGAACACCAATGGGCACGTTTACACGTGGGGGAAAAGAAAGACAATGTATGAGAAGACAAGCAATGAAAGTATCAATGACACTGTAGCTCAACTTAAGACATGTACATGTATAGTATGTGACACAGCAATGACAAACATCTAGGTAATGACCTGATAACAAAGGTACATATAAAGTATTGTAACGGTCTGTACATAAATACCGACTGTAGCCTGTAACAAATGTATAGGTAAAGTATTGTAAAGGTGGGTGACAGTCAGATGCTAAACTAGAAAAGAAATCTTTGAGTCCCAGAGTGGGTCTGACTGAACCTCATAGCACAGTGATAACAAAGGCACCCCAAAACACACTTGTTCCTGCCCCAAGGTGATAACAAAGGTACCCAAGAAGCTTCGTGAAGATCAGTTCATAAATACGAGCTGTATAGAACTTGTGACAAAAAACTGATTGGACCTAATTTCGGTACAAAATGGCCACAGGCAGCCATCTTGAATTTTGGACTGCACCCAGAAACACCCGTTCTCATCCCAAGGTGATAACAAAGATACCCAAGAAGTTTTGTGAAGATCGGTTCATAAATACAGCCTCTAGCCCGAGCCGTATTGACATGTGCACTTACTGTGTACAAGTAGCACTGAATAAACCAAAGTTCTTCTAATTTGCATAATTTCTGCATGAGAAAAAAACCTGTACTACATGTGATGTATTCCATGTTACTAAACATTCATACAAAAATTTATTCAAATCAGAACTTTCATACAGAAGTTCTGTACAAAAAACTGCTTGCACTAAGTTTGGTACAAAATGGCTGCTGGTGGCCATCTTGAATTTCGGACCACACCCAACAAGTGTTTGACCACTGAGGTGGTATTAGTCCCCTACGGCGCTTTTGTGACATAAGGTGTTTTTGTCACAGAAGACACTAGAGTATATAAGCATCTTGGATTTTAAAAAAAAAATATTGAGCGTGCATAATCCCCTCACAACCCTTTATCCATGTACCATATATGAAAGGCGTAGCTTGAACCATGTTGGAGGGAGGGGTGGTAACATAAAATAGAGAAAAAAGCTTAAAAAAACACAACAAAAATGGCCGCCATTCTGCCATCTTGGATTTTGAAAAATAAATATTGACTGTGCATCATCCCCTCAGAACCATTTATCCATGTACCAAATATGAAAGGTGTAGCTTGAAGCATATTAGAGGGAGAAGTGGTAACATAAAAACAGACAGACAGACAGACAGACGGACAGACAGACAGATGTTAGATTTTGAAAAAAAAAATATTGAGCATGCATAATCCCCTCACAACCCCTTTATCCATGTACCATATATGAAAAGTGCAGCTTGAACCATGTTGGAGGGAGTAGTGGTAACATAAAATAGAGAAAAAAGCTTAAAAAACACAACAGAAATGGTTGCCATGGCGCCATCTTGAATTTTGGAGAAAAAAATATTGAACATGCAACATTCCATTACAACCCTCTATCCATGTGCCAGATATAAAAAGTGTAGCTTGAACCATGTTGGAGTGACGGGTGGTAACATAAAATAGAGAAAAAAACTTAAAAAACACAACAAAAATGGCCGCCATGCCACCATCTTGGATTTTGAAGAAAAAATATTGAACATGCTTCATCCCCTCCCAACCCTCTATCCATGTGCCACATATGCAAAATGTAGCTTGAACCATGTTGGTGGGAGAGGTGGTAACATGAAAATAGAGAAAAAAAACTTAAAAAACAAAACAAAAATGGTCGCCATTCCGCCATCTTGGATTTTGAAACAAAATTTTTGAGCGTGCATCATCCCCTCAGAACCATTTATCCATGTACCAAATATGAAAGGTGTAGCATGAACCATGTTGGTGGGAGGGGTGGTAACATGAAAATAGAGAAAAAAAAGCTTAAAAAACACAACAAAAATGGCCGCCATTATGCCATCTTGGATTTTGAAAAAAAAAAAAAAATTTTGAGCGTGCATCATCCCCTCAGAACCATTTATCCATGTGCCAAATATGAAAGGTGTAGCTTGAACCATGTTGGTAGGAAGGGTGGTAACATGAAAATAGAGAAAAAAAGCTTAAAAAACACAACAAAAATGGCCGCCATTCCGCCCTCTTAGATTTTGAAAAAAAAAATTTTGAGCGTGCATCATCCCCTCAGAACCATTTATCCATGTACCAAATATGAAAGGTGTAGCTTGAACCATGTTGGTGGGAGGGGTGGTAACATGAAAATAGAGAAAAAAAGCTTAAAAAACACAACAAAAATGGCCGCCATTCCGCCATCTTGGATTTTGAAAAAAAATTTTGAGTGTGCATCATCCCCTCAGAACCATTTATCCATGTACCAAATATGAAAGGTGTAGCTTGAACCATGTTGGAGGGAGAGGTGGTATCATAAAAAAACAGACAGACAGACAGACAGACAGATGGACGGAGTGCAATCCTACAGTCCCCTTACGGAACTATAAACACTCGTTCTCATCCCACGGTGATAACAAAGGCACCAAAAAAGTTTTGTAAAGATCAGTTCATAAATACGGCCTCTAGCCCGAGCCGTATAGAAGTTGTGTACAAAAAACTGATTAGACCTAATTTTGGTACAAAATGGCCACTGGCAGCCATCTTGAATTTTTGGACCGCACCCATAAACACTCATTCTCGTCTCAAAGGTATCCAAGCTGTTTCGTGAAGATCGGTTCACAAATACAGACTCTAGCCCAAACCGTATTGACATGTGTACTTACTGTGTGTAAGTAGCACTGAACAAATCAAAGTT
This sequence comes from Pictodentalium vernedei, assembly GCA_031216915.1. Taxonomy (NCBI): domain Eukaryota; kingdom Metazoa; phylum Mollusca; class Scaphopoda; order Dentaliida; family Dentaliidae; genus Pictodentalium; species Pictodentalium vernedei. The sequence continues at coordinate 166,045,343 of CM062293.1, forward strand.
AATCTAATTTGCATAATTTCTGCACAAGAAAAAAACCTGTATTATATGTGATGTATCCCATGGTATTAAACATTCACAAAAAAATTATTCAAATCAGTGCTTTCATGGGGAAGTTCTGCGCAAAAATCTGATTGCACCTAATTTTGTACAAAATGACTGCTATCGGCCATCTTGAATTTCGGATCGGACCCCAAAACACTCGTTCTTGTCCCACGGTCATAACAAAGGTACCCGAGAAGTTTCGTAAAGATCGGTTCATAAATACGGCCTCTAGCCCGAGCCGCATTGAATTGATGATGGACAGATGGACGGACAGACGACTGGCCATGGCATAAGCTCAAATTTGACTTACGTCAAAGTTGAGCTAAAAATAAGCATAAATAATATAATAAAAATGAGCATAAATAATATAATAATGAATCAATTTAGAGCTTGGTAAAAGGATACAGTCCACTTGCACATTAATTGACAATAAGAGCAGACAAAATCAAGTTGTTCATGAAGGAATAACAAATAAGCTGCACGAGTCACAAAATTTCTGACCATGTCACAATGGCAGAAATAAATGGAACTGACATCACGGTTGTTGCGCATGTGCTAGGTAAATGCAAGAGGTGTGCAGAGAGAGTACCTGTAATGTCGAGTGCCAGTCTCGCTCGACCCTTTTTCGTGCTTTTGCACTCTTCCACTTTTCCAACTCATTTGGAAAAGTTTCTTAGCTTGAGTTAGTTCTGAAGTAGGGCTTGCACTTACGTTATAGCCAATTGTAAACAATTGTGAGTAGGTTGAGAAGAAATCTTGATTTCTATTTTTTTACTGGTAAGCACCATCTCTGCATCAAGCATTTATCTATGAGCAATAATCCCTTTATAACGTTTGCTATTTTGAACAGGGATTGGATGGTGTCCATAGTTCACAACAAACATTAAACTAGAGGCTCAAGAGAGCCTAAAATGCTCACCTGGACCAAGTTGTCCTAAACCGTATGGGTTATGGGTATGGAGAAAATGTAATCTGAATGAAAATGAGTTATTACCGATTGTCATTCAAGGACAGAGGGTCTATCTCAATGACACTCTTATCATTTATAAGCAATGATTAATGTTTTTTTAAATGAATTGTTACTGAAATTGTGGATAACAACAGGCGCCTGAAATGGAAATGAATGATGTCTGCAATTTAGTAAAAATTTTACATTTCAAGAACTTTCAAGAACCATTGCAAAATTTACACATTCTGCAACAAGAGCAACACCAAGTCTGACATACGTCTCTGCCTGCAGATTTGAGGGTAGCATTTATTTATTGGTGTTTAACGGCACATTAACAGGCAGGGTCATATCGTGTCAGTGATGGATTTATGGGTGGAAGAAGAGTCTGTAGAATTCGGAGCGAACCACCAAGCAACGGTGGGCATCTGTTAGCCCTCAATGTGACAACCCATGTCTCTGTAGAGCTCTCTCTGCAGAGAGTTCTGTAGAGACAGGGTTACAGAGGTTGAAAACATGTGTAGCATCAACATGCAGTATGCCTTAGCACACAGCATCACCGTGCCTGCATATGAGCAAGTGGGATGAAGAGTCTTGCCCAAGGACACAACGTTTTTCAAAAGAAGATTGTTTTGTAAAAGCTAACGTACGTGAAAAGATTCTTAATAAAGGATCTGAAAGAGAAAATTTTAATGGATTTTCACGATAGTGCATTAAATTACAAATCTGGGCTCCATATGTGAGCCTAAATGGGGACCTAATAGCTTGGTAAGAACAAATGTCAGAAATGACCTTCATCAGATGTTCCATGTCAAACATGAGAGTTTTAGGAGCAGTGGTTTCTGAAATATAAACACTTTAATGTTTTTCCCATTGACTTCAGTGTTAAAAAGTGCTGAGTCATCATTTTTTCAAAACGCAAAAAAAGGTCACAAAACAGAATCGACACAATTTTTTTTTCATCCATCTGTTTCAACTCATCACAAGTAGATTTCATACCAATTAGTAATTCTCTAATTAGTGTAGTTTGGAGGATATGAGCATTTGTATTTTGTTACTATTTTTAGCTCCAGAGGTTCCCACGAGAAACCACTGAAAAAAAAATTAAAATTGGGCATGAATCAAGTTCTTAAGGTCAACTAATGCTACACACAAAATTTGGTTCAAATTACTCCATTGGTTCTTGAAATAGAAATTTTCAGGGGAGCTCAAAAGTGAGCCCATCCCCTGGAGAGCCCAAATATGGACCTATCACCTTTCTTTGAACAACTTTTAATCTTGAACACCAGAGGAAGTTTCGTACCAAATATCAAAGCATTCCCTCTCGTGGTTCATGAGAAGATGATTTTTAATGAATTTCACGATATTTGGGCATAAGCCCAAGCCCAAAAAGGGCAGAGACCCCATTTGAACAAAACTATAACAGAATACCCCCAAGATCATGTGGCCCATATATGTTTCAATTTGGGCCATTCGTTTGTGAGGAGAAGATATTTTTAAAAAGGTAAACATGTAATCTTTTTCCCATTGACTTCAGTGTTAAAAAATGCTGAGTCATCATATTTTCATAACACCAAAAACAGACCATATGACAGATTCACCAGCAAATTTGTTTTGTCCAATTGTTTCAACTGCTCAGTAGAAAGCTTCATACCAAATACAAAATCTCTAGTGCATGCAGTTTGGGAAATATTGGACTTTTTATTTTTGTTCTATTTTTAGCTTCAGGGGTTCCTATGGGGAACCGCGAAAATTTTTTGGAACATGAATGAAGTACTTAGGGTCAACTAATGCCACATATGAAATTTGGTTCAAATCGCACTATTGGATCTTGAAATAGAAATTTTCAGGGGAGCTCAAAAGTGAGCCCATCACCTGGAGAGCTCAAATATGGACCTATCAACTTTCTTTGAACAACTTTTAATCTTGAACACCAGAGGATGTTTCATACCAAATATGAAAGCATTCCCACTTGTGGTTCATGAAAAGAAGATCTTTAAAGAATTTTATCATATTTGGGCATAAGACTACACCCCAAAAGGACAGAGACCCCATTTGAACAAAACTACAACGGAATACCCCTAAGATGATGTGGCCCATATATGTTTCAATTTGGGCCATTGGTTTGTGAGGAGAAGATTGTTTTGTAAAAGCTAACGTACGACGGACGCCAAGTGATGGCAATAGCTCACACTGACTTTCAGTCAGGTGAGATAAAAATGACCCATTTCCCAACAACAAAATAAATTTTTTAGCAAAGATGGAATTCAAAGTGAACATATTTAATTTTATCATTTTCGTTGGACAGTCAATATGAAATTTGATTTGGGATCCGATTAGAAAATCTCAACCCAATTTGATCAGAGACGAAATTTGAAATTAATTGTAGCGCCTGACGGTGCAGGGTCTATTTCACTGCCATTCCAAGTCCACATCTCGCTGGATAAATAATAATCATACTCACATCAACCAGGCCTGAAAATAAGCAGTCTGACATTTGCAAAATGAGGTCCCCAGAGGGTGAATTTGATGATGCTATTCCATACAGTGGACCAATTTATCCTCTGGGCACCTCTATCTGTTTAGTTTTAAGACCCTGATTCAGATTGAGAATCACAGAGGGTAAACTTAATGATGCTACTCCGCAGAGCAGGGTAGCATCACTAAATTCACCATCTGGGGACCTCATTTTGCAGATGACAGTCTGCTTATTTTCTGGCTTGACATCAAACCAATTTACTCTAGTGTAACAGTCATGTCCAGTTATGAATATTTACAGAAAAATATCACTCCAATTAAATTTTTTATTTTAATTTATTTTATTTCATTTTTCATCTTCAAAACATAATATATTATCCCTCATTGGAATAAGCTTATCGAGAGCATGTCAATGATGAGTCATAAGCTATGTTTTTGAGACAAAAATGAAATTTTTTTAATTGTACAAGGGTCCTCGACCCATAAGCATGTTCAAAGAGGCCTTAAAGGTATTCGGGGACAGAAAAATATTCTAAGTCAAAAGAGAGAAAAATGGCCATAACTCTGGGAAATATTATTGGATGGAACCCATTCCTTATGCATATCCATGCCCCCCATGCAGATATATCAGCATACCAAAGGAGATCAAATTCCAACCAATGACTATGAAATTACAATGCAAAATGTTTGTATGGACAGACAGATGGACAGAGAGACGGTCAGATAGATGGCAGGCTTCATTAGATTACCACAAATCCTTTTTCAGAGGTCAGGGGCATGACAAGAAGTGTTTTGCAAGTGTCATCTGCTGGTCATAAGAGGGTCATCTGCACACTAAAGTCGAAAGTTAAAAAATTCATGCAACAAATTTTTCACACAAATGCAGCTCGGAATTTAGCCAGTTCAGTCTTGTTTGACAGAGCTCACTGAGCTCGGTTAAACAAGATTGAATTGGCTAAATTCTTAGTTGCATTATGGGAAAATTTGCAGCTTAAATTTAGGTATTCTCATTTCAGTGTGCTAAGGGTTAACCATAGTCTGTTTATTTTGTAATAAATAACATTTGCTAGCAACAACATTGTCATGTGAATGGCTGAGATACATGCAGTTCCTGAAATGCATAAACATAGCACAAATGTATTTATAGTAGAGTCAATCCTTTAAAAATTTTATTATTGTATTTTTTACAATTGTCCTTTCTATCTATGTCATAAATCATTGATATAAATCATTAACATTTTAAAAGACATTGCAATTTACCAGAAGATAAATAGCCATGTTTTCATAACTACAAATGATTCATTTTGGCCATCATTTTCACAGGCAGAAAATACAATTCTGGAAAATACAACTGTAAAAGTTTTATAGGATTGGTCCCTGGACACAGTTCAATATACAAAAGTATGTTGCCACACATTTTGAATATAACAATAACAATTAATTAATCTGAGTCTTCTTCATCTCCATAATCTAAAGATGATGTTCTTGGAGCAACTGAAATAAAATACGAAGGAAGCTGATAAGCTAATAAACAAGATTTACACATTGCACCTGTAAGGCTTGTCATTACAAGAAAATCAAATCCATTGATATTTGTTCATGCAATCAAAACAATGAGCCGGAAGCAGGCAAAAATTAACTAATTAAGGACCATAACTCCGCTCAGTATGGCCAAACCACACTGGTTTTTGAATTTAAGCAAGACATTATCAAGACAATCCCATATGCGAAATATTGACCAAAGCCATTAATATTTGTTCAAGCTATCATGTTGGTATATCGTATATGTAAATAAAGGTTCTTTGTGCATTTCCAACAGAACATCACATTACAACATGTACTATAATTTTATAGATCACTGAAGTTAAGCAACGTCGAGCGTGGGGTTTTAGTTGGATGGGTGACCATTTCAGCAGCTGATTTGTGCTCCCACGTTGTGTCCTTGGGCAAGGCACTTAACCCCGATTGCCTACATGGGGACACAATGACGCTGTGTACTAAGGTATACTGCATGTCGATGGTGTGTATGTCTTCAACCAATCTAACCCTGCCTGTGCTGCAGTGCAGTGTTCAGAGGTACGATGTTGGAGAGCTGACAGCTGCTTGGTGGTTCTCTCTGGGTACTCTGGCTTTCTCCACCCATAAAACTGTCACGGTCACGATTAGCCATTGTGCATAAGTATGTGACCTTAAACACCAATAAATATACTATAAGTTTATTAACACTTTACGTAACACAAACAGAGACATTTTTTGGTATAACTAAAAATTTTCATTTATTGCCTTAAAAACATAGCTTAGGCTATCCAAAAAAAAAATACTAGGTTCTCAGGCACCTCCTTCATCATTGAAAAGCTGCCTCATCACTACTTTTTTTATTACCTGGAAATCTCTTCACTATGTTGCACTTGGAGGATACAAATTTGACCAACTATATGTTGTCTGATAGAGCTCACTGTCAAACATGATATAGTGGGTTAAATTTGCAACTGCACTATGGGAAATTTTCATTGGTGAAAAAAATTTTTTTTCAACATAATACTGTAAGTAGTTAAAATTTCTAATTCCATGTACTTGCAGGACTGTTTGTGGATGAACAAAAATTAAATGGAGAGAAATTGCCTGAAAAACAGGAAATTTTTTAATAGGCCTATCTTGATCTTGTTTGAATGGACAACTTCACAGTTTTGTGAAATGGTCAGTTTCAAAGAGTCATATGAGTGCATAAAAGGTGAAAAGACTTACAAATATAAGAATTAACTTATGCGTTTAGAAAAAACAAAAACAAAAAAAACCTCCCTCGTCTGTTTTTCAGAGCAAAAATGCCTAAGAACACAGCTTTTTTTGGCCTTATATCCATTAGAATTAGTCTGTTGAGCTCATTCCAAAGAGGGGTCATCAGCTATGTTTGCAACTGGGCACACCTAGCAATACTAATTTTGCTCCCTACTATTAAAAATATTCTAAAAAAGAATGCCTGAAAAATGTTAAGGAAACATTTGTTCTGGACTCCTCAATTTCTAATTAGTATGATGCATTGAGAGAGCTTTAAAAATGTGAAAGTATTTACACACCCTGTGGCATAAAATATCAGAAATATATATAGTTCTGATTATCCAAGTAAATATTTTATTTTCCTACATTGTTAGCCAGTGTACAGAGGACAGTGTATCACTTAATGAAGATAACGAGTACTGTCAAACAAAAATGGTTCCATGATATTTTACCATGACATTATACAGTGCAACACCAGGCTTGGCATTCTTAAAAATGCAGGAAGGCTAAAAATCACCCCCCTCGCATGGCCTAGGGAAGCGACTGGCTCTCCTCAAGCTTACAAAAATTAAAAGGGGCAAAATGAAGTTTTACTATTAATGAATTATGTCTTGTGGGCTTTGTACATTTTATTTGGTGCTGCTAACCAGGTAGTCTCTGTGATATGGCTACACTGTCCCTTCCACACCTCTGGGCCTCAGCAAGGCCCGGAGGTGTGAGAGGGGCAGTGTGCCCATTTTACAGAGATCTGAAAAGATGTAGGTTTTAGGAATAGGCTGTTATGGTAATCATTATTTTCTAAAGCTAGGAGGGCTAGTTTTCACCTCCTTTTTTATGGCGAGCAGTAGGCGAGTGACTAAATCGCTCTCCTGAAAATGCCAGACCTGCAACACTATTCACAGGGTCAAAATGCCACTACAAAAAAATGCTGCATTTTTGTAACATTTAAAAGTATGTAATTTATATTTTCTAGTCTAGAATTTTTATATGGATTATGAAGTTTCTACATTGAAGTATTATGAAAAGTCTTTTGCATATTTAATTGGTAATACCAAAAGTTTGACATTTGAAATGTATATTGAGTTATCAAAACTTGAGGTTGTCCATGCATAAGGAGAAATTAAAAAAAAACTCCACTGATGAAGTGGATATAATTAAGGAGTTTTCAATTGTGATGTTACAGCAATTAATTTAACCATCACTTAATGCACTTTTCCTGGTGTAGCTTGTTATTGTATTAGTGCTTTATAATAATTGTTGATCAACAGTGTTCCCCAACATGTTCATCTAATCTAACATTAACTATAAAATTTCCATTTTGGTCTCAAAGACAGGGCTTGTGCCCCAAGTGGGCCATAAGTCCAGTTTTTGAAGCAAAAATGGAAAATTTATACATGTAGTAGGGGAAAATTAAAAATTTTTTAAAAAAATCATATATCCCCCACACATTTACATTGATTTTTCCCTTCCTTATATTTGATTGCGACATTTTGTCAATGCAGCATTTTGCTGTCAAGGCATTTTGTTGCTGCAGCAAAATGACCTGCGCAATAATGTCACCCTGCATAATGTCATGCTGAAAATGGTCAAGTCACCCACAAAAATAGATACTGAGACAAAATCCTCATTATCTTAACGTAGGTCTTCTGAATATAATACATACCTGCTTGAAGTATTAATGCCTTTGTTGCTGGGTCTTTCACTAGATCCAAAGGCCTCTGTTTTTCATTGTTCTGAATATTAGCAACAGCACCTATTGATTAATGAAAATGAAAGTGTCAATGACACTGTAGCTCAACTTGTTTAAGATATGTACATGTTTTGTATGTGACACAGCAATGACAAACATCTAGGTAATGACCTGATAACAAAGGTACATGTAAAGTATTGTAACGGTCTGTACATAAATGCTGACCGTAGCCTGTAACAAATATATAGGTAAAGTATTGTAAAAGTGGGGTGACAGTTAGATGCTAAACTAGAAAAGAAATCTTTGAGTACCAGAGTGGGTCTGACTGAACCCCAAAATATTTGTTCTCATAGCACAGTGATAACAAAGGCACCCAAAACACTCAATCCTGTCACAAGGTGATAACAAAGGTACCCCAAGAAGTTTCGTGAAGATCAGTTCATAAATACAGACTCTAGCCCAAGCTGTATTGATATGTGCACTTACTGTGTATAAGTAGCACTGAAAAAATCAAAGTTCATCTAATTTGTATAATTTCTGCATGAGAAAAAAATCTGTATTATATGTGATGTATTCCATGTTACTAAACATTCCTACAAAACTTTATTCAAATCAGAACTTTCATACAGAAGTCCTGTACAAAAAACTGATTGCACTAATTTTGGTACAAAAAGGCTGCTGGTGGCCATCTTGAATTTTGGACCACAACCAAAAACACTCATTCTCGCCCCATGGTGATAACAAAGGTACCTAAGAAGTTTCGTAAAGATCGGTTCATAAATACGGCCTCTAGCCTGAGCCGTATAGATGTTGTGTACAAAAAACTGATTGGACCTAATTTCGGTACAAAATGGCCACTGGCACCCATCTTGAAATTTGGACTGCACTCAGAAACACTCGTTCTCATCCCAAGGTGATAACAAAGGTACCCAAGAAGTTTTGTGAAGATCGGTTCATAAATACAGCCTCTAGCCCGAGCCGTATTGACACATGCACTTAGTGTGTATAAGTAGCACTGAATAAATCTAGGTTCATCTAATTTGCATAATTTCTGCTTGAGAAAAAAATCTGTATTATATGTGATGTATTCCATGTTACTAAACATTCATACAGAAATTTATTCAAATCAGAACTTTCATACAGAAGTTCTGTACAAAAAACTGATTGCACTAATTTTAGTACAATGGCCGCTGGCAGCCATCTTGAATTCTGGACCACACCCAAAAACACTTGTCTCGTCCCAAGGTGATAACAAAGGTTTTCAGGAAGTTTTGTGAAGATCGGTTCATAAATACAGCCTCCAGCCCTAGTCGTATTGACATGTGCACTTACAGTGTATAAGTAGCACTGAATAAATCAAAATTCATCTAATTTCTGCACGAGAAAAAACCCCGTATTATATGTGACATATTCCATGTTACTAAACATTCATACAAAAAATTTATTAAAATCAGTGCTTTCATTCAGAAGTTCTGTACAAAAACTTATTGCACTAATTTTGGTACAAAATGGCTGCTGGTGGCCATCTTGAATTTTGGACTGCACCCAAAAACACTCGTTCTCATCGCACGGTGATAACAAAGGTACCCAAGAAGTTTTGTAAAGATCGGTTCATAAATACAGCCTCTAGCCTGAGCCATATAGAAGATGTGTACAAAAAACTGATTGGACCTAATTTCGGTAAAAAATGGCCACTGGCAGCCATCACAAATTTTGGACCACACCCAGAAACACTCATTCTCGTCCCAAGGTGATAATAAAGGTACCCAAGAAGTTTCGTGAAGATCGGTTCATAAATACAGGCTTTAGCCCGAGCCGTATTGATATGTGCACTTATTGTGTATAAGTAGCACTGAATAAATCAACAAAAGTTCATCTAATTTGCATAATTTTTGCACGAGAAAAAACCAGTATTATATGTGATGTATTCCATGTTACTAAACATTCATACAAACATTCATTCAAATCAGAACTTTCATACTGAAGTTCTGTACAAAAAACTGATTGCACTAACTAAAGTACAAAATGGCTGCTGGTGGCCCTCTTGAATTTTGGGCCGCACCCAAAACCACTCGTTCTCGTTCCACGGTGATAACAAAGGTACCCAAGAAGTGTCGTAAAGATCGGTTCAAAAATACGGCCTCTAGCCCGAGCCGTATTGGCATTTGCAGTTACAGTGCTGAAAGTAACATTAAATAGAACAAAGTTAGTCTAATCAGCATAATTTATGCACAAGAAAAAAACCCGTATTATATGTGATGTATTCCATGGTACTAAAATTCACACAAAAAATTATTCAAATCAGCACTTTTATATGGAAGTTCTGTGCAAAAATCTGATTGCACCTAATTTTGTACAAAATGACTGCCAGCTGCCATCTTGAATTACAGACCGGACCCCAAAACAATCGTTCTTGTCCCACGGTGATAACAAAGGTACCCAAGAAGTTTCGTAAAGATCAGTTCATAAATACGGCCTCTAGCCCGAGCCGTATTGGCATTTGCACTTACAGTGCTGAAAGTAACACTAAATAAATCAAAGTTTTCTAATTTGCATAATTTACACAGGAGAAAAAAACCCGTATTATGTGTGAGGTATCCCATGGTACTAAACATTCATACAAAAAATTATTCAAATCAGAGCTTTCATATCGAAGTTCTGTGCAAAAATCTGATTGCACCTAATTTTGTACAAAAAATGGCTGCCAGCGGCCGTCTTGAATTTCAGACTGGACCCAAAAACACTCGTTCTTGTGTCGCATTGATAACAAAGGTACCCAAGAAGTTTCGTAAAGATCGGTTCATAAATACGGATTCTAGACCGAGCCGATTTCGACCGAGCTTCGCCAAAGTTGAGCTAAAAATCAAAACAATAAAATGATGAAGTACAGCTGTGGTAAGGTATTGAGAGACAAAGGTATTGCATCTTCATGTGAAGATGAAGATTTCCTGACCAGCTGGGGTTTTTTTTCTACAGAGAACCACCAATAAATTTCTCGGCCAGATCTCAAGTAAAACATTGCGAAAGCATAAATTTGTTGCTTTTAAAAATACATATTTAAGAGCTACAAGGTAATCAGTAATTACCAGTATTTAAAACAATACCAGATGGATATATAAATTTTTTAGTAAATTTTGTTTTTTTACATACCTACCAGAATTGTTTACTATTGACTTTGGATGAAGTGAAAGGCCTACATAGAAAAATCTCTCTCTTAACTGGTTGAGTGCTAGAAGACACCATCAGGGCTTTCAAAAACATGAAGGTACCAGAGCAAAAGCCAACATGTTCCTTGCTCATATTTCCTGTTCAGTCAAATGCAAATTGTTTACATAAATTTGTTTTGTTACTATTTATTGAAGAGTGCCTGTGGGCACTCTCCAATAACTTGTAATAAAACAAATATTAAATAGCAAATTCAGACCACAAAAAAATAATCTAGCCCTCAACCTGTTAATTATTAGAATACTTGTTCAAGAAAGCCCTTGAACAAGTAAGAAAGAGTGAAAGAGCACCATAAAAAATGTAAACTCGAAAACTCAGCCAAACACGATACAAGCTCACTCAGCATAGGTTGCTACATACATAACACAATTAACGTGATTAAACCTCAGTTCCAATTATTCCATCAGTGTGAACATATGTGATTACTGGAGAGAATGTGTAGAAAAACACTATCCCTAATTCAACACAGATAGGACTTCAGTAAATTGTGGTAGGTATGTAAAGAAACAAGAATTTACTAAAAAAATTATGATTCTTACACACCTATTCTTAATTAATTACTACCAGATGAATGAATAAAAGGAAGAGGGAATGACAAACATGTACTAGTCTACGACATTGCACGTCAAAGAAACCACATGAGACTGAGAGGCAACCAGGTACAAGGTGTGACAAGGACAGGAACAGAGCCAAATTCCTGAAACAAAGGACCAAACCGCCCTAGCCACGAACAAGACTGGAGGGTAGAAAAGGCACAACACACCATAACAACAGAATCAGGAAGGGAAGCAATCCCTACTGAATCTAAAGATGAAATAAAAACCACAAACATGAGAGCAGTGAACAAATCAAGGCTGACCCAGCGAGGAGTACAAACATATGGCTGGTAAGCAGAAGTTAATACTGATCAGAAATGATAATAGACTAGGCAAAGGCAATCGGACTGAAAGGGCAGAGGACATCAGCTTACTCCTGCAGATGTTGAAGGTTTGAGTTGGAGAAAGTAAAGGCATTTCTCCAGTACACAGCCATCATAACATCAGGAAGGTGGCAGAGTTTCTGTAAGCCCAAGAAGTAGAAAGGACATGCCCCCATGAGAGGTGAGTCTGCTGGCAATGCGGTCAGCAGGTGCCAATCTCGAATAAGGTTCCTTGATCGCAAGACAAATCCATTGTGAGATAGAATGCGTGGAAATGCTTGCCCTGCCAGAAATAAGTGACAGGAAAAACTGAGTCCTGTTCATGTAGGTTCTGACAGCATGAACCAGACATAAAGTTGGTTTCCGTCCATCAGTGATACAGATGAGAGTAGGAGGGGTGAAGACCAGACTGTTAGCCAGCTTCTGAAGAATGGTGGGATACATAAGAGAGAGAGTTTGCTGCTCACTATCCCTCCTGACTAAGGCAAAGGCCAACAGAAAGTCTGTCTTATATGTGAGAAAGTGCATTTTAACCCCAGATAAATGTTTGAATGTACAGTACCCCCCCTCCCCCCCCCCCCCCCCCCCCAAAAAAAAAAGACAATGCAGCCCACAAGCTTGGTAAATTTGGGTGTGAAACAAAATACATTAGGACTTTTCAACGAAAAGTGCCAGATCAGCTCGGAGAGGAATGTACCAGTGCCAATACGACACTTTCCCACATAAGAATAGGTATCGGACAACAAAGACTGATAACCTTTAATAGTAACTGGCTGAAGCTCTTTGTGAGAGAAAAAACACAAACTCTGCTAATTGTCTTAATGATGAGCAGGAATACTCAACAGAGAGACTGGCACACCAACACTAGACCTTCAATTTAGTGACATAAGCAAAGCCAGTGGTATGCCTCCATGAGGAAGAAATGCATTCCATTGCTCATCTCGACAAAAATCTCCACTAGGGACACTGGTTCTGATAAAAGACAGGTGTGAAGGCCCTGAGATTCTAGATTGGCTTGCAGTTTCAGCGGGTGTCTTTGCTGTAGGTTGGGACATAGAGGTAGATGGGCAGGAAGAATAGTCAGATCTAGGAGAGGTCGAAGCTGGTTGATCTACACCTTCTGAAGAGACAAAGTGGTGACCCAGATGATTATGTGCAGACCAGATCAGGTCTTTACCAGAATTTGAGGAAGATTTGGTGTTGGACGAAAAAGCATAACTGACAAGACCACCCCAATAGAGTGACAGAACATCCCCTGCATATATAAGCGAGAGGACATAGGCAAGTGGAAATAAAGGTTGATAACCCCAAAGATTGGAAAACGGCTGTGTGAGGCATCAAGTTGGTTGGAATGATGCTGTCCTGTGGGGACAGGCTGTCAGCTAGAGCATTCAAATGACTGGGAATATGATGGTCTAACACCCATAAGTGAACATCCCAGGCAAGCAGAAGAACTTGTGCCACCTCGCACATCAAAATGGAAGGGATGCTTCCCCAATTTCAGATTAAGGCAACCACTGTTCCATTGTCCAACAATAGAAGGACATTGAAAATCGAAGGTGCAGGAGCCACTGTTGAAAACTTGAGACAAAGAGCTGTAAGCTCCTATTGGCTGATGTGGAGGCTAGCTTGATCCTGGCCCTAAACTCCATGAGGCGATAGACCAAGGGGATTGGCATCACTCCCCAAACCTGGCATCTGCCGTAAGAACCCTATCCAGATTGGGGAGATCCAATGGAATGCTCTGCATCAACCACTGAACATTGGACCAGGTGAGGAGGTGATAATGTAGCATCATACTAGCATGCCAGGTAACTGAAGTACCTGGTCAAGATGATTCAACTTCAGGCTCCAGTGATGTAACAAGAAGAGCTGGACAGGTCGGACAAACAGGCGATCCAAAGAAATGAGATCAGTCACTGAACCACACAACCCAAGGAAACGAAGAAAACTTTGAGCTGCTGGGACATTGGAATGGATCAAAGGCAGAAAGAATCAGCCACTGGCTCTGGGGACCATTACCACATTGACATGGGTGCAAAAATCCATCCCCAGATGACAAAAAGATTGAGAAGAGACCAGATGAGACTTCTCATGGTTGACTCTGAAACCCAGAGATGCCAGCTGGCCTAAAAGCCTGTTGACATCCAACTCCAGAAGGGCCGTGTTTGGGTGTGTGGGAGAGATGTAGTCCAAATAGGTTGAAATGGTCACCACAGACTAAGAGTGATGAAAAGCCATCACCTGCAACATCAGCTCGGTGAATGCCTAAGGATCTAGGTTCAGGCTGAACATCATGGCCTTGAACTGGTAAAACTTGCCTCAGAAGAGCGAACCTGAGGTATCTCTGTGAAGCCTGGTGAATGGGTACATGCAAATAAGTATCTTGAAATACAAAATTTGAGATAAATAACAAGAAGGGTAGAATTCTCCCTCCAAGGGGTTCTCACCATCTTCAGAAGAAATAGCGGTTGTCCTGTTGATCAACAAGACTCCTGATGTCGAGAAGCATCATAAGGATCAGTCTAAGGTCCACCATCAACCCAGAGAGAAGGTGCCTCACCAAGCACTGAGAAGCCAGGAGCTGCCTGATCCACAGTGATACAAGGGTTAGTGTATAAAATCCCTGTCAGAGTAAGTAGGGCATTCCTAATCTCTGAACTTTCAAACACTAACTTACCATGATGGGTGGGGGTGAGCAGAGAGGCTTCTCGTCTGATCTGCTTAGACCTAGATGGAAAAGGATCCTCACTGTGAGTGTAAATGGAGGGATGTACCACAGCTCCAACATACTGGAAGGCATTGAGGTAGAGTGGGGAGCCACTCAAGGATCATCTAAGCAATGGTGAGCAGATGGTGGTTAGACGGGAACAAGCATTTGGGACACTGGACCCAGTGAAAGCAAGCCCCAACCAGTCCGGTGCAGCACTGGTTAGGCACGAAGGTAGTGAGCCAGAAACCAGAAGAGGCTCCATCACTGCGAGCAGATGCCCAGAAGAGGATGGACCTAAAATCGACTCTGATTCGAAGACCTGGGAGGTTGAAAACCTCTGGAGAGTGGTAAGGATGATACAGAAGAATCCGATGCCGGACCTGGCCTATGGCATGGAAGTGAAAATGGCACAAAGGGATAAAAAACAACACAGGATGACTCTGCCAGGTTGAAGTAATGGAAGGTGGTCTACAATCAACCTCGACTCCCATGGAGGAGCACAGTGTCCTAACGATATTGGTAACAAGCACACAGACCGGCGAGTGATAGGCAAATGACCAGATTCAACCATAGCAGGATGAAGTGGTAGAATAAAAAACAGAAGATGACAATAGAAGCTTCAGAGTCGCAGTTACGGAAACAACAACTGGACTAGGGGGGGGGGGGGGGGGGGGGGACAGTCACTGCATCAGGCACCTCATCACAAGGACCATCTACCACTACAGCAGTAAAGCAAGAATTCCTGCCTGAAGGAACTTTGGAAGGCTCTAAGGTACCTAGTTCACCTTTCCTGTGGGAGCGGGAGGTGCAAACCCCAAGCTCGAATGAACTCATTAACCAATCACCAAAAGGAAGACCAGGTGCTGCACAATCCACAGGGTTGGGAGGAAGGGTACCCATTTCATGAATCACTTTGAACATGGTTGTCATCAATGTGTTTCAGCAATGAGCAATTAGAACATAAAACAGTTCTAGGCATATTGGTGAATGAGGGGCTGATAGGATATCAGTTCCAATCAAGCCAGAAAATAAGCAGACTGTCATCTACAAAATGAGGTCCCCAGAGGGTGAATCTAGTGATGCTACCCTGCAAAGCAGGGTAGCATCACTAAATTTACCCTCTGTGAACCTCAGTCTGAATCAGGGTCTCAAAACTAAACAGAAAGAGGGACCCAGAGGATAAATTTGCCCACTGTATGGGATAGTATCATCAAATTCACCCTCTGGGGATCTCATTCTGCAAAAGTCAGACTGCTCATTTTCAGGCCTGGTTCCAATACGCGAATGAATCCAGTAGAAGATGACACCCCACCACAAGGAATAACATCCAGACTATGAGACAAGACGAAGTCCAGTTTCAGGGAGAATGGAAACGGGACGTTATTGAAAAAGCCCTCTCACACAGACCTTCACATTGCTGGAAGGGAAAACATGTAGGAAAAAGACATATACACAATGTGCACATCAGCAAAAGCCCAGTGAAAATGAAGGATATTGCAGCCTCTCTATTTCCTTTGTTCTACAAATGTGAGGATGAGATATACCTCAAATCAATCAGCATTGAAATGACAGTAATTTCAGCTCAAGCCAAAGTAGTCTGCACAAAACATCATGAAAATTATTGAAACTGAGGTTTGATCCTGTTGTGTTGAGCACATACAGGAAGCCAGTCAGATGTAAAACCGGAGTAGCAAGCTATGCTGGACAAGCACAAGCTGCACTCAGACCAGCTTTCAATTCTGAATTTTTATGGTGTTTTTGCATCTTTTCTTGTTGAAGGGCTTTCCTGAACAAGTGTTCTAATAATTAAGAGACAGTTTTCCAGAGTAGGACTTTTAATTCATGCATATCCAATAGCAAAGAATTGTGAGAAGGAAGGAAACAGCATTAAATTGTTGCAAAATTATCGGTATATCGTAAATAACGGTTCCTTAAAATAACACAGTTATTTTCACACTGGTCTGCAAAAATGGACACGATGTATACATTTATATATACTACTCAAAGTTTGCTAAGCACCAAGTATATCCAACTACCTGTTTTACATTTTAGTTGAAATATTGTAATGAAAAGTGTATATATTTTTTTATTTAATTATATCTTTAATCATTTAAGTACAGAAATAAAGATTTTATTTGTGTTTGACATTATTTTTTAGCTTTTGAATACGATGGCCATGGAAAATGGATATTATTGGTAAAAGAGGAAATTTTTCAATTTGCCTAAAAGTTGACGGAGCAAACTGGTATGGGCTCAATATCGAGTATGAGACCCATTACTGTTAATTACAGCTTGACAACACCTTCTAATGCTCCCAATCAGGTTCCTGGTGGTCCTTTGTGGGATACCGTTCCATTCTTGGTCCAGCATGACACCAAGGTCCTGGACACTTCTTGGCTGGACTGGACGGACTGAACTTGCAAGCTGCAACTCATTCCAGACATGTTTGATTGGACTGAGGTCAGGGGATCTTGCTGGCCAGACCATACGCTCAATCCCCTCCCTCTGTCGGTACTCTCTGACAGCATAGGCAACATGAGGATGGGCATTAGCGTCCATCAGAATGAATCTATCACCCACTGCACCTGCATACAATCTGACATGGACATCCAGGATCTCATCAATATATCACTGTGCAGTCAATGTACCACGTTCAAGAACCCAGAGCTCTGTATGTCCATCCCTGCTGATGCCGCCCCAGACCATGATTGACCCTGCACCATAGTGGTCATGCTCAGCAATGTTGCCTGCAGGGAATCGCATCTCCTGGTCTTCTCCATACCCTAGAATGCCTATCTCATCTGTAAAAAGGACAGGTCTCCAATCTTCTCTGGTCCATCCAAAGTGGTCCATGACCCATTCAAATTGTGCCTGGTGTGGTTCTGGGACAGCAGAATGCGAATACATGGTCTTCTCGATCGGAGACCACCTTCGTGCAACCTTGCCCGGATAGTCTGTGTTGAAACATTTACCCTGGATGCATTCTGAAGGTCACTGCGAAGCTGGGTTGCTGTGGCAAAGCGGTTCCTACAGGCCTGAATGATCAAAAACCGGTTTTCAGCTGCAGATGTTGCCCTGTTTCCACCATCACCATGCTGTCGTACTGGTGTGCCATACTGCTGAAATCTTTCCCAGGCTCTGGTGATCACCGTATGGTTCACACCAAGGGCTTCACCAACCTGACGATGGGTAGCCCCTTACTCCACCATTCCTACAGTCCGCCGCATTTCTGCTTGAGACAAATGTCTTATTACATTTACATTTGCCATATTCAATCATTAATTTACAAGGGTTTGTGTTGATATGAAGATTGAATACCCTATACATGTCATGTACATGTAGACAGTACACAAAAACATCATGAAAATCAAGGGGTACATGCTTTCCATGACTGTCACAAAAAGTCTGTCTGCCAAGAGAGCTAATGTAAACACTGGGGACCATCTCAATACATTTCTCAATCATATCCACCAAAACTATCGCAAATATGTCACAATGATGTGTCAAATATTTGGTGCTTATCAAACTTTGAGTAGTATATTTATTACCCAAAAATGTAACATAAGTTTGCATCATTAGGGAAAACAATTGGGAAAAGTACATTTTTGTTTTAAGTTATGTGACAATTTAATGATCTTCACTAATTAATGTTGTGTGCTTTATTCAATGTCACAAGGTCACTGTGCATGTCAATCATAGAAAACAAATAAATCCTAGTCCAAACTACTGCTAACTCCTGTGATGAAGTACATGTTATCCTTTCCTTCCACACAAAATGGAAATGCAGTTTGCATCAACCTACATGGGCAGATAGTTGGGTGTTTTTTCAGTGACTGAAGGGAACGATTTAACCATTTTTGTTTTGTTAATAGCCCTATGCTAAACATTAACTCTTTGACCCCACAAGGCACTTTGCCAGTCCAGGGACATGACACTTCATAATTTCATCAAGTTGACCAATCAAAATTTTCAACATGCCACCACAAATATTAAATGCTCTTCCCCAAATAATGAATATGGACTCTTCTAATTGCTGTACTGAACTGACATGGAAGTTACCACCAGGGTTCAAAGGGTTAAGAATGTATGTATGTTTTGTTTGTTGTGTTGCAAAATTGTGATTACAAATAATTGATGGTCGATTAATGAGAATTTTAATTTATTTTCTGATGCACACATCAGACACTCAATTCTATTTTTTCCTATTTCTATCCTTGGGCTATAAAAAAATAAATTCTTGTTTCTCAGGAACCTTCCTCATCAATGAAAGTCTGCCTCATCACTCTTTTTTTTAACCCTTTGATACTTTTGTACATCTTATGACGTACGAAATCAAACAGCGAGTTGATACTTTGTGGTCATTTGTTTTGTTATTATTTTTTGATTTATTAAAGTTTTAACCTCAATTCCTATTTTCTCCTGAATAGTGCTCAGTGACAACCATTGAGCCACATGTTATTGCAGCTTAAAATACTAATATAATCCTCCTGTCAAGACTTCTTTCAAAAAATGAGGATACCAGAGCAAATGCCAACATTTTCCTTGCTTATATTTCATATTCAGGCAAACACAAATAATATTTTGTTTACATAAATTTGTTTTATTACAAATTATTGGAGAGTGCCTGCGGGCACTCTCCAATAATTTGTAATAAAAATTTTTTTGAATAACAAATTCAGACTACCAAAAATAATCTAGCTCTCAACCAGATATTCACTAATATGAAAAATATCTTATTTGCACTTTCTGGCATTTGATGTCGCATTTTGAAAAACGTTGAAGAAACTGAATTCCCAGTGATGTTTGAATGTCAGAATAATTAAAGTCTCAAAGGGTTAAACTGGAAATCTCTTCATTCATACTATTTCACACTTGTAGGAATAAAAATTTATCAAACTATATTTGTTTGACAGAGCTCTGTCAAACAAGATATAGTTGGTTAAATTTGAAAATGCAGTATGGGAAATTTGGTGCTGAAAACACTGTTTTTCCACAAAAAAGTGGATGGAGTTAAGTTAATGATTCCAAATATTTTCAGGACTGTTTTGTGGATGAACAAAAAAGGCCTCCCTGCCTCATCATAAAGTGGAGGTAAAATTGCCAAAGAAACAAGACTTTTTTCAAAAGGCCTTATATAAAATATTATTGTATCTCTAAAACTACCTCCAACTATTTATTTATTTATTGGTGTTTAAGGTCACATTTTTCTGCAAAATGGCTAATCATGACCACGACAGTGTTATGGGTGGAGGAAGCTGGAGTACCCGGCGAGCAACTGTCAGCTCACCAACATACTAAGTCCACACAAGCAGGATTAGCATTGGTTGAAGATGGGTGCACCATCGGCGTGCAGTACGCCTTAGTACAGAATGCCACCATGCCCCCACATGGGCAATGGGTTGAAGTATCTTGCCCATGGACACAACACGGTTGGTGCAGGTGGGATTCAAACCGAGGACCTCTTGGCTGGCAGTCTGCACCTCTACCTACTGAGCCACCGTGCCCCCACCTCCTACTAAATGAACAATTAATTATACTCAGCAGGACAATACAAAAAGGTTTGTTGAAATTCTGTCTTTAATTTGTGTGGTGCCCACAAAATTGAGTACACATCAATCCATAATGCTGCATTTCAAATTTGGTTGATATCATTCTACTTTTAAAAGCAGTGATTGCCTCAAGACAGGGAAATTTTGTATCATTGGGTCAACATAGACAACCATGAGCATTTGCCATGAAAATACTGGAAAAACATTAAAATGGACCATGAAAGTATGTTTTAACATTTTCTGGAAAATATTCAAATCAACTCAAAACCTGTTAACTTCCTAATCCAAGGCCATAAATGAACTATGTGAATGTGTGAATTGTGTTTGAAATGTTCTTCTCATGCAGTTTGGAAAAAATGTATATTCCTTCATGGTCAAGGATACTTGTATCACAAAAATTTTCACTGAATTTTTGTGGCCATAACTATATATCTCTTGATCATTAATTTATAAACATTAATGCTGACAGAAAATAAGGCCACAAATTTATTTCTATTTCATGCCCATTAACCCTTTATCCCATGCATACAATATAAAAATTTATTATTTTATTTACTATTTTTTAAAATTAAAAAAAAAAATTCAACAAAACCACATCATATGACCCCTCATTGGAACGAGCTTGATGAGCTTGTTCCAATGAGGGGTCACATGATATGGTTTTGTTGAAATATTTTGAAATATTGAAATATTTTGAAAAATTTCTTTCTTTCAACTGCTGAAGTTGTAAATTACGCAGACGGATGCAGACAATTTATTAGGTAAAGGGTTAAACCTCTGCACACTGATATCAAAATACCGAAATTCCAAACTGCAAATTTGTCCCATAATATAAATAAGAATTAACTAATTCAGTCTTGCTTGACAGATCTCAATGAGCTTTATCAAACAAAAATTAAAATTTTTTAGTAAATTTTGTTTCTTAACATACCTACCACAATTGTTTACAATTGGCTGTAACATAAGTGCAAGCCCTACTTCGGAACTAACTCAAGCTTTTAGAATCTTTTCCAAACGAGTTGGAAAAGTACTAGAGTGCAAAAGCACGAAAAAGATCGAAAAAAGGGTCGAGCGAGACCAGCGCTCGAAATTACAGGTACTCTTTCTGCAAACCTCTTGCATTTACCAAGTGCATGCGCAACAACCGTGACGTCAATTCCATATTTCCGCCAACGAGAAGTTTGTGATTTAGCGGGGAGGCATCGATATCAAAGATATCCCCAAGGAGGGTGGGCCTCCGGTAAACAATTGTGGTAGGTATGTTAAGAAACAAAATTTACTAAAAAATTTTAATTTCTTTTCAACCTACTCACAATTGTTTACAATTGGCTGAACAAACAATAGGAGGAGGTGAATCACATAACCAATACCAACAAGAGTAGCAGAAAGAAAAGCAAGAATGGCAGAGAACAATAATGAAACCTGTAATGAAGATAGAGAGAAGGCACCTGAAAAGAACAAGGCTCAGCGAAGCACAACCTCGATAAAAACAATTTTAACGAGGGTGCACAACAGCCTGAGCAGCAACGAGAGGGCCTAAAGAATAAAGGTCCTCAGATTGCTGCTGAACGTGGTGGAGATGAAAGGAGGAGAAGGTAGAAGCAATCCTCCAGTAAGCCGCATTCATAACATCTCGGAGCGAAACAGAATTGGAGAACGCCCAGGATGTAGAAATGGCACGAACCTCATGAGCATTAAGCCGGTTCAAAACAAGATCCGACACAGACAAGCAAGAATAAGCCAGCTTGATTGCAAGACAGATCCACCTGGAAATAGAATGGGAAGAGATAGACTGCCTCTTAGGAATAAGAGTCAGAAACAATCTCTTCCGACCCCTCCTAATGAACTGAGTGCGAGTAATGTAAGTCTTGATCTCACGAACAGGACAAAGAAGAGGCCTCCGGCCATCTACAGCAGGGAGAGCCCGAATGCAGATGGGAGGAGGTACCGAATCAGGAAGTTGATTCTTAGCCAGAAAAGAGCAATCAGTAGTGAAGGTGACACTGTTAGCCTCATTTTGGAAGAAGGCAGAATCAACAAATAGCGCATGAAGCTCACTGACTCGTTGAGCTGAAGCAAACGCTAGAAGAAAAGCTGTCTTATAGGTGAGAAAACGCATGTCGGTCTCAGGTAAAGGCTCGAATGGCACACCCTCCAAACAGTGCAACACCCATGCCAAGTTCCACTTGGGTGTAAGATGCAAAACTCGAGGCCTCTTCAAAGAAAAGTGCCGAATGAGTTTGGAGAGAAAAAGATTACGACCGATGCACCGCTTTCCCACATAAGAGAAAGTATAAGACAGCATCG
Organism: Pictodentalium vernedei; assembly: GCA_031216915.1. Taxonomy (NCBI): domain Eukaryota; kingdom Metazoa; phylum Mollusca; class Scaphopoda; order Dentaliida; family Dentaliidae; genus Pictodentalium; species Pictodentalium vernedei. The sequence continues at coordinate 166,067,987 of CM062293.1, forward strand.
ACCGATAGCCCTTAATCGTAATAGGCTGGAGGCCCTTGGAGTCAAAAAGATATACCAGAAAATCCGCAATTTGAGCGATTGACGGATCACGGTAATTCACATTGTGATCTGCACGCCAGTGGCAGAAAACCTTCCACTTGGCAGCATAAGTCATGCCAGTAGAATGTCGCCGCGATGCAGAAATGCACTCCACTGATCATCTCGAAAAACCTCTACGTCGGAGACTGGACCTGATAAAAGACAGGCGTGAAGGGACAGGCTTGCCAGGTTGTTGTGATACTTCCTGGGACGACCCTGGGAAAGAAGATCGTGACGTAGAGGTAGACGAATCGGTCGATCGGCCAACAGAGGCCGCAGCAGATTGATCCACACCCTCTGTGGAGACAGGGGTGCGATCAGAATGATCCTGCAACTGCAAGCACCAATCTTCGCTAAGATTTGAGGAAGAATCGGTGCAGGAGGAAAGGCATAGCCGACCCAACCTGTCCAGTCCAGAGACAGAGCGTCTACTGCAAAAGCCAGAGGATCTGGACAAGGGGAGACACAGGTCTCTACCTGATGATTCCAGCAAGTAGCGAAAAGGTCGACCTGAGGATGGCCCCAATGCTCGCAAATCGCCTGAAACACCGACCGATGTAGCATACATTCGGTTGGAAGAACACTGTCCCGTCGGGACAGGGAGTCTGCTAGGACGTTGAGACGCCCGGGAATGTGTCGAATGGACACCCGAGCGTTCACATCCCGCACCAACAGAAGAAGATCCCGAGACAACCGATACATTGGAATCAAATGTGTGCCTCCTTGATTCCGTATGTAGGACACTACTGTCGAATTGTCCGAAAGAAGTAGGACAATATGGTCCGACAGATGAGGGATCCAAAGCCGAAAACTCAACAGAAGAGCAAGGAGCTCCTTCTGGTTGATATGAAGGCCCACCTGCTAGCTGTCCCACTCACCGTGAGTAGACAGACCGAGAGGATCCAACATCGCACCCCAGCCCCGATCGCTGGCATCCGCAGTAAGGATGCGATCGGCCAAAGGAAGATCCAACGGAACACCCTGTGTCAGCCAGGGAATATCGGCCCAAGGGTGGAGGTGACAAAGCAGAGACCGAGGAATAGTGAGTTCCAGGTCAAGATGGTAAAGAATCCAACACCGCATCCCAGCTCCAAATTAGCCGTGTTACAGGCGTGAGCGTGTGTCAAGTTCATATAAGAGCCTGTAACAAAACGCGAAAAGGCGCCTGAGCATCATCAAACTCCCCTGGTGGAAAATATTCAGCCAGAGCAGCGACGACATGGTCCGCGAGAGATAACATACCCAGCATCTCTCGGGACAGGCCCACCATAGACTCAACTACTGACATCGGGATAACTGCCGACTTAGGCTTAGTCAACCTGAGGGAAGAAGAATCCTCATCCACAGTAGTCATCCCTTGGAAGACTGGTGGAGAGATGGAATTGTAAACACAAAACCGCGATGGAGGCAGAAAGGCATCAGCTCTAGAAAAGAAGGAACCCTTGAGGGCCTTAGAACGCATTTTGGCGTCTAAGCCCTGGAAGGACTCAACAACCTGAGCCGATTGCAGAGGACGCAAAGCCCCGGAGCTAGAAGGCTCAACAGGGTTACGGCACTCCACAGTGGACCGCGGCCGGATGGTCACAGAAGGCTGGTCGGAAGGTTGAACGTCCGAAAATAAGCCAAAGACGAAATCCAAAGCCTGCCCCAAGACTGACGTGGGGGGCCCATCACCTTCAAGATACTCGTCATCCTCCGTAGCAGAGGAGACGTAGCCCAACTTGGGGCTGACCAGCAGAAACCTCCTGTGAATACTGTGCAGTATCCAAAGGCCCAGGCGAGACATCTCGGCGACCAACCAAAGGAGGTTGTGCCTCAGGAGGCACAGGGAGGCCAACTTGAGGGTTGCCCGAAAGCAACCGGGTGAGTGCCAAAATGGCCTGACGCAGGTCACCCTGAGAATCCGTCGCAGCAGCATCGCCCGACGGAGTGTTCTCCCAATGGACCCTTCTGGTAGAAGAACCCAAATCCTAAGAAGAGACCGACGTCGAACGTCGATCGGCAGACAGAATAGGAATACGGTGAGAAGACACCGGAGGATAGTCCCGATTGTGACGCCCAGGGGTCATCACTGACCTCTGTGAAACAGAAGGTCCTGCCTGCAAATCCTCTAAAGAGACCGACGGCGCACGTTGATCGGTAGCTGGACCTAGGACACGGTGAGAAGACACCGGAGGATTGTCCCAAGAATGACAGGAACCTGTCATTGGCCTCTGCGTGGCAGACGGCCCCAACTGCCCATCCTCTGAGACAAACGGCAAGCATCGATCGACACCCAGACTCGGAACACAGTGAGGAATCACCGGAGGAAGGTTCCGAGAGTGACAGCTAACAGGGGCTGTCACTAACCGCTGCCGAACAGCAGGCCCTGGATGCCAACGTCCCAACACCATCCCGCTAGGTGGCACACTAGCAGGGGAAGGAGGAACAATAAATGATTCACTCGAAGGGCGAGGAATCGCTGCCGAAGCGACCGACCGGCTCAACCGGCTAGGAGCAAACCTAGTCAGATGAGACGGAGCAAACCTGCACAGCGCCGCCGCGAGGCTAGGGGAGGCTGAGAGCACACAGACGCACCAGCAGATACAGCCTCGGTCCCCCGAGACTGTAGACCATCCCCAGAGGAGATGGAAGAGCCACCATCAGGCAGAATAGGATCTGGAGTAACAACTTCCTCAGCAACAGTCAACGGTGTAGGAGGCAGATCGGAGAGGGTCACCAAGCTGACCTCGGAGAAGCTCTCTACGAAAACAGATGCCTCAAGAGTGACAGCAGAAGACAAAGAGACCACGGTCTCCCTGTCAGGTATCACTGAACTAGCACCGTCAACAGTTGCAGAGGAACTCGCCACAGAAGACAGATCAGAATCCTGTGTGACAGAGTCACCACGTGCACCAGCAGAAAAGTCTGCTACGGCATGGCTACCCTTACCCCGAGAACGAGGGGTTCTAGCTCTGGACAGAACCACCTTGTTAACAGAAGCCCAGAATTTAGAGGACCAAACCCCACAAATACCACATGATTGGGCCTGAGTGCAATTGTTGCAGGTGACACATGTGGAATGAGAGTCATCCACATGCTTCACTTGCAATCAAGAGGTACAAGGAATAGTCTTTGGCATTATAGTAATGAAAATAATGTAATCAAGCTTCCCGCCGACGGAAAACAGCACGAAGGTCGTATTCACACGTGGGGGAAAAACAAGATGAAGTGTGAAGAAACAAGCAATAATGATAAAAATTAACATTAATCAATAATAATTTTGATAGCTTGACAAAAGGATACAATCCACTTGCACACTAAAAATGTAGAAAACACATTTAATAAGTTGTTCACGAAGAATAGCAAAGTAGCACGAGTCACAAAAATTTCTGACCATGTACAAATGGCGGAAATAAAAGGAATTGACGTCATGGTTGTTGTGCATGCGCTCGGTAAAAGCAAGAGGTGTGCAGAGAGAGTACCTGTAATTTCGAGCGCTGGTCTCGCTCGACCCTTTTTTCGATCTTTTTCGTGCTTTTGCACTCTAGTACTTTTCCAACTCGTTTGGAAAAGATTCTAAAAGCTTGAGTTAGTTCCAAAGTAGGGCTTGCTCTTATGTTACAGCCAATTGTAAACAATTGTGAGTAGGTTGAAAAGAACTTAATTTTTAAATTCTGAGTTGCATTATTGAAACAATTTAGTTGAAAATTTCGATATTTTGACATCAGTGTGTAGAGGGTTAAAATGATGAGGGTTGAATGTATGGAAAGTGAAAAAATAGTCACAGCCATTACAACACAGTCTAAAAATTTCATTGCCATGAATTAGAAGTGAGAATTTTGTGAGATATTGGAAATTTTTTGCATGTGCCCTGAGAATCAGATCTTTTTCATTCAAATCAAATACGAATAGAATCACATGCTTAACATTCACTTTTGAAGTGAATTCGAATCAAATAGGATATTCAGCCAGTATAGGTGGTCAGAGATTTTCGTATGCTGCTTTAACCCCCTGCACACTGATGTTGAAATATCTAAAGTTCAAGGTGCAAATTTTTCCCATAATGCAACTAGAAATTTAACCAATTCAATCTTGTTTGACAGAGCTCATTGAGCTCTGTCAAACAAAATTGAATTGGTTAAATTCCCAGTTGCATTATGGGAAAAATGGCTACTTGAAATTTGGATATTTTGACATCAGTGTGAAGGGAGTTAATGATTCAAAACAATCGTACAAACAGGGAAGATAGTTGGGATTTTTGACACAGATAACACAGTAAGTTCCTATGGATTGAGATGGAAGAGGAAATGATTGGTAGTTGTATAATAATATGGAATGCTTCACCTGAATGAAAATGTGGTCAATACTGTCCATGTTAATGCAAACAAGTTTGTGGAAACAACTTTAATGAATATTGATACAATTTCACAAAGAAGAAAATAACCAAACATAACTGTCACACACAGAACCTGTAAGAATAGTCTGATGCAGGCAAAATCATTCATTTAAACAAGTTTAAAAAACATATCTCAACCTGTCCAGCATCTTTAAGAAAATCCTGAATAAGCCAAAGTTGACACATCTCTTGTGTTCAGCCCTTTTAAGTTCACACTTTGTTGCACTGTCTCTACAACCGATACACATGCGTGCATTCAGACATAATGCTTGCTCAGTTTCCCCTAATGATTTTATTCATGTCCAGCTTTTAAAATAATAACCACCCAGGAGCTTTGACCGACCAGTTAACCATAATTTTCTTGATATTAACATAATTGGCATGAAATAATGGCCACATATAATGATATACGCAAAAAGAAAGGACGTAAATTTCAGGCCATTTGACTTCAGTATTTCCGTATTTGGCAGTCAGGCATTTGAAAATTGAATTGAATTGAATTGGACAAACGATTCGAAATTCTAATCAAATGCAAATATTTGTATGGACCTATTGTTTGCATGACCCTTCGATCCAGCACAAGTTCAGGGGTAAGGTTATTAATATCATGTATGTACAACTTGATCCACACACAAGTTTACGATTAAAAGAAATTGCAAAATGCAGTATTGGGCAGCTGTATCATGGGAAACCCCACTAACAACATTGACTTTTATGGAGGACAGTCTAGTTGAAAAATGGTTTATTACAAGAGATAGCACTTGCTGTACAAGCTTAAATACATGTATGTGATATGGGAAAACACTCACGACTTAAACATACCTTTTTCTAACAATAATCTAACTGCTTCTGCATGACCTTTCCAGGCGGCTGAATGTAAAGGTGTATCCCCGAGTTTATTCTGAAAAATATTCAAATGTTTTAATAAGTCAAAGCAAATTTTTATGACTGAAAGAACAGCCATGAGCACAACAATGATATCAAACACAAACTGAAATAAGTTTATGCAGCATATATAGAATAAACGTATAGTGTTTTCAGATAAAAAAAATTTATTCTACAAGTAGGATTAAGAATGAAACCGATGAGCCTCTGGCGAGTCGGTTTCATTCTTAATTCTATGAGTAGAATAAATTTTTTATTTGAAAACACAAAACGTTTATTTTGTTTATCCCATAAATTTTTCACAGGGCAGTCGTGGCGAAATCGTGCTGTTACTCACTACAAAACACACCAAGAAGTAAGGAGCACATGGGTCCAATTTGATGACAAGCAAACTTGCCAAAAATAAAAAAGGTGCAGTGATACATTTCTGTCTAAAAATAATTCCCCTACAAACTAGAGCTAAACTTGCAAAAATTTTTTACTAAATGAACAATTTGTAGTGTTTTCTACTAGCATTCTGTAATACTTTCAAAAATGTTTAAAGAAAACAAAAATTGAACTGTTAATAATGCTACATGAATACGATAGAGGTCAGAGGTCAATAAGTCCATCTCTACTATAGAAATAAATTCTTTCAGTGTTAAACCTATGGGGAAAATTTATCACCCTACTAGGTGAATAAAGCAAAAATTTATCCAAGGCTTTTATTGTTCGAATAAATAAATAAAATAGAATATTGTATCTCACACCTTCTGATTAAATGATCATGATAAGACTGTATTTCATGTAGTTTGGAGGAGAGAGCTACAGGCATACTACAAATTACACTGGGCAGTACACAATTTGTATTTTTAGCAAGACACTACAGGTACTTTCTAATGAAAAAAACACTGATAAACAGGTCAATACTAGAAAGTGAACAGTTGGGATTGTAGACCTCACTTTTATGAACTAATTCATTGAAAAAGCAACCCCAATTGACATATAGCAAGGCTTTAACAGCTATGGTAAATTTTATTAAATGATCGAAATATTTCGGTTCACTCTGCTTGAGATCAACATTTTGAAACTTCTCACCCTTCACAACACTTCACGTTCAAGGGATAATTGAAAATCAAAAATTTCATGGCTCACTTCATTTTGATATTTTGAGATTTAAAAACAGTTAGTGAATATACATCTTTGTAGCCTTTTCATGCCTTCATGGGATTGAATGATAAGGATATGTGACTGAAATGTGTGAAAATTGTACAATTGCTGCACAACAGTAGGTTAACAGGTTACAGGTAGGTATATCTCTTCAGAGGATGTTCAATACAATATTATATTCAAAGCATTTAAGTCCAAGTCTATGTATAGTATGGCTGCCATGGACTGTCACTTTCCACACCTGGGAAATATTTCCAATAATATCAGACTAAAAAAATTATAGGAATAATCATCAAAAATTGAATTAATGAAGCACCGGGTGCAACTTCATTAATTAAAATTTTGCTAATAATGATTTTGATTACCTGGTAAATGCATGCATGGACATCACTGCCAATGCATGGATTACAACCAGTCCATGGCAACTGCACTGCAGTGTTTCACACAGGGAACTATATCACCCCCAATGGGCACTATGACAAAATCCCTCTCCAACAAAATCCATCTCAACAATATCCCTTTCAATAATTACCAAATATGACACAAGCCCTTTCACGTAAAAAAATACCTTCATGTAATTATAATATTATCCACCGATTTATACCAAAAAAAATAGATTAACAAGAGGGTAATGCAAAGCATGTGCCAATACCCTTGATCTGCCAAAAAATTTTGTAAGTCAAAAGAGTGAAAAAGGGCCATAACTTTGGAAACAATGTGTGGAAGAAACTCACGCTACTGAGGTACCGTTCCCCCATGATGCTCTAATACAACACCAAATATCATTCAAATCGGAGTAGCAGTGGCTGAGATACAAGAGAAAATGTTGGTACAGATGGATGGATAGATGGATGGATGAACAGATGGATGGATGGACAGAGGTCACCACTAGACACCCCTTTGACTTTTCAAGATGGGGCATAACAAAGCATAAACACACACATTATATATCTTGGTTTGTGTGTTAGAGATTTTTTATAATTTATTGTTACTTTTGTTTACTTATTCAACAAAAAGTTAACACATTGATGTCGAAAAATTCAAAATTTCGAGTCACAAATTTCTTCCAACATGCAGCTGAGAATTTAACCAATTCAATCTTGTTTGACAGAGCTCATTGAACTCGGTCAAACAAGACTGAACTGTTTAAATACCTACATGCATGATGAGAAAATTTTGTGACTTGAAATTTTGTTGACATCAGTGTGCAGTTGTCTTTCAACCCTTTACCTAACCTGAAAAGCAGACGACACAAGCAAACAATTTTTTGGAATAACTGATTTTTTTCATTTTTTGTCTCAAAAACATAGGTTATGACCCCTCATTGAAATGAGCTCAATGAGCTCATTCAAACAAGGGGTCATAACCTATGTTTTTGAGACAAACTAGAGGTACTGTGAGCAAGCTCACAAAGTGATACCCCCCGCACCTGAAATGTATAAGTTAGATTATCTCCCCTTGGAAATGTCAGAACGGAATTAAATTGCTTCATACACATCTTCATATGGAGTTCTTCCATTGTGTAAAGTTTCATGAAAATTCTTCAAACGGTTTAGGAGTTGCGCTTATAAGGATGGACAGACGGACGGATAGGGTGATTCCTATGTACCCCCCCCCCCCCCCCAAACTTTGTTTGCGGGGGGTATAAAAAATGAAAAGATAATGAAAATTAATTGGCGATTTTTTAGAATAGCGGTGGCCGGTTTGTTCAATTATGTTGGGTAAAAGGTTAACCGAAAACTTGCTGGTGTTTCATCCCTGACGAAGAGCTAGTCAGGGAAGGATTTTGTTGAGAAGGGATTTGATGGGGGGTGGGGAGTGGAGGGTGCATGCAGATAATGTCAGGTGGATTATGTCATACAGAGATTTGACAGTATCCCATACAGTCATAACAAGTAAAAAGTTGGCACAGCCAACGGATGCTCCTCAAAATGCAAACTGATGGAAACAACATACTGATTTTTTCAAATGCAGAACTGTGAAATGGTTTAAGCCATATAAAAATAATGAAAGTGTCAATGACACTGTAGTTCAACTTGTCAAGACACGTATATGTATAGTATGTGACAAAGCAATGACAAACATCTACGTAATGACCTGATAACAAAGGTACATATAAAGTATTGTAACGGTCTGTACATAAATACTGACCATAGCCTGTAACAAATGTATAGGTAAAGTATTGTAAAGGTGGGCGACAGTCAGATGCTAAACTAGAAAAGAAATCTGCTAAACTAGAAAAGCAAGCTTTTGAGTCCCAGGGTGGGTCTGACTGAACCCCAAAATATTAGTTCTCATAGCACAGTGATAACAAAGGGACCCCAAAACACACTCATTCCTGTCCCAAGGTGAAAACAAAGGTACCCAAGAAGTTTCGTGAAGATCAGTTCATAAATACGAGCTGTATAGAAGTTGTGACAAAAAAGTGATTGGACCTAATTTCGGTACAAAATGGCCACTGGCAGCCATCTTGAATTTTGGACCACACTCAGAAACACTCGTTCTCGTCCCAAGGTGATAACAAAGGTATCCAAGAAGTTTCGTGAAGATCGGTTCATAAATACAGCCTCTAGCCCGAGCCGTATAGACATGTGCACTTACAGTGTATAAGTAGCACTAAATAAATCAAAATTCATCTAATTTGCATAATTTCTGCACGAGAAAAAAACCTGTACTGTATGTGATGTATTCCATTTTACTAAACATTCATACAAAAATTTATTGAAATCAGAACTTTCATACAGAAGTTCTGTACAAAAGACTGATTGCACTAATTTTGATTCAAAATGGCTGCTGGTGGCCATCTTGAATTTTGGACCACACCCAAAAACACTCGTTCTCATCCCACGGTGATAGCAAAGGTGCCCAAGAAGTTTTGCAAAGATTTGTTCATAAATACGGCCTCTTGCCTGAGCCTTATAGAAGTTGTGTACAAAAAACTGATTAGACCTAATTTCGGTACAAAATGGCCACTGGCAGCCATCTTGAATTTTGGACCGCACTCAGAAACACTCGCTCTCGTCCCAAGGTGATAACAGAAGTACCCAAGAAGCTTCGTGAAGATCGGTTGATAAATACAGCCTCTAGCCCAAGCCGTATTGACATGTGTACTTACTGTGTATAAGTAGCACTGAAAAAAATCAAAGTTCATCTAATTTGCATAATTTCTGCACGAGAAAAATAACGTATTATATGTGATGTATCCCATGGTACTAAACATTCACACAAAAAAATTTTCAAATCAGTGCTTTCATATGGAAGTTCTGTGCAAAAATCTGATTGCACCTAATTTTGTACAAAATTGCTGCCATCGGCCATCTTGAATTTCGGACCGCACCCAAAAACACTCGTTCTCATCCCACGGTGATACCAAAGGTACCCAAGAAGTTTCGTAAAGATCGGTTTATAAATACGGCATCTAGCCCGAGCCGTATTGGCATTTGCACTTACAGTGCTGAAAGTAACACTAAATACATCAAAGTTAGTCTAATTTGCATAATTTACGTACGAGAAAAAAAACTGTATTATATGTGATGTATCCCATGGTACTAAACATTCATACAAAAAATTATTCAAATCAGCGCTTTCATATGGAAGTCTGTGCAAAAATCTGATTTCACCTAAGTCTGTACAAAATGGCCGCCAGCAGCCAACTTGAATTTCGGATTGGACCCCAAAACACTTGTTCTCGTCCCATGGTCATAACAAAGGTACCCAAGAAGTTTCGTAAAGATCGGTTCATAAATACGGCCTCTAGCCCGAGCCGTATTGAATTGTTGATGGACAGACGGACAGATGGCCAGATGGACAGACGGACGACTGGCCATGGCATAAGCTCAAATTTGGCTTCGTCAAAGTTGAGCTAAAAATGAAAATCGAACTTGACCTACATTCAATGGTAGGTAGCAATGTTAAAAAATTATAAGGTCGTACATCAAAACAAACTAGAGTTATCATCTGGAAACAACTGATTCTACCATTTTGTGACTTTTCAAAACAAGGGGCAAAACTCAGGAATGGCTAACCATTTACCTAACGAATCTCCCGCATCCGCCCGCATAATATGCAAATTGAGCAGTTGAAAAAATTAAATTTTTCAAAATATTTCAACAAAACCATATCATGTGACCCCTCATTGGAACAAGCTCATGGTTTTGTTGAAAATTTTTGAAAAATTTAAAATGAAAGTGTCAATGACACTGTAGCTCAACTTGTCAAGACATGTACATGTATAGTATGTGACACAGCAACGACAAACATCTAGGTAATGACCTGATAACAAAGGTACGTATAAAGTATTGTAACAGTCTGTACATAAATACTGGCCGCAGCCCGTAACAAATGTATAGGTAAAGTATTGTAAAGGTGGGTGACAGTCAGATGCTAAACTAGAAAAAAAATCTTTTAGAGTCCCAGAGTGGGTCTGACTGAACCCCAAAATATTTGTTCTCATAGCACAGTGATAACAAAGATACCCCAAAACACACCCATTCCTGTCCCAAGGTGAAAACAAAGGTACTCAAGAAGTTTCGTGAAGATCAGTTCATAAATACGAGCTGTATAGAAGTTGTGAATAAAAAACTGATTGGACCTAATTTCGGTAAAAAATGGCCACTGGCAGCCATCTTGAATTTTGGACTGCACTCAGAAACATTCGTTCTCATCCCAAGGTGATAACAAAGGAACCCAAGAAGTTTCGTGAAAATCGGTTCATAAATACAGCCTCTAGCCAGAGCCGTATTGACATGAGCACTTACAGTGTATAAGTAGCACTAAATAATTCAAAATTCATCTAATTTGCATAATTTCTGCACGAGAAAAAAACCTGTACTATATGTGATGTATTCCATGTTACTAAACATTCATACAAAAATTTATTCAAATCAGAACTTTCATACGGAAGTTCTGTACAAAAGACTGATTGCACTTATTTTGGTACAAAATGGCTGCTGGTGACCATCTTGAATTTTGGACCACACCCAAAAACACACGTTCTCATCCCACGGTGATAACAAAGGTACCCAAAAAGTTTCGTAAAGATCGGTTCATAAATATGGCCTCTAGCCCGAGCCGTATTGACATGTGTACTTACTGTGTGTAAGTAGCAGTGAAAAAATCAAAGTTCATCTAATTTGCATAATTTCTGCACGAGAAAAAAACCCGTATTATATGAGATGTATCCCATGGTACTAAACATTCACACAAAAAATTATTCAAATCAGCGCTTTCACATGGAAGTTCTGTGCAAAAATCTGATTGCACCTAATTTTGTACAAAATGGCTGCCATCAGCCATCTTGAATTTCGGACCGCACCCAAAAACACTCGTTCTCGTCCCACGGTGATACCAAGGTACCCGAGAAGTTTCGTAAAGATCGGTTTATAAATACGGCCTCTAGCCCGAGCCGCATTGGCATTTGCACTTACAGTGCTGAAAGTAACATTAAATACATCAAAGTTAGTCTAATTTTCATAATTTAAGTACGAGAAAAAAACTCGTATTATATGTGATGTATCCCATGGTACTAAACATTCATACAAAAAATTATTCAAATCAGTGCTTTCATATGAAAGTTCTGCACAAAAATCTGATTGCACCTAAGTTTGTACAAAATGGCCACCAGCAGCCAACTTGAATTTCGGATCGGACCCCAAAACACTCGTTCTCGTCCCACGGTCATAACAAAGGTACCCAAGAAGTTTCGTAAAGATCGGTTCATAAATGCGGCCTCTAGCCCAAGCCGTATTGAATTGTTGACGGACAGACAGACAACTGGCCATGGCATAAGCTCAAATTTGGCTTCGCCAAAGTTGAGCTAAAAATTATGTTTAAAATAATAAATTTTGAAATCGTCTGCATTGGGTAAAGGGTTAAAGAGATAACAGTGAAAACTGAACTTACCCTGCATTGCATGGTAGGCAGTAATGCAGCAAAGTTATAAGGTCATGCATGAACTAGAGTTATCATCCGGAAACCATTGATTTGACCATTTTGCAACATTTCAAGGGGAATGCCATAATAGTAAAAATCGAACTTGACCTGCATTCCATTGTGTGTAGTAAGGTTGCAAAATCATAGGGTTGTACATCAAAGCAAACTAGAGTTACTATCCAGAAACCATTGATTTTACCATTTTGTAACTTTTCAAGGGTCATAACTCTGGAAGAGTAAATGTCATAACAGTGAAAATCAAATTTGATCTGCACTTCATGGTAGGTAGTAAGGATGCAGAATTATAAGGTTGTACATCAAGCAAACGTGAGTTATCATCTGAAAACCATTTTTTTGGACAGACAGATAGACAAACAGGTGAATAGACTCCCCCCCCCCCCCCCCCCCCCCCTCCCATATTTTTAGGGGTGAAATTGCAAAAATACAGATGGCCAAGTACTAGTGACTGTTTTATCATTATGCCAAAAAGCAGTGAGATAGGAAGATTTGTATTGGAGTTATTGAGGGGCAAGGAAGTGGGGAGAAGACAGAAGACTAGAAGAAAAATGCAACCTGTCAGTTGTGAAGGGAAACAAGATGGCTTCTGTGGTTGCCAGTGCAGATGGTAGCCATTGTGTGTGTGGCCAGCCGTGGACTCACAGACATCCCCATGCACCATGACAATAGCTTAGCTTAACTATGCCAAGTTGAGCTAAAAACCTGTGGAACAGGTCTTCCTGTCGTCTTGTGAAATGACTATTATACTGAGGGTAGTCACCATCCTGAACTTTTTCCCAGGAGGGATTTCAAAACAACTGGACTGATAAATCTATCATGATATCAGTATTTTATATATAACAGGTTAACAGAAACGAATGAGTCCTCTTAAAATGTTCGTCACGGTGATAGCTAGAATTTTAGAATTTGTTGTTTAAAAAGTGTGTATATTTTCGATAATCTTTCTCACTCGGGCTAAATTAAAGCGTAAAGATAGGTATATGATGAACCCCGAAAACCGATTTGTTACTTAAACAGACCAGCAATAGTTCATGCGCTGCTAATTAAGTGTGGAATTTTATGTCCATTATCGCGGGTCTGGTGAACCCATTTAGGAGCTATCTGTGTAATAAGGCCAGTTAATAGGTGTTTGTTGTAAAAACAGTACATCCCAAAGACTCTGAACACACACCTATACTACGCACCTAGCCTGTCACCAAATGTCAGGATATAGCGAAATGCGACTCTTTCAAAGGAACTTTAAAGTGAATATTAAATTAAGATAGATCTAAGTGGCCATGTTGAAGAGAAGCAATTAAAATGAGAATTGATGTTCTGCTATCGAAATAAAAACCAGGGGATTTCTCGTGAAATTCATTCCAGCCTGAAGACGTGTAAGACTGTGGATCGTAGGTCATAGGCACTGGGGATGGCCCATGCTATAGGTTAGAGGAGATGCATCATCGGTGCGGAGGTAAAGGCACGTTGTAATGTAGGGGAGCCACAGAACACATATTTAGAATAGGAGCAGTCGCGGGCCAAGTCGGTGGCCACAGCTGATTGTAGGATTAGAAATAGGAAGTGTGAGCTCAGCGAGCTAATAATATTTAGGAAGATGGCATACCCATTGTAGTAGGCAAGACTTACTTAGGCAGAGAAGACTTTGCCTGTATGAACATTATTGTGAGATAATTGGAGGGGAGCGTTTAACCCTATTGGTGGCGACTGCTTGAGTGAAAAGTGGCCAGTAAAGTGACAATAAGGTAGTGGCCGTACGACAGCAGTGTAAGAATAGCATTCTGTCACTCGTTAGAGAGAAGTCGATATAGCAAAGTGACAATACATTAGTGGCTATGCAACGGCAGTGGTAGTGTGACATTCTGTCACATGTTAGAGCAAAGGCATCAGATGTTAGACAATACATTTGTGGCCATGCGACGGCAATGAAGGAGTGAGGTGAAAAGCCAACCAAAGTCCAACCACCAGCAAGAAGGAAGGAAAACCAGCAACAGAGAATGCGGGCCCGCAAGTGACTCAAAAAACTGTGTGGGTGGGGTGTGATTGAAGTTCTGTTTTTCTTAATCTTTTGGATTTCATGTAAGTCACAAATTTCCACATTTATTTTTAAAGATATGTATTAAAATTGTTGTTTTCGGTGAATCCCTGTTGATTTATGCTTTCGAGGAAAAGTCATTGACCCTTTCAGGAAAAGAACCACCCCAACAAAGTGAAATGGGCAGGTTCGTTACGGCGTGACATACGTTCACGCACAGATTCAGGTGACACTCCTTGAGTTTTGGCTGAATACGCAGTGTGAAGCTATTTCCCCCAGCAGCAACAAAGACCGGTTTCTGACAATTTTATCCACAGAACATATTGTTCTTTCTTGTAAGAATAAGCTGAATCTTATGAGATATGAAAACAAATTCTTTCTACGAACTTCTTTCAGATTCATAATTTACAATATTTTGTTGAAATGGATAAACTACACTAACTGGCTGACTACTAAAATCCCATCTTTGGGCTCCACAAAAAAAAAATTGCCCGTGCCTCAATTAAAAGGTTTCATATTCCAAGAATGTGATTCATATTCTCACAGACAGGCCTGAAAATAAGTCATCTCTGACATTTGCAGAATGAGGTTACCAGAGGGTGAATTTGATGATGCTATCCCATACAGTGGGCCAATTTATCCTCTGGGTACCTCTTTCTGTTTAGTTTTTTGACCCTGATTCAGATTGAGGCTTACAGAGGGTAAATTTAGTGATGCTACCCTGCGGTGCAGGGTAGAATCACTAAATTCACCCTCTGGGGACCTCATTTAGCAGATGACAGTCTGCTTATTTTCTGACTTGCTCACAGAAGTAACATTTTTTGTTCATTTTGATTTGTCTTGTCAAATTTTATTTTCGAGTTTCTTTTGGGACTATCCAATAAATTACAGTACAGTGCACTTAAAAGGACATCTCATAATTGAATAACCCTGTAAATTTAATATAATTTCTAAACATGAAACCATTTACCATACATGTTAATTGCACATAGGTTATACAGTAAACTCGAGTTAATTGAATAAAAAATCTTATAGTATGTTGAGAAATTACCCTGAGTCTCCAAATTCCCCTTGTTAAAACCTAATATCCCATGGTACATCAGTTACATGATTTAGTCTATTATATCTTGTTTGATAGAGCACCATAATGTCTGTCAAATAAAATAAACTAGATTAAATATTCATAGTGATCAACGAAAGTTCATCATTCACATTCAGCATTGGCCAATAATGACCCATCGGGGGGACAGCGGTGGTCGACTTTCAACATCGGTGGTCATCAATGTTTCCTTTAGAAGTAGAAATACATGTTGGGTTGTTGTTTGTTTATCAATTGTATACCAACAATAAGTTGAGCAAATACAGGATTAAGGTATGACAATGTCTATCCAACAAGATAATATGCTGGATTACTAGTTCCATATTGCCTAATTTCATAATAGCATAAATGAGTAGGTTTTGAAGAATTAAAACTGAACTCGACCATCGATGCTGAATGTCAGGGCTGTACAGTGGGTGGAACATATATTACTCATCTCCTACCCTCCTCCCCCAATATAGAGGGTTACTGTTCATTGTTCATTAAAAAGTATCAATAATTCAACAACGGATCTGGTATCGGCCGATTGTCAAGCAGACCATCAACCTTCTGGGTGATGAGTCATTTTGCTTATCAGTCGATTACTAAATGCTCAATTTATCTGTAGAATACAGCAAAGTGAACAAATCCCTGTTAATTGATTACTCCTGTTAATTAAATAATTTTCATTGGCAAAGTGGCTGTTCAATTAGTAGGGTTCAACAACTTTCACTGTACATCGCAAACCCACAAGAACCAATTCTAACAACAAAATTAATCTAGTACTCTGCAAGCAAACATGAAAAGCATGATATATGAGTATTTAATGTATGAAGTCATAATCCAAGTTTCTGAAGCTCCCAAAAATAAAATACAAAACATGAATCCCAGTTTTTATGTAACTTGTCAGCAAGTTGCAGGTTCCAGTACTATCGGAAGACATGACAAGAGTTTCCAGAACCTTCTTGGTACATGTGTAATATCAAGTGTTTCAGGGAGTTAGGGATGAGAAATTTCCCAAACAAGGTATTTCCCCTCAAAGAACTACACAATTTTCATGTACATATAATTTTTGATTTTGTGTTGAAAATAGGCTTTAAGATTGCTTTATTTTTGAGCTTGCTTTATTTTCTGGGCTTTAAATGTGCCCAAATTATAGAAAATTTCATTGTTATGGGATATTGTTCATTTTTAGAGCTAAAAGTAACTTTACACAACAGAAAACAAGAGACTGTCTCTCAGAAGTGACTATGCCCTGATGTGGCAATGATCTTGATCTGTGACCATGACCTCCATCATCTCCCCATAAGAATCATGTATGCCATGTTTTAACAAAATCCAACGAAGCATATCAGAGTTATGGAGTGGACACGAAAATCTTCCTACCAGACAGTTGACCTTGATCTGTGATGTTGACCTCTATTGATCCTGCAAAAAAATTGTGTGCGACACATCATCTCCCCATAAGCAACATGTATGCCAAGTTTCAACAAAATCCAATGAAGCAGATCAGAGTTATGGAGCAGACATGAAAATTTTTTTGACGGACAGACAGATGGACATGACAAACACTATATGCCCCGAAAAAATATTTTCAGGGGCATAAAAAGAAAGGAAAAGTAAGCGTTTCATTGGTTAAGAAACATCTCTTTGTGAGCAGACAGCTTTGTTTGTGACCACTGATGTTCACGTTTACTTTTGGAGGATTTGGTATTCCTGATCTCATTGGTAAACTAAGGAGAGCATGCATGTACACTGAATGTGTGACTTTTCATTGGTGCAAACTCATCAATAACTTTCTGAAGTGAAGTAGTAATGACACATTCAATGTTGTCCATGGGTTATCTGCCACCCACAGAAGTGGTTGGCTTGGAGGCAAGAGCTTCTGCTTATTTGATATGGTTAATATAACGGCACATCCAGCATGTAAAGTTCTCTCAAACTGGTACAGGATGTGGAAGTGACAAGTCAAATAGAATTATGAAGTGGTCAGCAATGAATACATCATGGGGAGGTAAATTTGGCAAAAGAAATGGGTCATTGACGGGAGACTTCCTGCTTCCCAACTGAAAGCCCTGATAGGATGAAGTTATCATAAACAGTTCTGGCAGGAGCTCAAAAACACTATCATCATTCAATGACCATTTGACTATCAACCTCAACCCTAATATAAGAGATATATTTTGGATCCCTGAAGAACTTTTCTTACACATATTTTGATGTTGAGATGTAAGGCTTCTTCATCATGGAAACAGGTAACAAAGGGACATGACTCCATGATACATCACAGCATATGTTTCAGCTCTTCAGGAGCAAAAGATGTCATATGAAAGTAGTGGCATCAAAACAGTGTGAACTGACCACATAACTTGTAAAGCTTCATATTCAGTTAAACACAGGAATAAAGTAGACTTTCTTTAGTTACAACTGCAATACTAAAGCATCTTTATGCTTTCAAAGTACGATATACTACACATAAAGACTGATTTGTTGTTCATCCATTCAAAAGATGGATATCTACCTATAGCCTTACTTGTTAAGCAATTAGAACCTTGAGAAACCAACAAGTAAATTTGCAGTTTATGGACCACTGGGTAGACTACACAGTGATCCATGAACTGCAAATTTGATTGTTAAATCCTCATATTTTTACTAGTCTAACAATAATGTGCTGATGCCCATCTGCCAGGCTGCAGAGTACCAAACCTCCTATGCGTATTGTACTGTACTGTAAATCCCGAAGTGGACAGCTTATTTATTTATTGGTGGACAATGGCTAATCATGACTGAGAGTTTTACGAGTTTTACGGGTGGAGGAAACCGGAGTACCTGGAGAGAACCACCGAGCATCGACGAGCAACTGTCAGCTCCCCAACATTTTAACTCTGTTCAAGCTCTGCTCAAGCAGCTGAAGACATGCGCACCATCGGCGTGCAGTATGCCTTAGTACATTGTATCATCGTGCCTCCATGTAGGCAACCGTTATAAAGTGCCTTGCCCAAGGACACAATGTCCTGGATGAGGCTCGTACTCAGGACTCCAGCATAGAAGTCCAACAGTCTACCACTTAGCTACCACACTCCCCACGCACAGAATCAAAATTTCAACAAACTCAACAAAATCATATCATGTGACCCCCCCTCATTGGAACAAGCTCTATGAGCTAGTTCCAATGAGGGGTCATATGATATGATTTTGTAGAATTTTTTTTAGAAATAATATTTTTTCATTTACTCAGTTTGTAAATTATGTGGGAAGATGTGGGCATTTCGTTAGGTAAAGGTTACCACTTTTTGTGATCACAGTACACTATTTGCATAAAATTCCATTCCTTCTGCTATCCCACTTGAAATTAATGGATGATTTTGAAAACTTGTGCTCGAGCAGAATCCATTTTCCTTACCTGTTCATTAATGGCACAGTTTTTAACTGCTAGTAAAGCCTGAAGGCAATCTATGTGTCCCCCATGTGCAGCCCAATGTACTGGAGTTGAACCAGCTTTATCTAAACCATTTACTGACACCTGAAAGTACATGAAAATACAAAAAGGACAATTAATCATAATTACATTCATTAACCCTTTACCCAACGAATCGGCCACATCTGCCCGCGTAATAGGCAAATTCAGCAGCTGAAAAAATTATAAATTCATTGTAATTTGTATATTATTTATACTTGCCAATGGCCCAGACTTAGCTGGTGCTAACTCAAAATTATCCAGAGACAAACACAAATTTTTCCCACCCCCAATCCCCCAAATTTGTATGTAAAACCAAAAATTTGATGTCCTATGTGGTCCTCCATACTTTTGACATCTGCGCATGTGCAGTGTCAAGGAAGCACCGAACTTGGTGCCAAGCATCATTCTTTCTACAGAGCCTGCTAAATGTTATAGTCACTGGGGAGGTACGAGTTCCCACTCATGGGAGGGCCATTCCCGTCTGGGACATTGGTAAGTATAAAAAATATACAAATTACTTTTGAATTTATAATATGTTTATACAACAACCAATGACCCAGACTCAGCTGAATAGTAAAAAGGCTGGAGGGCCTAGGACATAAAGGAAAATACAATTACTCAATCACTTCTTAAAGGAGAGCTCCTACAGGAGAATAGGAGAGAAAGGATTTATATATGTCTTTCTCATTAATGCGAAATAAGAAAGACATAACACCAACAATGTAAATGAGCATTACATAATATATAAAATTCTCCATTTTAATGCCAGCATTACCCATTATGTTAATTCGGTGAAGAGAAGCCAATATACAAAGATAGTCCAGAGAATGAGACTCTTTATACTCATTTAAAAGTGCCTGAGGATTGTATATTAACGCCCGTTTGACACGTGACATATACAAATGCTTCACACCGAGCTACACTTTAAAAATATTACATAAATGAGACATTAATTGCTTCACACCAAGCTACACATTAAAACCTTCCCCTTGTTCTGGGTCATGTAACTGCAGAACAAAGAGGGCAGCAGAACAGCGTCACTGCTGGAACGGGCTGTCTAAATAACTACAGCTGTAATCATTTAGTGGACCACATTCTGAGCAACAGATAGAGGACCTAAACACCTAAGGTCACCGGAGATGGACTCTATATTTCTAAAGTAATACTTTGTAAATGTGGAAGGCTGTGTCCTGTATGCACTCTTTCATGAGATCAGTAATGGCTATACTGTTAGAATAGGCCCAAGAAGTGGACAGCGCTCTAACTTCATGCGCTGATATCTTATTTACAGAACGCTG
This sequence comes from Pictodentalium vernedei, assembly GCA_031216915.1. Taxonomy (NCBI): domain Eukaryota; kingdom Metazoa; phylum Mollusca; class Scaphopoda; order Dentaliida; family Dentaliidae; genus Pictodentalium; species Pictodentalium vernedei. The sequence goes on from CM062293.1 coordinate 166,088,294, forward strand.
ATCGGAAGATAGACTTTCATAGGCAATACGTATTGCAAATCCATCTAGCAATAGAATGAACAGATATATCTTTTCTGTCAGGAATCAATGATAAAAAGAAGCGTTTTCTTCCTTTTCTAATAAACTCCGATTGGTGTTTATATATGCACATAGCCCTGACTGGACACTCCAAAGGTCTACGGTTGTCCGTAGATGGCAGAGCCTTTATGATAATAGGCTCAGGCCGTTTATCTGGAGCCTGATTCTTAGCCAAAAAACCCACTTGTGTAGTTAAATTGATGGTATTTCCAACAAGACGGTAGTGAGATTCATCAACAGATAAAGCATGGAGTTCACTAACTCTTCTAGCGGAAGCAAAGGGTAAAAGAAATGCTGTTTTATAGGTCAAGAATTTGAACTCTACAATGTCTAATGGCTCAAATGGAGCTTCTTTAAGCTTCAACAGAACCCAAGCTAAATACCACTTAGGAATTAATCTGAGGGTTCTAGGTCTATTTATAGCGAAATTTCTAACTAGTTTGGATAATGAAGCATTAGATCCAATTGCCCAGCTATCATGATGGGCGTAAGTGTCCGATAGCATAGACCTATAGCTTTTAATGGTTACAGGCTGCTGTTTGAGAACGTCAAACAGGTAGACCAGAAAGTTGGCAATATCCGGTATGGACGGATCATAAATGTTTATCAACTGATCCTTACACCAACGGAAGAAAACCTTCCACTTTGCTGTGTAATTCAATTTGCTGCGTAAGTACAGTTAGAAATTGCATCCACTGCTCGTCCTGTAAAACGCTTGCTGTGCAAGAAGGACCGCACAACAGAAATACGTAAAGGTTGAGACCTTGCAGGTTGTGATGCAGTGTGCGTGATTTCCCCCGATAAAAAAGGTCCTCCCGTGGAGGAAACTTCCGGAGAACATCTCATAACAGACAACTGAGTAGATTGATCCATGGTTTCTGTGACGACAGAGATGCTACTAACAGAATCTTGCAATATGATTGCTTGATCTTTAACAAGATCTGTTGAATTAATGGAGTTGGAGGATACGCATATCCTATCATTCCGTCCCATGGAATCGAGAGAGCGTCTACTGCATACGCTCAAGAATCTGGGCATGGTGACACGTAAGTCTGCAACTGATTGTTGAGGTGTGTCACAAATAAGTCTATCATAGGTTGATCACACTGGTAGCAAATCTGTCTGAACACTCGCTTGTTGAGAGTCCACTCTGAAGGCAACAGGCGACCTTTCCGAGAGAGCGAGTCTGCTAGTACGTACAGATGCCTGGTATATGATGGACCGATAGATGAACTTCATGTTCCAAGACATATAGAAGTATTCTTTCCATTAGTTCGTATAACGGAATTGAATGCGTGCCTCCCTGGTTCCTTATATACGCTACTACTGTAGAGTTGTCCAACAATATTTGAACAGGTGCATTCTCTATAATGTGAATCCATTGTTGAAGCGCTAACCATACTGACATCATTTCTTTAATGATTAGGTGTTTTTTCAGGAACTCTGGGTCACAAAGACCCTGGCACTTCGAGTTTGTCAGGTTCAGGGTTGCGCCCCAACCTGTTTGACTTGCATCCATCATAATTGTGAAAGTCGGATCCGGCAGCTACAGCGGAACTCCCTGAGTTAACCACTGAATGTCTGCCCAAATCTGAACCTTTTGTTTTACTAGGTCCATGAAAACAATACTGGTCTCGAGCGAATGTGTCTTCACAATCCAGTTCTGAGTAAAGAATATCTGGAGTGAATGTGTGCGTAAGAGGCCCATCGGAATTAGATCTGCAGCCGCTCCGCACAACCCCATCAGTGCCATAAATTCCCTTGCTGTTAATGCATCGGAGTGTAGACAAAAGCGAGCATAACAACTGACTAATTTCGCTGTGGGTAACAGCAGACGAACCAGATTGTTGTGAGTCTCGAAGCTCATCTCCAAATAAATGAACGATTTGGATGGAGCTAGATCCGACTTCTTCTCATTTACGATGAAACCAAGACATTGAAGTAATAATAGCAGACTCTGAACATCGTTCTGAAGAGTAGTTTTGTTGCCGTACCTCTGAAGAATGTCGACCAAGTAAGCCGACGTTACCACAGACGAATGAGCTCGAGTTCATTATTCGAGTAAATGCCCAGGGTGCTAGATTCAGACCAAAGCACATTGTTCGGAACTGATATACTATCCATTGAACGGCAAACCGCAGGTACTTTCTGAATGCAGGATGTACCCTGACATGAAAGGACGCATCTTTTAGATCTATGCTTGCCGCAGAGTCGTTCACTCGTATGCTCGCCCTTACTGGCCAAATGGTTTCCATATAGAACTTTGGAGCTATGATAAGTATGTTTATCCAGCTCAAGTTATTACCGGTTGGAATGAGCCGTCTGGCTTCAATACGAGGAACAGGTGACTGTAGAAACCTAGAGTCTCTTGGTTCTCTACGACCTCTATTGCTTCCTTTTCTAAGAGAGACTTTACCTCCGAAAGGAGATACTCTCTTTTTACAGGATTTGATGGAAGTTGTGTCCAATGCGGACTTTGTGTTAGCGGTGATTTTGCTAGGAACGATAACCTTAGGCCATCCGAGATTACACTTCTCACCCACTGGTCTTCCGTAATTGTTATCCAGTTTCTCACGAATCTTGATCACCTTCCGCCAACTGGAACGCAATAGAGGTCCTGACCATCACCTGTAGAACTGTGAGGCCTGAGGGAGGAGAAACCACGTCCTCCCTGTGATGAGACTCAACCCACCAGCTTGGGAGCATCTGACCGGTTGCCTCGGACAGAACCACGCCCCCGACCTGAGTCGCAAAATTGACGATCTCTAGAGTAAGAATATGAGGATCTTTTATATCCTCACGAGGAGTTTCCTCTGGATGATTTTTGTCCCGAACCTCCTCCTTTACTCTTCTCTGCTGTTGCGGGTTTATTAGACGCCGACTCAAGTAGCAGAGTATTAGATGCTTTCTTTGTGGCTTGGTCATAGACCACAGAAATCTTGTCATCAAAGATATCGTGACCCGATACCGGAGGGACTCGAAGAGAGTTTTTCACCCTGTCATGTATTAAAGATGACAACGCAAGGGCTCCATTACGTCTAATTAACTCCAAATTAGCCACTGTTAGGGTGAAGTTATACGTGGTAAACATTATAGCCCTGGAAAGAACTCGTAAAGAGGTACGAATGTCCTCAAATTGCTTCCCATTGAGACGTTGTGCCATAGCTCTCGTAAGGTGATCTGCGTAAGACATAGCATCTAAATTTGTTCTGTTAGAAGAAATTGCCGTCTCAATTGTGTCCGAGCGAATTGTGAATGACGGAGGTAAGGACATATCTAGGTCCTTAGCCTGCTCATCCAAACGCAGAGGAACTCTCTGAACACCTTCCCCTACCGTCTTAAATGGACGTGGTCCAATAAACGGTAGACAACAATGATGATGATGATAAAAAGCTGCCTTTTTTCTTTCCGCTGGAAAGATTAAATATGGCATCATTAAGAAGACCAAAGGTCTGTGACACCTGTCTAGACTGCACCGGAAAGGAAAGGACCTCCTCCTTTGATCGGATATAGTCAGTGTCTAACGATGCTAGCAGCTTCTTATGAGCAGTTGCAGCACTCTGATTCGCAGGAACAAATTCAGGAACATATTGATGAATTAAATCCATCGCTACCATATGTTGTTCCGAAAGGAAAGGGTAATTTTCCTCCGAATCCCTTTCACCATCTGACGAATTTAGATAAGACTAACGGTCATCGGCATCTGAATGCGCAGATGACTGGGCCGGCCCAGCATCATCTGACAACTCGGGTTCAGAGGCTGCCGTAGGTTACTACTGTACATGCTGGGATGCTGTGATATGTTATGAGGCCTGAGGAGCAGCAGTCTTTTGTTACTTAGCCACCGGCTGCTCCTGGGACAGTGTGTCAGAGATGGCTCTTTTCTACGGACGCCCCAATGAATGAGATCTCGTCTCCTTAGCTACCGGATGGTGTGACTTTCTTGACGATGAGAGGTCCTTTTTCAGCGATGCAGGCTGGATATCCGAAGTCAAGTAGCCAAGGTACGGTCATGTGTGCTTTGTAGATGTTGAAGAAGCTGTAATTGTAGCTGTGTACTGAACGGAGCATCCCGGACAGGAGGCGTGGACGTAAGCTCCGACTGACGCAAGTTCCGAACTACAACATCTGGTCCCAGATGTTGTTGTGAAAGAGAGGAGACTCTCTCGCTCGCTGTCCTGTCAGATCTCGCTGAGCTTATTGTCGAACTTGCCAGCTTCTTCCTTTCCATCGTCGCAGGGCAAACCTGTTTGTATTTTACAGTCCTCACTCTACCCTTTTTTCTCTCCTCGATCGCAACTGACACACCCGGTGTCGCGGTACCTACCGCTTCATCGGTCGAGCTAGATGGCAACAGGGATCTGAAACCACTGGCATGTGGTTTATTGCCCTGTCTAATATTTAAGAGCACATTAGCCTCGAGCTCTGACTATCTAACTGCAACAACGGAAGCACACTTTCTGATGGTGTCACATAAACATCACCATGTTCTTGTTCCTCTGAAACAGAAACTAAAAAACTAGAGTGACTCTGTGGCGAGAGGACCGGCATTGGCTTCTCGTCGCTAACAATGTACCGTGACACCCGTCTCCAACGTTTGTCATCTCAATTGACACAAGTTGAACAGGAATTAGTGTGAGTACACTGACTACAAATGATACAATTATCATGTGAATCAGAGGAAGATTTCCTTGAGTTACAATTTGAGCAATAAGCTTTCATTTTGAATAAAATAAAAGTCAACAGTACATGCACCAACTCCCAATAAATATATGAAAAAGATACATAATATTAATCAAAACAATAATTCGAAAAATAATTCACAATAAAAAAAATTTTCGAAAAATTTTTGACATGAGCCCAAGTTCCCAAAGGGAAGGATGAGCCCAAATGGATCCCGATAGAGCCTAAGTGTGGACAAAAAATTTATTTTCTTCTCCAAAAATTAAAGCTACACTACCGGAATATATAATGTATCTTATACCGGTAAAAGTCCTACCATAATTAATAAATAGGAAACTACAAATATAAGTTGAGCGTTGTCAATGTAAACAACGTCAAATGAAAACTGGAAACAAGACTCCAGGCACTGAACAACACGGCCCAAAGTCAGTAACAGATTTTAAACTATCCGATGCAAAGCAAGATCTTCATTAGAAGAAAATACGATACAACGGATGGATGATGCATGACCAAAAATGCCTAAACACCCCTAAGGTGAGGACGTAACCATGGGGATACAAAGAATAAACACTCTGTGAAAAACGTTAAACTCCCAAGAAATAAAAAAAAAAAGTACCCATACGCGCAACTAGTAGAAAGCTGTATGACGGAGGGCCACCACAGATGCCGACATTATGTACACCATACAAGGTATGGGTACATATAGAAATGGCTTGGAGGAGTGTCTAATTTGATGGATAAAGGGTTAATATCTCCAGATCAAATTATCAGATTTATATAAAAAACTATACAGCACAGCACATCAGTAACCTGAATAAATATATAAAGTAACATGAAAATCGGATTGATATTTTTTGAGTTATCTCCTGCCAAAGGGATTGGAGGAATTTTCAATTTGAAGGATAAAGGGTTAATATCTCCGGATCAAATTATCAGATTAACACCAAAAACTATACAGCTCAGCACATCAGTAACCTGAACACAATTATAAAGTAACTTGACAATCCAAGTAATATTTTTTAAGTTATCAAATGCCAAAGGGATAGGAGGAATTTTCAATTTGAAGGATAAAGGGTTAATATCTCAAGATTAAAATAACAGATTTACACCAAAAACTATACAGCTCGGTACATCAGTAACCTGAACACAAATATAAAGTAACTTCACAATCTAAGCAATATTTTTCAAGTTATCGAATGCCAAAGGGATTGGAGAAATTTTCAATTTGAAGGATAAAGGGTTAATATCTCAGAATCAAAATAACAGATTTACACCAAAAACTATACAGCTCGGCACATCAGTAACCTGAACACAAATATAAAGTAACTAGACAATCCAAGCAATATTTTTCAAGTTATCAAATGCCAAAGGGATTGGAGGAATTTTCAATTTGAAGGATAAAGGGTTAATATCTCAGGATCAAATTATCCGATTTACACCAAAAACTATACAGCTCGGCACATCAGTCACCTGAACACAAATATAAAGTAACTTGACAATCCAAGCAATATTTTTCAAGTTATCAAATGCCAAAGGGATTGGAGGAACTTTCAATTTGAAGGATAAAGGGTTAATATTTCAGGATTAAATTATCAGATTTACACCAAAAACTATACAGCTCGGCACATCGGTAACCTGAACACAAATATAAAGTAACTTGACAATCCAAGAAATATTTTTAAAGTTATCGAATGCCAAAGGGATTTGGGAAATTTTCAATTTGAAGGATAAAGGGTTAATATCTCAGGATCAAAATAACAGATTTACACCAAAAACTATACAGCTCGGCACATCAGTAACCTGAACACAAATATAAAGAAACTAGACAATCCAAGAAATATTTTTCAAGTTATCGAATGCCAAAGGGATTGGAGAAATTTTCAATTTGAAGGATAAAGGGTTAATATCTCGGGATCAAAATAAAAGATTTACACCAAAAACTATACAGCTCGGCACATCAGTAACCTGAACACAAATATAAAGTAACTTGACAATCCAAGCAATATTTTTCAAGTTATCGAATGCCAAAGGGATTGGAGGAATTTTCAATTTGAAGGATAAAGGGTTAAGATCTCAGAATCAAATTATCCGATTTACACCAAAAACTATACAGCTCGGCACATCAGTAACCTGAACACAAATATAAAGTAACTTGACAATCCAAGCAATATTTTTCAAGTTATCGAATGCCAAAGAAAATGGATACGGACGCCAGATGGATGGATGGACAGACGGATGGACAGACGGATGGACAAAGGATGGACGAACGACGGATGGTCACCCCGGATGCCGGCATTATGTGTACCATACATAGTATGGGTACACATAAAAAGCAGGGGAGTTCAACTGGGAGGCTTCAAGGAAGGATAGGGAAGGAACACTTAACAAACAGCGGCAAAATCATTAGCAAGAATGATGACGGCAGGCCCATGTCCTGAAAATGGGAAGCATGAAATAATTTTAATTTGTCAAAAATTATTAAGTTACAGCCCTGAACACTTAAAACCACCGTTTCTTCCTTCAATCATCCTATTTTGTCCTTGGATCCACCATTATCACCATTGATTTGTGTCTGGCATCACTAAAACTGAGATTTAAAAGCACAGAAGTCAATTTGTTGTTATCTGACGGAGGGCCAAACAAGGAAATGATGCTTGGCAGAAATTTCAGTGCAAACTGGACACTGCACATGCGCAGATGTCAGAAGTATGGAGGACCACATAGCACATCAAATTTTTGGTTTTACATGCAAATTTGGGGGATTGGGGTGGGCAAAATTTGTGTTTGGTCCTGGATAATTTTGAGTTAGCACCATCTTAGTCTGCTAAGTCTGGGCCATTGTTTTTGTATAAAAATATGCTATTTTTCAAAAAATTTCAACAAAACCATATCATGTTACCTCTCCTTGGAATGAGCTCGTACCAATGAGGGATCACATGATATGGTTTTGTTGAAATTTTTTGAAAAATTTAAAAAAATGATATTTAAAATAATAAATTTTGATATCGACTGCGTTGGGTAAAGAGTTAAAGAACATGGTACCACACAGTACAGAAAGGAAACAGGGATTTTCTTACTTGCCTACATATGGTTTGGTAGTGGTGCTTTCCTGGGGGAACATAGGGGAATGCCATTCCCCTACCTTTATCTGAGTGGCGATGCTGTTCTCCTACAATTCAGATCTTCATGGATATCCAATGCAGCAAGCACTTACAGCACTCACTTGTCTTTCAAGATGCACTAAACCCATGTTTGCTGTATGTAACTCACACAGTCCCAACCAGACAACAATTTCCACTTCTTTTGAAGAGTTTTATGTGTTAAATTTAAAAACTGGACCCCAGTCCCCCTACTATGAAAAGAGGACACCCCTTTCTCAGACTCTCTCCCCCAAGATGTGTCCTGCACCAAATGGGTGCTCAACACACAGATATCGAGGAGAGTTTCCCCACTCCTTAATTTCTAAAAGCATCACTCAAAAAAAATGTTTGATTATAAGAAATATTCACATTGCGATTTAGTCTATATTTTTTCCAATTCAATTTCAACTTCCCGTGAAAACTAAATAGCTATGATTCCTAATTTCTTCCTCAAATGGTACATATTGCCAGTAGAAGGGGCCCTGGAGCCCCAATACTTAAATGGTCAGGAAAATCTCATACAATCAACTTTTAATTTTTGGATTCATGCATATCAAGTCCCATTCTGCTCTCTACAAAATATAGTAACAAAATGGTGGTAAGGCCATAAAAAAAAGAACCTCTGTTTCTCAGGCCCGCACGCATGGTCATTTTTGGTGTGCATGCAACCTTTTTATGACACCAAAAAATCTTCAAAAAAAATTGGAGATACTGTGCTCATTTCGGTAAATCGATATCGATGTGTTCGCAAATTTTAAATTAACACACTTCAAGCTTTTTCTACATCATACTTTAATAAAGTGGGTGGGTTTTAGCAATATTCACGACAGAAAGTGTTTTATTCTGTAAAAGGTAAGTCATAATGACAGCAAGAAGGAAGGTGTCTTTCAGTCTGACAACAAACAGTCACAAAGGGGAATGGTCGATTCGCACCACGTTTGATTCGCACCAACCCTCAGAATTTCTGCAAAGTCAGGAGCTATGTTGAATGGAACACAGTCTCCTGGCATTTATTTTTAGTAACATTTGTATTGTAAATGGCCGTCATTGGGAATTTGTGTACTGTTATTTGAAACCGTTATGAGTTTCCCAGTTAATTTAAATAAATGCATTTGAGATGCAGGATAATTGGATAACTAATAGTAATCGTTGCTTGATATAAAAGTAACAGTCATAGTTGAAAATAAATCGCATATAGGCAGGTATGTGCGGTCGAATTGGTAAATAAAAACACGCAAACATTTGTTTTGTATTTCATTTTCAGATTTCCAAAAAATATGATTTATGGATGAACTGCCCGTTCAAATGGGTTGTGATAATTTTGAATATAATGGGGAAAAATTGCGATTCACGATTTTATTAGGCAGGTTGTGAAAGGATTTTTTTTTTTTGTAAAATAAATCTCTGAAAGTTGGCACTTTGACATCTGATTTGTCCCCGAGACATTTCAACCTGAGACGTTTCACCCACGAGGCGTTTCGTGACTTTCGTCCTGTGTTATAATTTTCACGTTTCACTGAAAAAACAAACATTCAAACCCCACTTCATTTATGACCCAACACCCCTATGGTGAATAACCAATATATTTGCGAAATTTTTTGTGGTCCACCAGACATTTGGGTGGGCGTCAAATTACCACAAACAACATCTAGGGAGAAAATAAAAAGAAAAAAAAGAACCCGCCTGCCTGCCCGCCCGCCTGCTCGCCCGCCTGCTTTTTTGGAAAAAATGGCCTGAGAAACAGACAATCAACTTTGTATGGCCTAATAAAACATCATTGTGCTGGCCTTTTAATAAACCAGAAATAATTAACAATGCTCATTTGTACAAATATCATTAACCATTCAGCTGCAGGTGTTTAGTGCACATGTCACAGGGGGATTATTTGTAACACATTTTTCTTCACAAGCACAGAGACCAGGGAACATGATATTATCCATGTTAACATACGGCATCCACTACTGATAGTGGATGTCTATAGGTTATCACAGATAAAACCAAACCCCATACATACAACTATATCTCTGGGGTAGATGTCATGTGAACCATCATAAACTGACTTTCCTTTTTCAAAAAATTAAATTAGTCTATATGAAACTGCAGGAATATGAATTATTTATTTATTGGTGTTTAAGGTCACATATTTATGCACAATGGCTAATCATGACCGTGACAGTTTTACGGGTGGAGGAAGCTGGAGTACCCGGAGAGAACCACCGAGCAACGACGAGCAGCTGCCAGCTCCCCAACATCGTAACTCCGCACAGCAGCACAGGCAGGGTTGGATAGGTTGAAGACATGCATACCATCAACATGCAGTATGCCTTAGTACACGGCGTCATTGTGCCCCCGCAGGAATATGAAGGCTGGAAAACAGTGAGGTCATGTTCGAAAAGCCACCGGTGGGCCACACTGACCTACCATTTAAATTTTCCCAGGAGCTGGCATTTAAATTTCCAAAACCACTGGTGGTAAATCCTACGTCCAAAATATGATAACATGTCCAAATTATTGTTTCATCTGAATAGTGTTCCTAGTACCTGTTGTTCCTGAAACCTGCGGGAGAGAGTGCAGAAGGTTTTCAAATTTTACAACTGACTTATGACCACATCCTACCTTACCCTCTACTGGGGAACCAGATTTCTGTATTGTGGGCTTGTTTGGGAATACCCTAGACTCTCCCCACCCCTTGTCAGAGACCACAGCTTCCCCCATGTTGATAAAATCCTGGTGTCTCCTTCCCACTCCCTGGTTTAGTCTAGGCCTTTAGAGTGGTTTAATTTGGGGACATTACAGTCTTGCCAAGCCAGCTATAGTTTAACCCCATTGAAGAAAATGTTTTATAATGGTAACTGTATACGTATGAAATGCCATTTCCTCTAGGCTGTATTTATGCCTCAGAACATCTAGTATTGATACAGTGGAGCCCACTTAATTGGATATCTCTTAACTGAATAACCCTGTTAATTGAATATAATTTCCAAACACCAAACCATTTACCACACTTCCAGCGCAAATCTGCCCTGTTAAATGCATATGGGTATTAAAGTAAACTCCTGTTAATTGAATAAAAAATCTTGCAATATATCATGAAAATACCTTGAAAATGACCAAATTCTCTTTGTTTATAGACATACCTGGCCCTGGTACATCCATTACAAGCATTTAATCTATTATATCTTGTTTGACAGAGCTCCATGAGCTCTGTCAAACATGGTATAATAGAATAAATGCTCAGTTTATCTCTAGAATACAGAACAGTGACAAATCCCTCTTAATTGAATACTCCTGTTAATTGAATAACTTTCACTGATAAAGTGGCTATTCAGTTAACAAGGTTCTATTGTATCAATATCCCTATGGAGTCTTATTCCAAGTGATCTCTTTTTACTGCATGCTGGTACAATCAAAGTTAAATCTTAAGAGCCTTTGCAGTTGTTTCTAGGCAAGTATTTGTTGCATATGTAGAAAGCTAAGACTTGGCTAGAAACAACTGCACATTAGAGAACTGCCACACCAGGCACCGGTTACCAAGTCTTATCTTATCAGTATAAAGGAGAACGAGCAACACAATACTTGTTGGCTTTCAAACCAACACAAAACAATCTACCTGATAAATAAGCTTGAAAGTTTTGCAACCACAAATAATAGATTCAAATTATGTGATATCAAGATCAGAAGGCTTGAACAAGTAATTTGCTCTTTGATAAATGGTCTTCTGATAAAAAATATTAACATGGGTCAGTTTCAGTCCCACTAGATAGAAGACAGGCCCTTCCCACCTCCAGCCCAGTGCCACACCCATATGGGCTCTAAATTTTGACTGACGTAACGCAAAGTAATGAGAACATTGAGTAGGATATACTGATTATGTAAATAATAGTTTCAAAGTTATCTAGTACAAAAAAACAAACAAGGGGCCCCATGGAGCCTGAGGCGCTCACCTAACCCTAGTTGTTTAAAAAAAGGGACTTAACTTGAACAAACATGAAGGATAGCGTTCACCAAATATCAAAAGATTCAGAAGAATGTTCTGGAGAAGAAGATTTTTAGAATACTACCAATTTTGCCCTATGTTAAAATCTGCACCCCCCCCCCCCTCCTCCTCCCCCCCCCCTAGGGAACACAAATATCAACCCAGGGACTTTATTTGAACAAAGTGAATCAGAACCCTCTAAGGATGCAGTTTACCAAATATCCAAAGATTCTGATTGTATCTCAAGAACCAGATTTTTAAAGATTTTTCCTCATACTGGACTAAGTTAAAATTCAGGCTCCAATAGGAAGCCCAACTAATAACCCAAAGACTTGATTTGAACAAACTTAGATCTGACTTCCCTAAGGATGCTGTATACCTAATATCAAAAGATTCTGACTGGTGGATCTGAAGAAGAAGATTTTCAAAGATTATTCCTCATATTTCACTCAGTTAAAAATCAGGCGCCCTTAGAGAGCCTAATTTTTAACCGATGAACTTGAGTTGACCAAACTGAATCCAACCTCTGTAAGGTTTCTGTATGCCATATATTAAATGATTCTGACTGGTGGTTCTGGAGTAGAAGAGTTTTAAGGATTATTCCTCATATTGGAGTAAGTTAAAATGTGGGCTCCAATAGGGAGCCCAAATATTAACTCAAATACTTGATTTGAACAAACTTAGATCTGACTTTCCTTATAGGAAGCTCAAATATTAACACAGGGACTTGATTTGAACAATCATGAATCTGATCCTCATAATAATGATGTATACCAAACATTAAAAGATATGACTGGTGGTTCTGAAGAAGAAGATTTTTAAAGATTATTTCCCATATTGTCCTAAGTTCAAATTCGGGCTTCTGTATTGAGCCCAAATATGAATAAAGAGGCTTAATTTTACCAAACTTGTATCTGACCCCCTTATGGATGCTGTATATCAAATATCAAAAGATTCTGATCAGTGGTTCTGGAGAAGAAATTAAAAAAAAGAATTTTGCAAATATGCTGACTCAGCATTTTTTCGATGCCTCCCACAGCCACCCTACAAAACATCCTGACATACCGAAGGCAATTTCTTTTACCATTCCATTCTACTGGTCTTAAGGATGCTTCATACCAAATAACAGTTCTCTGTTCCATGTGGTTTAAGAAATATGGATATTTGAAAATATTTCTAGTGTTAGCTCCTGGGGCTTCCACGGGGACACAGGAAATTATTTTTTGCATGAATCAAGTAACTCATGATAAATAAATGTCTTCTAACAGAGCAATCATGCCTCAGATATGAAAGAATAGTTGGCTTTTGCATTTTAGGCTAAATTGGCTTATAGGTATGCTTGTCTGCCAAATAAGTTACATTGTTACAACAATACTTATAAAGTGGGGCGCAGGATGCCCAGGCTCCACTTTACAAATACTGCTGATGCAATGTAAATTATGACTTTTGCACTCAAGTACTCATGCTGCCTGCGACAGGTGCAAGCTGCAAGGATATGCATGGTAATTAGTTAACTTTGTAAAATAACATAATTTTTCGAGAATTGTTTTGCATTTGTTTCCAATTCGATTTGGATTCAATGTTGACACTGGCCCCATGATTCGATTCAGAATTTGATTTGAGGATAGAAATTCCCATTTTGAAGTGCCCTATGTTATATACAAATACATAAACAGGTCATATCATGTGACTGTGTACATGTACATGTATAAATGCTCTCTGGTGAAAAAAAAGAAAAAAAAAGATGCCATACCCCATTTGTTATGCATTCCCTCATAAATGAGATATTTCCTCTTTTTGCAGCTTCATGTAATGGGTGATCTATTGATTCTGTGTTGTCTTCAACTGTGAATATAAATGATAAAAAAGTAAATAAATTAAACAGGCAAAATTTAAAACTAAAAAGGAGCAAAAAACACAGTGAATGGAAAATGGTTTCTTATAACACCCCCAGAGTGGATTTTTCACTCAGACTCAAAGAAGCACAAGAGATTTTTTAACCAATGGATATTTTAGTTTAATCTTTTACCTAAGAAAGACCATACTGGCTAGCAGTGTGCAGAAACAAATCACCATATCAATTTTATTTTTTCATATTGAGTTTCAAAAACATAGCTTATGACCCCTCACTGGAATAAGCATGACTGGTTTCGGTTCAGTTTTTTATTTGTTAAGAACCGATAGTAAATAATACTTCAGACTCTTTAAACTGGAAAAAAATCTGCAACAGTTTGTAAGACGACACTTACCTTAAAAGCCCTGTCTGTAACTACAGTGGAACCCTGTTAATTGAATAACCACTTTCCCAATGAAAATTATTAAAAAAAAAAACAGGAGTTTTCAATTAACAGGGATTGAGTCACTTTCCTGTATTTTAGAGATAAACTTAGCATTTATTCTATTATATCTTGTTTGACAGAGCTCTATGAGCTCTGTCAAACAAGATATAATAGATTAAATGCCTGTATTGGACGTACTGACGCCAAATAGGTCCAAAAACAAAGGAAAACTGGGGAGAGTCAGGGTAATTTCTTGACATGTTACAAGATTTTTTCTTCAATTACAGGAGTTTACTGTATAACCTATATTCAATTAACAGGTCAAATTTGTACTGGAGGTATGGTAAATGGTTTTGTTTTGGGAAATAATATTCAATTAACAGAGATATACAATTTAGAGATATCCAATTAAGTGGGCACCACTGTATCTCTATTGGGTTCAGCCTAACTTCTCTTTGATCATTCCTAGGGATTCTAAGGGATCAGTTGCTATCAGTGTTCTGATGGTCACAATTTCTCCCTTACTGACCCATCTGGTAGAAAATATGAACAGGGTCAGAAGATGACAGGAATTCGCCAATTGCCAGGGAGACTAAGGGACAAGTCCATAAGGGTTACTGGTCCAGTTCCCTCTCGCTAAGATAGTTGATCAGTATATACACAAACATGGTAAAACTGTTCAATCGGTTTTTGTGGGGTCTTGTGGGTTGGCTTTCTGGTTTACCGCAAAAACCGGAACCAAACTGAAAAATCGTCCAGCTCTACTCTTATGTTTCTATTATTATTTCAAAGAATAAGAGTCATTGTCTGGCTGGACACTCCACTTTTCAATTGTTTTAATAGTAATCCACTATGTGCTACACAAACTGAAAAAATGCTTTCCTTTTACCAAATCTGATATGGTCATTATGTTAGGCAAAAGGTTAAATACAGGACATACACTACAAGTCTGAAGTAGTTGTAACAAAACCACAATTATCATTTTAGACAATCATAAATGATATACTAAATGCAGTTGCCGCTTATTTGTGATGGGAATGGAAAATGAAAATAAATGACATATATACTACTCAAAGTTTGCTAAGCACCACATATTTGACACATAATTGTGAAATTTTCTTGTGACACATTTGAGATATTTTGGGTGGATATGATTGAGGAATGTACTGAGATGGTCCCCAGTGTTTATATTAGCTCTCTTGACAGGCAGACGTTTCATGGAACAAACAGTCATGGAAAGCATGTACCCCTTGATTTACATGATGTTTTTGCGCACTGTCTACAGGTACATGAGATGTGCAGGGTATTCAATCTTCATTTCAACACAAACCCTTGTGATTTAATGATTAAATATGGCGAATGCAAAGGTAAGAAAACATTTGTCTGAAGCAGAAATGTGGCGGGCTGTAGGGATCGTGGAGCAAGGGGCTACCCATCATCAGGTTGATGAATCCCTTGGTGTGCACCAATCGGTGATTATCGGAGCTTGCGCAAGAATTCAGCAGTATGGCACACCAGTCAGACGCCATGGTGGTGGCAGAGACCGGGCAACATCTGCAGCTGAAGACCTGTTTTCGATCATTCAGGCCCGTAGGAACTGCTTTGTCACAGCAATCCAGCTTCGCAGTACCTTCAGAATGCATCTGTGGTAAATGTTTTGATGCAGACTATCAGGGTAAGGATGCACGAAGGTGGCCTCGGATCAGGAAGACCATGTATTCGCATTCAGCTGTCCCAGAACCACCGCCAGGCATGATATGAATGGGCCATGGACCACGTTGGATGGACCAGAGAAGATTGGCGACCTGTCTTTTTTACAGATGAGTCAAGGTACTGCCTAGATTACACAGATAGGCATTCTAGGGTATGAAGAAGACCAGGAGAGCAATTCCATGCAGCCAACATTGCTGAGCATGACTGCTATGATGGAGGGTCAATAATGGTCTGGGGCGGCATCAGCTGGGATGGACGTACAGAGCTCTGTGTCCTTGACAGTGGTACATTGACTGCACAGCAGTATATTGATGAGATTCTGGATGCCCCCACATCAGATTGTATGCAGGTGCAGTGGGTGATAGATTCATTCTGATGGATGATAATGCCCATCCTCATATTGCCCATGCTGTCGGGAAGTACCGACAGAGGGAGGGGATTGAGCGTATGGACTGGCCAGCAGGATCCCCTGACCTAAATCCAATCGAACATGTCTGGAATGAGTTGCAGCTTGCAAGTTCAGTCCGTCCAGTCCAGCCAAGAAGTGTCCAGGACCTTGGTATCATGCTGGTCCAAGAATGGAACGGCATCCCACAAAGGACCACCAGGAACCTGATTGGGAGTATGAGAAGGCGGTGTCAAGCTGTAATTAACAAAATGGGTCTCATACTCGATATTGAACCCATACCAGTTCACTCCATCAACTTTTTGGCAAATTTGTAAAAATTCCTCTTTTACAAATAATATCCATTTTCCATGGTTATCGTATTCAAAAGCTAACAAATAATGTCAAACACAAACAAAATCTTAATTTCTGTACTTAAATCATTAAAGATATATTTAAATAAACAATATATACACTTTTCATAACAATATTTCAACTAAAACGTAAAACAGGTAGTTGGATATACATGGTGCTTAGCAAACTTTGAGTAGTATATAATAGACCTACATGTGGATCTTTTCATGTTGGGAGTTTGAGAATATCATTTTTTGATCATTTTGTATGCGATTGTTTGTGAAATTCAATTTTGAAGTTCGACCACAGATTCATGGTTCCGACATGCTACCGCTCCAAATCTCATCAACATTCAAAAGAAATGGCCTAAGACTATTAAAATGCTTTTTAAAAGCACTGTTATTCCACCTCCAACTTGTGATGAGAATGAAAATGTCCCATCCAAACCGGTCATATAATTTCACTTCAAATCGAAAACAGAAATACTGTGACACACATGCAGAGGTTTGACAAATCAAAAACAGAAATACTGTGAGACATGCAGAGGTTTGACATGTGTGACCTATTCCTATGTTCAAAATCATCAACATGAGTTAATGCTATGATTGTAATTCAAAACAAGGGCTACACAAAGCATGGGCCAATGCCCCCTACCTGCAGGCATGTTCGAAACAGCCTTAAAGGTACTGTGGGACAGAAAAATTGTCAAAGTCAAAAGAGTGAAAAAGGGCAATAACTCTGGGAAAAATTATAGTATGGAACCCATTCCTTGTGCATATCTGTCACCATGCAGGTCTATCAGCACACCAAAGGAGAACAAAATCCGGCAGAAAAATTATCTAAGTCAAAAGAGTGAAAAAGTGTAATAACTCTGGGAAAAATTATTGGATGGAACCCATTCCTTGTGCATATCCATCTTCATGCAGGTTTATCAGCACTCCAAAGGAGATCCAAATCCGACTGATGACTTTGAAATTACAATCCAAATGTTTGTAGTGACAGATGGCCAAAGGTCTTCACTAGATACCCCTGAATCCTCCTTCGGAGGTCGGGAGCATAATAAAACACAACTAAAAAGGGGGAAAAATAAAAAAAGAGTACTTGCAACAAAAAGGTATAATCCCCAAGCAGAGATTTAAATGGGTATTCATGAACAGGTCAACACAGGCTTAAGAATATGTAGCTAAATCCTCAGCCCAGGAAATGGAAAATGAAAAATATCAAGTTCACAGTCTCAACTCCATCCTCCTTTTATTTATGGCAAATGTATGATGTGTTTATGTCCATAGTAATTGATTTGCATTTTCATTCATAGATGTATGAAATGGGGGGGGGGGGACTTCACCCTCACCAGGGATATAGGAGATATTTTGAACTAGAGGAAGGACACCATGATAGAATGGCACTAACACACATGTATCAGTGGTGAGTTCTGGTGGCCGATGTGACACCGTTGGAATACAATACACAAAGCTACATGAATGTACAATTGTATGTGAGACAATCATATATTAAGAATACAGGTTTGGGGGACTCATTGCCCCAGTGCTATCTTTCTGGCTCTTATGGCTTTGCAACCATCCTCAAATTTGGGACTTTTTAATGAGAGGGCATGGAAGTTTCAGGATATATCTGGTAGGTAAGAGTATTTTTTAAAGTTTTAGAATTTGATAGGGCATGAGCAGAGTATTTCCAGGGGCAGTCAGAGAAAATAGTATGTAGACTGGCCCTTGAGGACATATAAAAAAAACAAAACAATTAGAGACAAGGAGTATAGGATCCAATGATGAAATATCAGTATTTTCAAGCTGCAAATTTTCCTAAAATGCCACAAGGAAATAAGGCAATTCAATCTTGTTTGACAGAGCTCAAATTGGTTACATTTCTAGTGGAATTATGGGAAAAAATTTCCCCGTGAAATTTCAGTATTTTGACATCAGTGTCCAATGGTTTAATTGTGAGACTATTTCAGGTGACCAATCAGAATTAAGCCTGCATGTACAGCATTTATTATCCTTCGGATCGATTCAACAGCCCGACCATTGTAGTGTGGCTAATTGGGAATCATTTTAAAGGAATTGGATATCTATTCAAAGGAACTAAGGATGCTTCAGGAACTCTTTCAAGACCTTTGCAGGGCCTTTTTGGACAAGGCCAATTTTCCATGAGTTTCAAAGCCTTGAAAGTTAATTTTGAAATTTAAGGACTTTCAAGTTTTTCAAGAACCTGTGGTAACCCCGGTTAACAGTTTGATACATTTATATTTATTAAACGAATTGATGGTTTTTCAGTTATGTTTGTTGATTTACACATGCTGAAATAGGGATTAGAATATTAGAGAGCCCATGCATATGCTCAACCTAGGTTCTTAACCCTTTACCTAATATGAAAAGCAGATGACACTTGTAAAAAAAATACTTGAATAACTAATTTTTTTCATTTTTTTGTCTCAAAAACATAGGTTATGACCCCCTCATTGGAATGAGCTTGTTCCAATGAGGTGTCATAACATAGGTTTTTGAGACAAAAAAAGAAAAAATAATGAAAATTAATTGGCGATTTTTGAGAAGAGTTCTGTTAAATTTTGGCCATTATGTTCGGTAAAGGGTTAACAAAGAGAACTGCTCGATTGGACTGTAACAGAAATTTAGTATGGAATCCCTGCACTTTAATCAACTGCATGGTTCTATTTATGAACCATCTGGTATCAAAAGTGAGGAAGCCAGTAATATTTCCACCATTTGATGCAATTGGTCATCACATCAATGAGAAGTTTTACAAAGGAATAAAAAATAAAATATTGATGGATTTGACTATTTTTCGTTCTTATTATATGAAGTGATTTTCAAGCTAATGTTGGGTAACACCACAAAATATTCATCTTATATATCATTTACTATCTGAAAAATATTTTATGCAGAGTTGAATAATCGCTTTTGTTGGAATAAAGCACCTAAGTTAACAAGTCAAAAAGTATTGTGGCTGCAGTTTAAAATGGCAACAATATGCTGCCATTAAGTTACTCTGCAATGACCTTTACATGTATGGTGGCACTGCCTTTCATGTCGGTCACAAACAATACTTATGCTCCATTGATAAATAAAGAACAAGTCTGTAATTAATTTTATTTAATTTAAAAATGAAAATGTGATTCTGGATATCCAGCTGCAGTTATGGTTTTCGGAAGTTTTACACATCCTACACCGACGGGTGTTTGCAGTTAACCTCACATCTCTATCAACCAAGCCAGAAAATAAGCAATCTGTCATTTGCAAAATAAGATCCCCAGAGGGTGAACGTATTGATGATATCTCATACAGCAGGCCAATTTATCATCTTCGTACTTCTTTCTGTTTGGAATTGAGACCTTGATTCAGACTGGGGTTCACAGAGAGTAAATTTAGTCAAGCTACCCTGCTGTGCAGGGTAGCATCACCAAATTCACCTTCTGGGGGCCTGATTTTGTAAATGACAGTCTGCTTATTTTCTGGCTTGCTATCAACTGTACTGACAATATAGCATGTAAGATTCACTGTTCCTGCATTTCTTCTTCGGCAGGTGAAGAAGACAACTGACAGAGAATTTTGACAGGATCACAATTCAGCCCAATTCTCTGTTCAATTTTATGAGACAGAGAAAAAATAATGAAATGGTTCAGGTTTCTCAAAGATCTTAGACAGGTAGACAGCAGATCTGGCTATGTCATCTCCCAAAGGTATAGATTAAGTATAATTTTCTAATTATCTATATGTATTCAATTGTTAGATATGTAATTGCACATAGACTATACTGTTAAAAAAAATATCTATCTATCTATCCATCCTAATTTCCATGACTAGCCCCAATCTTTTTATAAACACTTGACAAAAAAAGTTGGAACCATATACAACCACATCTGAAGATACTTACGGATCTGAGATAAAATACATCTACACTAAAAAGAAGTTTCATTTTTCAGCCTCTAAAACATTGCTTATGACCCCTCAGTGGAACTAGTTAGTTCCAATGAGGGGTCAAAAATTGTGGCTCTGAGACAAAAATGAAAGTGTCAATGACACTGTAGCTCAACTTGTCAAGACAAAGACATGTACATGTATAGTATGTGACACAGCAATGACAAACATCTAGGTAATGACCTGATAACAAAGGTACATATAAAGTATTGTAACGGTCTGTACATAAATACTGAGCGTTGCCTGTAACAAATGTATAGGTAAAGTATTGTAAAGGTGGGTGACAGTCAGATGCTAAACTAGAAAAAATCTTTTGAGTCCCACAGTGGGTCTGACTGAACCCCAAAATATTTGTTCTCATAGCACAGTGATAACAAAGGCACCCCAAAACACACTCATTCCTGTCCCAAGGTGAAAACAAAGGTACCCAAGAAGTTTCGTGAAGATCAGTTCATAAATATGAGCTGTGTAGAAGTTGTGACAAAAAACTGATTGGACCTAATTTCGGTACAAAATGGCCACTGGCAGCCATCTTGAATTTTGGACCGCGCCCAGAAACACTCGTTCTCATCCCAAGGTGATAACAAAGGTACCCAAGAAGTTTTGTGAAGATCGGTTCATAAATACAGCCTCTAGCCCGAGCCGTATTGACATGTGCACTTACAGAGTATAAGTAGCACTGAATAAATCAAAGTTCATCTGATTTGCATAATTTCTGCACGCGAAAAAACCCCGTATTATATGTGATGTATTCCATGTTACTAAACATTCATACAAAAATTTATTCAAATCAGAACTTTCATACAGAAGTTCTGTACAAAAGACTGATTGCACTAATTTTGGTACAAAATGGCTGCTGGTGAACATCTTGAAATTCGGACCACACCCAAAAACACTCGTTCTCATCCCACGGTAATAACAAAGGTACCCAAGAAGTTTCGTAAAGATCGGTTCATAAATACGGCATCTAGCCTGAGCCGTATAGAAGTTGTGTACAAAAAACTGATTAGACCTAATTTCGATACAAAATGGCCACTGGCAGCCATCTTGAATTTTGGACCGCACCCAGAAACACTCGTTCTCGTCCCAAGGTGATAACAAAGGTACCCAAGACGTTTCGTGAAGATCGGTTCATAAATACAGACTCTAGCCCGAGCCGTATTGACATGTGTACTTACTGTGTGTAAGCAGCACTGAAAAAATCAAAGTTCATCTAATTTGCATAATTTCTGCACGAGAAAAAACCCCGTATTATATGTGATGTATCCCATGGTACTAAACATTCACACAAAAAATTATTCAAATCAGCGCTTTCATATGGAAGTTCTGTGCAAAAATCTGATTGCATCAAATTTCGTACAAAAGGGCTGCCATCGGCCATCTTGAATTTCGAACCGGACCCCAAAACACTCTTTCTCGTCCCACGGTGATAACAAAGGTACCCAAGAAGTTTCGTAAAGATTGGTTCATAAATACGGCCTCTAGCCCGAGCCGTATTGGCATTTGCACTTACAGTGCTGAAAGTAACACCAAAAAACATCAAAGTTAGTCTAATTTGCATAATTTACGCACGAGAAAAAAACCCGTATTATATGTGATGTATCCCATGGTAGTAAACATTCATTCAAAAAATTATTCAAATCAAAGCTTTCATATGGAAGTTCTGTACAAAAAACAGATTTCTGCATCGTCGGTACAAAATGGCAGCTGGCAGCCATCTTGAATTTCAGACCGCACCCAAAAACACTCGTTCTCGTCCTGCAGTCATAACAAAGGTACCCAAGAAGTTTCGTAAAGATCGGTTCATAAATACGACCTCTAGCCCGAGCCGTATCCAATTGTTGACGGACAGATGGACAGACGGCCAGACGGACGACGGACGACAGGCCATGGCATAAGCTCAAATTTGGCTTCGCCAAAGTTGAGCTAAAAAATGAAAGTGTCAATGACACTGTAGCTCAACATGTGTGAGACATGTACATATATAGCACGTGACACAGCAATGACACACATCTAGGTAATGACCTGATAACAAAAATACATGTAAAGTATTGTAAAGGTCTGTACATAAATAATGATAATAGCCTGTAACAAATGTACAGGTAAAGTATTGTAAAGGTGGGTGACAGTTAGATGCCTCTAGCCAGAGCTGTATTGAAAAGTGTACTTACTGTGTATAACTAGCACTGAATAAATCAAAGTTTGTCTAATTGGCTGCCGGGGGCCATCTTGAAATTTTGGCCCACATCCAAAAACACTTGTTCTTGTCCCAAGGTGATAACAAAGGTACCCAAGAAGTTTCGTGAAGATTGGTTAAAAAATAAAGCCTCTAGCCCTAGTTGTATTGACATGTGTACTAACTGTGTTTAAGTAGCACTGAATAAATCAAAGTTCATCTAATTTGCATAATTTATGCACGAGAAAAAAACCTGTATTATATGTGATGTATTCCATGTTACTAAACATTGATACAGAAATTTATTCAAATCAGAACCTTCATATAGAAGTTCTGTACAAAAAAACTAATTGCACCTAATTTCAGTATAAAATGGGTGTTGGCAGCCATCTTGAATTCTGGACTGCACCCAAAACCACTCGTTCTCATCCCACAGTGATAACAAAGGTACCCAAGAAGTTTTGTAAAGATCGGTTCATAAATATGGCCTCTAGCCCGAGCCGTATTGAATTGCTGATGGATGGACAGTCGGACGACGGGCCATGACAAAACCTCAAATTTGACTACGTCAAAGCTGAGCTAAAAATAATAAAATAATACAATATTTTTTTACCTCATCACAGTACTGTATACAGCAGAGAAATAAAGTCTGCTTACAAAACTCCTATCGTAGGATATCCCTAAAAAGGGAGCGTGGTGGCTCAGTGGTAGATAGTTGGACTTCTTTTGCTGGAGGTCCTGAGTTTGATCCCCATCAGGGACAACCCATGCCGTGTCCTTAGGCAAGGCAATTTATCCTGGTTGCTTACATGGGGGCACAATGATGCCGTGTACTAAAGCCTACTGCACGTCGATGGTGCACATGTCTTCAACCACTGTAACCCTGCTTGGGCGGAGCTTAAACAGAGTTAGAATGTTGCGGAGCTGACAGCTGCTCGTCGAAGCTCGGTTCGGTGGTTCTCTCCGGCTACCTCCACCCTTAAAACTGTCACGGTCCCGGTTAGCCATTGTGCATAAGTAAACACCAATAAATAAATAAATAAATATCTCTAAAAAAAATTAATAACTTACCATAGTTACTTGGAATAAGTCCTACACGACCACCACATCTTGCTTTCCACCAACTAGCATCACTCATATCAATTATATACAGTGTCTCTCCTTCATCAAAAGTCAGTTCATCATTCTGTTGAATAGTTCAAATATATAGCTCGATGTAGAATTCCAAAATTAAAATTTACTTATCTGATTATAAGGCTTTAACCCTTTACCTAATGAATCGGCTGCATCCACCTGTGAAATATGCAAATTCACCAGATGAAAAAATATTATTTTTCAAAAACCTTCAACAAAACCATATCATGTGACCCCTTATTGGAACGAGCCTGATGGCTAGTTCCAAAGAGGGGTCACATGATATGGTTTTGTTGAAATGTTTGAGAAAATTGAAAAAAACTTAAATTTAAAATAATAAATTCTGATATCATCTGTGTTGGGTAAAGGGTTAATGAAACTGTTCAACATTTGGAAACATCATTGTAAAACAGTTCATTCTGGGAATATTTTATTACTAACTCTAAATCTTGTGAAGAAACCTGTTCCAAGCCCAGCTCGAAAATATTATGCAATAATTTTGAAGAACTACATGTGCATGTAAGTAGTGAATTTTTCAGTACAAGAAATGCTGCATTATTTATTTATTTATTTATTTATGTTTAAGGTCACTTTCAGCATCTACATCAACACAAGTATGAATTCCAGTTTAACAATTCTTCTATAACCAACATGTACATGTGTGCTGCCCACTTTAGGGGTCTTCCACCCCAGATGTTGATTTCAGGTCTTATTTAACTATTAAAACAGAACTTGTTTATCATAATTTACAAGCACTGGTCCCCATCCCTTAACCATCAAACAGGAACTGTCTATAGCTTTACTTGCCAGACCAATACATTATATACATGTATGTAAGAAACTTGTAGCTATTACTAGCTAAAACCAGCTGCAGCACATTTGCTGCACATGAACCAATGAGCAGCCCAGCTAGTATCCACTGATTCAAATTCACTTGCCATGTACAACTTTAAGATAATTAAAAACTGTCTTCAAACATTCATGAGAAAAAAAGGTCCCTATTTTCATGGGCTTTTCTGTGGAATTTTAAAGTGATCTTCAGGAACATAGTCTAAAGTTATTTTAATCAGATGTATGCATGTACATCATAAGTGATCTGAAGCAACATCTAGGGTACATGGAGATTTAATACCTGGATGTTGGTTTTAAATCCTGAGGTGAAAGCCAAAGATTTTGAAGAGAGACATCCATGGATATGTACATGTATCTCCATGTACCCTGGATGTTACCCAAGATGACAATATTTTTTTCAATATGTTAACCCATCACTGCTGTGGACTGACAAGCCTGGAAATAAGCAGACTGTCATCTACAGAATGAGGTCCCCAGAGGGTGAATTTAGTGATGATAACCATGCACAGCAGAGTAGCATCACTAAATTTACCCTCTGTGAACCTCAATCTGAATCAAGGTCCCAGGCCTAAACAGAAAAATGCCGATAGGATCACCACTCCAATGTCGAGTTGTGACAGCACAAAAGTGGGTTTAATCATTTTCAACTTATCGTCCGGAAACCAATTGTTTACAATTTACTATGTGAAAGGTCACTAAGACCTTGACCTTTGACCTAGTGATTCAAAAATAATTAAGGCTCTTTCTTGCACCAATGACAACCTACCTATGAAGTTTCATGAACAGAGGTGGAACCATTGTCAAATTACCATCTGGAAACCAATTGATTACAATTTATTATGTTCAAGGTCACTGTGACCTTGGCCTTTGACCTAAATAGTCCAAAATAAATAGGGGTCTTCCACTCACCTAGGACAACCTACCTATGAAATTTCATGAATGTGAGTCAAACCATTATCAAGTTATTGTCTGGAAACCAATTGTTTACGATTTACTATGTTGAAGGTCACTGTGACCTTGACCTTTCACCTGGCAAGTCCAAAATAAATAGGGTTCTTCCTCTCACTGATGCCAATCTACCTATGAAGCTTCATGAACATGGGTTGAAACATTATCAAGTTATCATCCAGAAATATAAATTTTATAATAAATTTCCTTTCTTATTATACTTATCGCAATTGTTTACTACAGGCTTGCACTACAGTGGAAGAACCTAACTCGGATAAAATACTCTCTATTTTAATCTTTCCCAAGATTTGGGAAAGAAAAGTGGTGTAAAAGCACCACGAAAAAATAAGCCAAAACTGGGTCGAGCGCCATCGGTGCACACCCAGTATGGGATGCTCTTCCATAGTACAAATCCACGACTACCGTAAAACAGTGCACAGTGCATCAATTCGTCATTCTTTTGATTCCGACAACACAGGAGTTATGTGATCAGAGGGGAGGAAGGATTCTTACCCGAATAAGAAGACGGGAGAGCCTCCATGTAAACAATTGTGGTAGGTATAATAAGAAAGGAAATTTACTATAAAATTTATATTTCTTATCAACCTACCTCAATTGTTTACTACAGGCTGAATAGACAAAAGGAATGAGGGAATCCCATAACCAATCCACACATAACTCAATAGCACTGGAACCGTGGACAGAGGAAGAGATCCCTAGGCGTATCAAACCATAGCATCACAAACATTAGAAAAGACAATGAAAAATGAGGCGTATGGTGAAGTGCGACACACAGACAGAAAGGGCAGTAACAGCACAGAGCTGGAACTGACACTGAAAAAAGCTGAAAGGCTGTTATAGACAACAGCCTGAGCCGAAGAAAGAGGGCCCCAAGGACCAATGTCCTCTATCGGCTCCTGCAACTGTCACAGATAAAAGGAGAATGTAGGCTGCCAGTATAACATCTGTCATCCGACAACCTGACAGAGTTATTAAAAGAGGAAGACAATGCACGCACCTCGTGGCAGAAAAAACAATTGGTAATACAATCACCAGTAGCTAGACGAGCGGAAGCTGCACGAATAGCAAGACAAATCCATCGAGAAATGGATGCAGGAGAGATCTGGCATGTGAGAAAACGCATAGTTATCCAGGTTAAAGGCATGGACGTCCCACACCCCCAAGCAGAGCAGCACCCAAGAAAGCGACCATCTTGGAGTAAACTGCAAAGTCCTAGGCCTTTTCAAGGAAAAGAGCTGAACAAGATTGGAGAGGCAAGGATGAGTGTTGAAACAAAGCGATACCACATATGAAAAAGGTCTCCAAAGCATGGACTTTTACCCATTGCTGGAGACCCCCAGAAACAAACATAAACCAGAAACTCCGCAATCGGTGTGATCGAAGGAGTGACAGAAGCAACAGAGTGATCGCACACCATCGACAGAAGAACCTTCCACTTAGCCACAGAGGCTAAACCAGTGGAGTGAGTGCCTCCTTGAAGAAGAAAAGCAACTCCACTGCGTGTCTCGAAAAACCATTACGGACGAGACAGAACCCGATAAAAGACATGTGCCAAGGCACAATAAAGTCGGGTCAACTTGAAACCTCCTCGGGCGACTTTGGCAAAGAAAGTCGCGAAGCAGAGGGTGACATGCCGGAACCGCCACTAACAGAGAGTGGAGCAGATTGATCCACACCCACCGAGGCGATGGGTGTGATCGAAAGGATTTGACGGCTGCAGGTTCATATCTGGGAGAGAACCTGAGGCGAAATCGGACCGGCAGGAAGGCGTAGCCGACAAGACCGTCCCAAAGGTGGGCTAGAGCGTCCACGGCGAAAGCCAGAGCATCTGGACACGGGGACACGAAAGTTTCCACCTGATGATTCCAACGAGCCGCAAAGAGATCAATGGAACCTGCCATGTGGAGCATCCACTCGGTGGAAAAGAACCTGCCCCGTCGGGACAGGGAGTCGGCTAGAACGTTCAGACGACCAGAAATGTGACGAACAACCACACCGGCGTTGACATCCTGAGAAGAAGAACAAGAAGCTCTGCCAGCTGATGTGCAGAGATGCCCGATCCTGGTCCCACATCCCGTGAAGGGAAAGACCTAGAGGATCCAAAGTCGCACCCCATCAGAGATCGCTGACATCTGCCGTCAGAACGCGATCGGACGTGGGTAAGTCCAACAGGACACCCTGCATGATCCACTGAACATTTGTCCAGTGGAGAAGGTGAGGATAAGAGAATCGGGTAACTGAAGCACCAGATCCAGAGAATCGACATTCGGCCTCCAATGACTGGGCAGAAAGTGTTGGAGAGGTCTGACACGCAGCCGACCTAGAGGAATGAGATCTGTCGCCAAACCGCAGAGACTGATCAGCTGGAGAATACTCCGTGCCATCGCGGATGTGGACTGGGACAGAGTCAGAGCAAAAGCTGAGAGAATCACAGCCTTGGCCTGGGAAACCGCCACCAAATTGGGTGCGGAAAGCCATTCCCAGATGATAAAACGACTGAGAACGGACCAGTTCCGACCTCTCCTCGTTGACTCTGAACCCAAGCGACATGAGCAAGCTCAACAGAGTGGCGACATCCGACTCCAGGAAGGCAGCATTGGAATGCCTCTGGAGGATATCGTTCAGATATGCCGAAGTAGTCACCCTGGACTGTGTGCGATAGAAAACTATCACATGCGACATCAGTCAGGTGAAGGCCCAAGGAGCCAGGTTGAGGCCGAAAGGCATGGCCTTGAACTGGTAAACTCGCCCTAGAAAAGTGAACCTGAGATACTTCCGTGACGCCCGATGAATCGGAATGTGAAAGTAAGCGTCACGCATTTCGAAGCTGGAAGCAAAATCTCCCTGGTGAATTGAACGGCGGACCGACCTGAAAGTCTCTATGCTGAACTTGGGAGCAAGGATAGACTGGTTCAGGAAACTCAGATCGATAACCGGTCGGAGTCAGCCGTTTGTCTTCGGCACCAAGAACAGGTGGGAATAGAACCCCACTGACTGAATGTTCTTGACGACCTTGATCGCCCCCATTGTCAGGAGATTGTCTATCTCCGTGGACAAAAGTTCCAGACGTAAAACATCTGAAGGAACTGTGGTTGGAAGAGGCATCCTGGACAGAGTGGGATGCCTTCGGAAGAATATTCGCAGCTCGGACCGAACAACATCTAACACCCAAGGATCGGATGTGATGGTGGTCCAACGGTCTGTGAACTCTGCTATCCTTCCTCCAACATGGGACGAGTCGAGGTGAGGACCTTCATTTCGAGCCCCGACGAGGCCCACGAAAGGAGAAACCACCTCCTCACCTGAATGAAGAATCCTGATACTTCCCTCTGGTCTGCCAACGCTTACCCTTACCCCTTGAGTAAGAAGTAGAAGCGGTGGCAGAAGGATCAGCCTTTTGCTTCGCAGAGGAAGCAGAAGGGTACTTGTTAGGCTTGGAACGCCACCCTGCCTCCCCTAGAAGGCTGATCAAGCGGAAGAAACAGAAGCTGATCTTTGGAATGACGTAGGACGTCATCCTGGACCGTCGACACAGAACCATGGAAAAGTTGCGGACCTGCCAAAGAAGCAGATCGCAGAGTAGCGTGCTGCTCCCCAGGAAGGGATTGGCCTGTGTCCAGCACAGAGTCCCTTCGAACTAATTCCAGATTAGCGGTGTTACAGGCATGCGTGTGAGTAAGATGCATGAGTGCCTTGGACAGCACACACAACGGAGCCTGTACCTCGTCAAACTTATCTGGAGGCAGATAAGCAGCTAAAGCTGAGACAATGTGATCTGAGAGAGAAAGCATACCAAACATCTCTCTCGATAAGCCCAACGTGGACTCCAGAGTCGTCATCGGAATGACGGCAGACTTGGGCTTGGAAAGCCTGAGGGAATTGGAGTCCTGATTCAAAGTCTGGCAGACTGACGGATTGGTGGCATCATAGTAACGATAACGTGCCAGAGGCAAAAAGGTGTCGACCCTGGTGAAGAACGGAGCCTTCATAGCCTTGGAACTCTGCTTAGAGTCCAAGGCTGAAAATGCCAACTGTACCCACTGGCACGGTCGAAGATGCCCAGAAGCAGGTTGCTCCATAGGCTGTTGGCGCGCGACTGATGATCGCGGCCTGGCTGACACTGTCGGCTGGTTTGATGGTTTGAGATCCGGAAGGAACACAAACACAAAATCAAGAGCTGACCCCAAGTCCGAAGACTGCTGGCTCTCGACATCAAGCCTGTCAGACTCTTCCCCTGAGTCGGAAGACACATAGCCCATCATGGACAAACCAGCCGACGCCTCCCATGTTGTCGGAACACCAGGGGGATCAGAAAGCGGCCTATTTCCAATCCCAGGAGGCGGTGCCATAGGGGGTGCCTGGAAACCACTTGCTGCCTCGCTGGAAGCAACAGGAAGGCTCTTTGATAGAACCTGAGTGAGTAAGGAGAGGGCCTCCCTAAGCTCACTGCCCGTACTGGCCGTTTCGACAGGGGAACGAACCGGCAAAACGACAGTGTCCCCCCCTCCCCCTGTGGGGGGCAGGAGGAGCTGCACATCCCCCACAGAGGGGGTAAACTCACACCAGATGTGGTCGAGTCGGGAGGCTCCTGAAACGACAGTGTTCCACACCACCCGCGGGTGCGGAAGAAACGGCCACGAGAACGCACCAAGGCGAGGGCAAAAGGAATTGCCCAAAAGGAACCGAACTGGAAATAACAGAGGTGAGAGCAGTAGAAGAAAAAGGCGAACTCAACAGAAACAGAAAGTAGAAGAACACCCTCAACTACGAGAGAAGGTGGCAGAAAAAAAAACGGTGGGTACACGAAAGAACCCAGATGGTCGACAGGGACCGAAAAAACAGAAATTCAGCCCTCAACAGAGTGAAGAAATCCTGTCCAAACAGTCCCTGATTGACACCTAACTCCAATAACAATTAAATTCATCAATTGAAAAATTCATTGTCAAATCGCGTGATGTCGAAAAAACATCCGCGAAAACGGAATAGTAAATAATATACAATGAGAATGTGGTTGAAAATATAAACGAGAATATATAAAACACAGTCCTGTTATTATACGATCTTCAGATCCACAATTCCAGTCACAGGAAAACCATTATCGACCAGTTAAAATATCACTGTTACTGAGCAAGATGGCACATATCCACCACGTGTGCGGATTATCAAAAGAATGGTGAATTGACACACTGCGCACTGTTTTACGGTAGTCGTGGATTTGTACTATGGAAGAGAGTCCCATACTGGGTGTGCGCCGATGGCGCTCGACCCAGTTTTGGCTTATTTTTTCGTGGTGTTTTTACACCACTTTTCTTTCCCAAATCTTGGGAAAGATTAAAATAGAGAGTATTTTATCCGAGTTAGGTTCTTCCACTGTAGTGCAAGCCTGTAGTAAACAATTGAGGTAGGTTGATAAGAAACCAATTGTTTACGATTTACTATGTTGAAGGTCACTGTGACCATGACGTTTCACCTAGCGAGTCCAAAATAAATAAGGTTCTTCCTCTCACTGATGCCAACCTAACTATTAAGTTTCATGAACATGGGTCGAACCATTATCAAATTATCATCCGAAAACCAATTGTTTTGATTTAGGGTCAGGGTCACTGTGACCTTGACCTTTGACCTAGTGAGTCCAAAATAAATAGGGTTCTTCCACTCACAAATGCCAACCTACATATGAAGTTCATGAATGTGGGTTGAACCATAGTCAAGTTATCATCCGGAAACCAATTGTTTACAATTTACTATATTCAAGGTCACTGTGACCTTGACCTTTGACCCAGCAAGTCCACAAGTAACAGGGTTCGTCCTCTCATCGATACCAACCTACCTATGAAGTTTCAGGAACATAGGTTGAACCGTTATCAAGTTATCATCCGGAAACCAATTGTTTACGCTGCCGCCCGCCCAACCGCAATTCATCAAAGTATAAGTCGAGTTTGACTTCGTCACAACTCGACTAAAAAAGTACCGAGAGTACAATCCAAGTTGAAGTCATGAAAGGCTGAGGCCGATATCCCACGTCTACACTACCAGACATCTCTGCAGACCCCTGCAGGGATAAGCTGAGGCCGGCTGGAACAGTGACTGATGACATTGCAGATGGAACAGCAGTAGCAGCAGATACGATGGGAGCTGTTGAAACTGGTGGAAAAGTGGAGAGAGCTACCGAGCTCGGCTCCAAAGGAGGAGTCACAACACTAGAGACAGCCTCAGATGTCGACTGGAGAGGGACCACAGTCCTGGAACCAGGCATCTCTTCACCGGACAACTCCACAGCTCCCGCAGTATCCACCACAGGAAAAGACTGAACATCGCCCGTGGAGGGGTATAACTCTCACCAGAAGTGGTTGTGTCGAGAGGCCCCGAACGACAACGTTCCCCTTTCCCGTGGGTGAGGAAGGAATGGCCACAAGAACGCAACACACAGTTCAGAGAAGCCCAAAAGTGGCTGACCACGATCCATAGAGCCCACAGGTTCGTCTGAAGAACACCCATTACAAGAAAGAAAAGGTGAACTCAACAGATGTAGAAAGTAGAAGAACACCCCCAACTCTGAGAGAAAGGTGGCAGAAAATAAAGGACTGGTGGGAACACAACTGAACCCAGACAGCCAACAGGGACCCAAAAAACAGAAATTCTGCCCTCAACAGAGAGAAGAAATCCTGTCCACACAGCCCCCCTCCCCCCCCCCCCCCCCCCCCACTGACACCTAACTCCAATAATAATAAAAATAATATCCAAAAGGATAACATAAATTTATCAACCAAAAAATTATATGCCCGAACTGCACAGTACGCGAAAGTGGTGTGCAAACACGGAAAATATACAAAATACAATGAAAATGTGGTTGAAATTAATAACGAGAATATATAAAACACAGTCCAGTTATTATACGATACTCAGATCCATAATTCTAGTCACAGGTAACCATTATCAATGTCTTTCCAGGACGGCAGAAGAAAAAAAGAATGAGGCATTAGTTACACGACTGCACACTGGTACCGGAAGCCGTGAATCTGTACTAGGAGAAGAGTGTCCCCCTACTGGGTGTGCGCAGGTAGCACTCGACCCAGTTTTGGCTTATTTTTTCTCGATGCTTTTGCACCACTTTTCTTTCCCAAACAGCTTGGAAAAGATCAAAATTGAAAGTATATTTCTGTGTTATGGACTTCCACTGTAGTGCAAGCCTGTAGTAAACAATTGTAGAGAAGGTTGATAAGAAATTAACCTGACAATCACATAATTCCTCATTTTTTATTGACCTCTATGTATTCTGCCTTTGTACACTAAATATAGGCATCTAATCTAATATATCTTGTTTGACAGAACTTCATGAGCTCCGTCAAACAAGATATAACAGGATAAATGCTCAGTTTAACTTTAGAATATGAGGAAGTGGGAAAAACCCTGTTAATTAATACTCCTGTTAATTGAAAAATGTTAACTAACAAAGTGGCTATTCAATTAATTAACAAGGTTCCACTGTATTATTTCAGTTGTTAAATTAAAGTGATTTAACCCTTTTAACCCTTTACCTAACATGAAAAAAAGACGCATTTGCCAAAAAAATGATTTAATAACTAATTTTTTTCATTTTTTGTCTCAAAAACATAGGTTATGACCCCTCATTGGAACGAGCTCGACGAGCTCGTTCCAATGAGGGGTCATAACCTATGTTTTTGAGACAAAAAATGAAAAAATAATAAAAATTAATTGGCGATTTTTTAGAATAGCACTGGCCGGTTTTGACCGTTACGTTGGGTAAAGGGTTAACACTTAAACAAGAGATGCTATTGTCTCATATAATACAATCACAGGAGAAATGTGTGAATGCATTCTGGATTTGTGGGGAGGTTCAGTAATAATTTAATCCCACATCTCTGTAGAGATGTACATGTACAATTATATTATTACTGAACCTCACAACCGATTTATTGCTCAAACTGCCATCTGCTCATCCACTGACAAAACTTTCTTTTCACAAAAATAATGCACACCAGTTTGAAAGGGTTAAGCAAAAAAAGCACATTAACGCAACAGCTTATAAGTACACGTTGTTTTTCACAAAAATGAGTTGATCCAGATTCCTAAATATATGTATATTGTTGTGACTTTATCAATCATTTTCTTTATTTTGCCTTCATGAATTGATTTCATCACCAATCTAGTACACTAAACTGCAATAGCTGATTTAGGATGGGTGATTCCAGCAGGCAGGGGATTATCCAGAGTATGCCTCTATGACTGTACAGTTCACAGGGTTAGTTTCTTTGTTAATAATGAAATTATGTTTTACCGGAAAATGTGACTAACCCTGTGCAATGCACAGGGTTAGTCACACTTTCTGGTTATAAAAAAATGTTGAACGCCATATCACACACTACAGGAAAATATACACTCAGTATGGACTATGCAACCATGGGCCACTGGAATGTTTGAAAAATACCTTAAATGTATTGTGGGACAGAAAAATTTTCAAAGTCAAAAGAGTGAAAACAAGTCCAAGAAGTGACGAAGGGCCATAATTCTGGGAATAATTATTGGATGGAACCCGTTCCTAGTGCATATCTGTTCCCCCATGTGGGTCTATCAGAAATACCTGCAATTGTGGGGACTTTTCAAGGTCATATCTGAGGTTATTGAATATCCTTGGCCAAATGGCTATTTTGAGCCATAGTTTTATTCTGTGGTGGTATGGATTTAGTAAATAATTTTCATTTATGGTAATATGGCCAAGCTAATCTGTTGATGGTCTTGATTCAAACTGTGTACTGTCAAGTGCATTTCAGTTGGGGGGGGGGGGGGGGTGAAGGTCACACAGGAGTGTTCAATGACTGATCCAGATATGTTTGGAGCTGACAATTTGAAGGTTACAAATGAGACAAATTTTGTGTAAATTTGCTTTGAGAGAGCCTTATGAAATGAAAGTGTCAATGACACTGTAGCTTAACTTGTGTGTTGTGTTTGATGAAAAGGATAATGTTCAATGTTTATGAAAGGAGTATGAAATGAGACAAGAATTGTGATAATTGGGAATATGTTCATTTCTGTTCCCTGTATGCTATGTTTATGATAAAAATAATATGAGGTGTACACTGTACTAAAGAGCTGAGGGGTGGGTTTATATGACCTCACAGTTAATGTATGTGGCCCTCACAGTTAACGTATATCAACAAAAGTTACCAAGTTACAGTGAAATTATTCCAAAACGAGTCATCCTATCAAGTTACATTAAAATCCCTTCATAAATATGGCCTGTAGACTGTGCTAAAGTTTTTCGGGCTTCGGGCCCCTGTAGCCGTCAGTTTCCCAATTGCATCCAAAGGGGACGTTCTCATCTAGACATTATATAAAGTCAACCTACCAAGTTACAATGAAATCCCTTAATAAATATGACCTGTGGACTGTGCTAAAGGTTTTTGGGCTTTGGCAGCCATCATGGTTGAATGATCGCAACCAAAAGGGGACATTCTCATCTGGGCATCTTCTGGAGTGATCCTACAAAGTTACAATGAAATCCCTTCATAAATATGACCTGTAGACTGTGCTCAAGGTTTTTGGGCTTCGGGCCCCTGAAGCCGTCACAGTTGACCAATCACGACCAAAAGGGGATGTCATCATCTAGGCATTATATGGAGTCAAACTTACGAGTTACAATGAAGTCCTTCCATAAATATGACCAATAGACTATGCTAAAGGTTTTGGGGTTTTGGGTTCGGGCAGCCATTAAGGCTGAATGATCGCGACCAAAAGGGGACGTTCTCATCTGGACACTATTTGGAGTCATCCTACCAAGCTACAATGAAATCCCTTCATAATTATGACCTGTAGACTGTTCTAAAGGTTTTCGGGCTTTGGGCCCCTGAAGCCATCACAGTTGCCCAATCGTGTCCAAAAGGGGATGTTCTCATATAGACATTACATGAAGTCAACCCACCAAGTTACAATGAAATCCCTTCATAAATATGACCTGTAGACTGTGCTAAAGGTTTTCGGGCTTCGGGCAGCCATCATGGTTGAATGATCGCAACCAAAGGGTACAATCTCATCTGGGCATCATCTGGCGTGATCCTGCGAAGTTACAATGAAATCCCTTCATAAATATGACCTGTAGACTGTGCTCAAGGTTTTCGGGCTTCGGGCACCTGTAGCCATCACAGTTGACCTATCACGGCCAAAACGGGATGTCATCATCTGGGCATTATATGGAGTCAACCTAACAGGTTACAATGAAATCCTTCTATAAATATAACCTTTTGCCTATGCTAAAGGTTTTTGGGCTCGGGCACCCATCAAGGCTGAATGATCAAGGCCAAAATGGGACGTTCTCATCTAGACATTATTTGGAGTCATCCTACCAAGTTACAATGAAATCCCTTCATAAATATGACCTGTAGACAGTGCTAAAGGTTGTCGGGCTTCAGGCTCGGGCAGCCATCATGGCTGAATGATCGCAACCATAGGGGACAATCTCATCTGGGCATCATCTGGAGTGATCCTAAGAAGTTACAATGAAATCCCTTCATAAATATGACCTGTAGACTGTGCTCAAGGTTTTCGGGCACTTGTAGCCATCACAACTGACCAATCACAACCAAAAGGGGATGTCATCATCTAGGCATTATATGGAGTCAACATAACAGGTTACAATGAAATCCTTCCATAAATATGACCTTTCGCCTTTGCTAAAGGTTTTTGGACTCGGGCACCCATCAAGGCTGCATGATTGCAATCAAAATGGGACGTTCTCATCTAGACATTATTTGGAGTCATTCTACCAAGTTACAATGAAATCCCTTCATAAATATGACCTCTAGACTGTACTAAAGGTTTTTGGGCTTAGGGCCTCTGTAGCCGTCACTGTTGCCCAATCATGTCCAAAAGGGGGCTTTCTCATCTAGACATTGTATGAAGTCAACCCACCAAGTTACAATGAAATTCCTCAATAAATATGACCTGTAGACTGTGCTAAAGGTTTTCGGGTTTTGGGCTCGGGCAGTCATCACGGTTGGCAGATCATGCCCAAATGGGGGAATTCTCATCTAGACATCATAAGGAGTCATCCTGCCAAGTTACAATGAAATCCCTCCACATTAAACATGACCTGCAGACTGTGCTAAAAGTTTTTGGGTTTTGGGCTTGGGCAGCCATCACGGTTGATAGATCATGCCCAAAAGGGGACGTTCTCATTTAGGCATTACACAGAGGCATCCTACCAAGTTACAATGAAATCCCTTCATAAATACGACCTGTAGACTGTGCTAATGGTTTTGGGGTTTTGGGCTCAGCCACCATACCGGTTGCCCTATCGCGACCAAAAGGGGGCGTTCTCATCTAGACATGACCCCAAACCTGCATATGAAATTTCGTGACGATCAGACAAGAACTGTGGGGTGTAGCCCATGCTAAAGGAAAATGTGAACAGACGTCACGGACTCACAGACTAACAGACTTCTGCAAGCGTGATGGCAATAGCTTATCTTGACTATGTCAAGTTAAGCTAAAAATGAATAAGAAACTCATATATTTTTTATCTGTCAGAAAGATTATCTTATGTTGTAAAATCCTAAGTGGAGTAATGAGGAATTCCTATAACACAGTTTTATCACTATCGATGCACGAAAATTGGAAATTTATCCCCAAAATGAGAAAATTTTGACCATTTTGACCCATTTTTTTACCCATTAACTGTGTCATTCAGCTGAGTGTATTTGAGTGATATTTTAAGATTTTTATTTGTGCAGTTGTCTCCAGAAAAGTCCATATTCAGAGCTTTCAGAAACTGTATACATTGTGAGTGTTGTGAATAGGAGAGGTCATTTAAATGTGAAATATCCATGGCCGTGTTATGAGAAGCCGTTCATTTCTTGAAAAACCGACGTTTTCACCTGAATAACTGTAACGAGACCACAGGATCCCATGGTAGTAAACATCCATACCAGGTTTCAAAGGAATTGACCCATAAACATCTGAGAAAATCTCCGGACAAAATTCAGACATTCTAAGACGAAAAGAGGCAAA
This sequence comes from Pictodentalium vernedei, assembly GCA_031216915.1. Lineage (NCBI taxonomy): Eukaryota > Metazoa > Mollusca > Scaphopoda > Dentaliida > Dentaliidae > Pictodentalium > Pictodentalium vernedei. The sequence continues at coordinate 166,126,010 of CM062293.1, forward strand.
ACTCTGGAAAAAAAATTTTGATCAAAACTACAATCGCAGGTGCACAGGTTCCCATGGTAGTAAACATTCACACCAAGTTTCAAAAACTCGACCAATAAACATCTGAGAAAATCTCTGGACAAAATTCTAGCAAAAATAATCTGCCCAGAACTCTAATCGCAAATGCACCGTTTCCCATGGTGGTGAATATCCATGCCAAGTTTCCAGCAGATTGGTCCATAAACGTCTAAGAAAATCTCTGGACAAAATTATGTCTATGGACGGACAGACAGATGCATGAACGGACGAGGCGATTCCAGCATACCGCCCCCCCCCCCCCTCCCCCACACACACACACAACTCGTTGCAGGGGGTATAAAAAATCTGCCTGTCCACATACCAATTTAGGAAAAGAAAATGGGATAAGCCCGGAATTAATTTATATTGTACTGCGATAAAAAAAAAGCAGAATCTTTACTGGATCACAACTGGGTTATCACCCAGTCCAAATTCAGTGTCCTCTATTCACCTAAAACACTATGGAATCTCACCTATCAATAGTGAAAACAAGAACATTGAATCTGAGATACTATTTTAATTCATTTTTCTTGATGATAGGGCTGGGTGGTTTTTCATTTTTTGGTTTGGGTTCCTGTGTTTGTGGCAAACCCAGAAAACTGAACTGTAAGACCCAGCAAAAAATAGTCAAACTATCTTACTGTGTTTGTGCATAAACTGATCAAACTATCTTACAGGGAGGGAACTAGACTAGCGACCACTATGGACTCATGTCATTTAGTCTACCGACAAAGGGGTGAATATGTCATGTTCTAATTGTCACGTTTTCTTCCTTATTGACTCGTCCACCAGACGAGTCAATAAGGGAGAAAATGTGTCAATGAGAATACAACTGAAATTAGATGAACTTCAATCATTTGTTACAATGATCCATGTTTTTTTTCTGACTGAATAAGCTTAACAACTGATCCTCCCAAGAATTATCAAAGGTTAGTTAGGCTGAACCCAATGAAGATACCTGGAAGCACGGTGGACCAGTACACGTGGTTACAGCATTTAACTTCAAATCGAAAGGTCCACAGTTCGATCCCCACCAGGGGTAACTGCATTATGTCCTTGGGCAAGACACTTCATCCCGACTACCCAAGTGGGGGCATGGTGGCACTGTGCACTCAGGTGTACTGCACACTGATGGTGCACTGGTCTTCAACCAATGCTAACCATGCTTGCACAGAGTTAGTACATTGGGAAGTCTCATAGTTTCTTGCCATTGTTCAGTGGTTCCCTTTGGGTGCTCTGGCTTCTTCCACCCATAAAACTGTCCGACACAAATTGGCCCTCAGCTGTCAAAAGTATAATTAAGCCCCAATAAATAAATAAATAAATAAATGTGGTGAGTGATGTTGTCCAAGAACTACTGAAGATTGTTTTCAAGTTAAGGAGCTGAAATCTTACATTATTTACTATCGGTTCTCAACAAATAGAAAACCAAACCAAAACCGAGCTCAAGGTGTTTTCCTGAAACCGAATCTAAAAAATTGAATCCTCATTTGTCTTCTTGATGAGGTCTTAATTTTACTTTATTATGGAAATCCTGACACATTGGGGTAAGTGCGCCTCAATCCAATTAGGATTCGGTGACAAAAAGACCTCTTTTGTGAACATGGTACTGTTTTGAACTAACAAACATTTTTAACATATAAGATTGAAATGTGCTAAAACTGAATACGATACCTGCTGAGCTTCATATTTATACATGGACTTGACAACCTTTACATGACCTGAAAACAAATCAAGTATTCACTTGTGAGAAGATTTTCAATAACATATCAGACAACATTTTTCAAGAGAAATACATTGTACGAAGTGAGTAATACAGGGGAACCCTGTCAGTTGAATAGCCACTTTGCCAATGGGAATTATTCAGTTAACAGAAGTATTCAATTAACAGGGATTGTATCACATTCCTGTATTCTAGAGATAAACCTAGCATTTATTCTATTAGAGTTATCACATGCACACTCCTATGAGCACATTAATATTTGCAACTGACATACACCTCTACGCCCAAGTACATGTAGACCTGAGAGGCAATGTAGAAATAGATAGATCATACTGTAACTTACTGCTGATATTTTCTGAATGCAAGGACAGGAACATGAAGGCCAGCTGAGCTGAGGAGTAACTCCTGACAGAGAAACTAATCAAGCTGAGGAGTAAATCCTGACAGAGAAACTAATCAGTAAACTACTTAACTCTTCACTCAACACAAACAATATCAAAATTTATTATTTTAAATACTAGTTTTTCAATTTCTCAAAAATTTCAACAAAACCATATCATGTGACCCATCACTGGAATAAGCTTTATCAGCTCATTAAAATGAAAGACCACATGAAATGGTTCTGTAGAAATATTCTGAAATTTATTTTTTCAATTGCTGAATTTGCATTTTATGCTGACAGATGTCACTGATTCATTAGCTAAAGGGTTAATATTACATGTATGGAACACATTCGTATAAAGAAAATAGTCTACACTTTCCTTGAGTACATGTACATGTATTTGTATTGACAAATTTAACTCACCTACAGGGCTCGATTTAACTGGATTCGCATACCAGTTTTCGAATCAGTTTTCAACTATAGCTAATCAATTTCAAATGAAAAATCATGGAAATAATAGGAAATGCTAATCCAAATTTATCCAAGATAGAAAACTGCTATTCAATTTTTAAAAATTAAATCAACCCCTGCTCACCTACAGCTACATTAATAGCAAATCTTAATAAATTTTTGTGCACTATATTTTTCACTCACCTGGTGCTGACAGAAAGGAAGCACTGCTCATTCCCAGGTCTCAGGAAAACTACTCATCCACTTCAGTCAGCCATGATGAGTGACATTTAGATTTAATGAGTGGTTTAACCATTTACCGAAGGCATACAATATCAAATTTTATTAATTTAAATCTAATTTTTTCAAATTTTTCAAAAAACTTCCACAAAACCATATAATGTGACCCCCTTAGTGGAATGAGCCTAACATCAATTGGCCATCCTCCAGGCTACAAGCTACAGCACTGTGATCACAAAACTGGTCTTTTTTCTCATTTTGATCATAATCTGATTGTGACACACTCAATTAAATTCATCAAGATTTTTAAAAAAATTGCACAAGTCAAGACCAAAACAATAAAACCACAGTTACGATCCAGTCAAAAGTTTCGTCAGCTGTTGTAATTGCAGTCCTGTTTTTCCAGGTAATTCAGATCAACAAGCTCCCAGTCCTGGAAATGTGATGGGTGTGAGTGCAATTGCTCCCATCAGCACCAGTGTTTTCTATTTTCCGGGAGTTAAAAAAATGCATTTGTTGAAAAATATTGTGGAGCACTAAATTGCCACTAATATACTGTGAGGGCATATAAATGTTTGTTGTTTTGAGAAAGCAGCACTCTGTGGCCAGTGGCAAGTTACTGTCATAATTAAGCAGTTCCTTATACATTTAACCCCTTGAAACAGAGTGGCAGCTTTTCTGGCCAGGAACGCGATACGTTATAACGTCATTAAACAGTTTCTCTGTTCAGTAAATATGTGGTGTAGCCCAATCAATATTTTCAACATGCTGCCCTGGGACTGCATGTTGAAAATATTGATTGGTCTATCCCCAATAATGAATATGACTCTTCTGATTGTTGCCATTGAACTGGCATGGAAGATACCACTAGAGTTCAAAGGGTTAAGGTTTCTGTGTTGGTGGCAGTATTCCCTCGTAAATTCATATACAGACATTTTACGGGTGCAATTTACTCCCATCTCTGATTTCACAGGAGCCTAAAACTACACCCATCAATTTTGTTCATTTCCAGCACTGAGCTCCCAATTGTGGAGTGTCATGTAGTCCCAGACTTCTGGACTTGTGTGTGAATTATCCTATAACCCTTAACTGGTAGAGTGCTGGAAGCTCATATATGGGCTTTAATCTTAAGTGCAGGAAACCCAACTTAAAGACATCATATTCAGTGGATATTCTTCATGTTATCTTTGAAGTGAAATTATTTAGTCTTTAAGGATTTGCCTTGTAACCATTTATAGAAGAGTGCCCATAGACACTCTCCCATAAATTGTAACAAGACAAAGACATGTCAACAAATTTTGATGACCAAAATAATTTAGCACTCTACCAGTTAAAGGCTTATTTATGACTTTTTACGACCTCAGAACAGGTGCTTTTTAGTATGTCATCATGAGGAGGACCTGCTGACAATAGACAAATTACATAAGCAGTGGTTTCTAGTCAAGTCTTGACTGCCTTAATATTAGGGCTGCAAGTCAGATATTTTTTGTTCAAGTTGATTTTTATAAAACTCACAGCCCGATTTTTTTCTCAACAGAGAGGGATTTAACATTCTTTCATAGCATAAATGTAACTTTCTATCAGCTAACTATTCCATGTATACATATTTTTTGGTACAAGCTACTGACCTTTCTTGCCTGTCAGAACCTCCAAGTAACAATTTTGACAAGTTTCAACATGTTTTCCAAATTAGGCACAGCATATTGGGTTGTTCATGCAGTCAAAACACCAATAACAAATTAAGTGCACTCAGAGCAATCAAGTCTGTATATTTCCGTTAAATGGAAGTATACGGACTCGAGTACTCAGAGTGCACTTCAGTCACACAAATAGCGTTATCTTCCATCCATTGGGTGAATCACCTTGAGAGCAAAGCCTTACACGTATCTTCGGGTGATGTAAACAAAGTTAACTCGCTATTGTTAATCGTTGAAGCATGGCTACAATCGTTACCTCGCCTTGTCATAATTTATATATTATCTTAGTAGTAAATAATAATAAATATACTGTAAAATATGTTTAATTAAATGAAACACTGATTGTCACAATATGGATAACTCTGCATTCAGTAATTTTGTAACATATTCCAAGTGCAGACTTTATGAGCGCGAATCGCATGAGAAACAACCGTTTAGAATCCCGTTACGACTTATGTATAATGCCGACTTTACTAAGGCCACGATGAGACATCAGTAAATCGTGTTGATATTATTTAATAATGATACGAATAGGGTTTTGTAACATATTTTCCTATTTCTTTCATGGTCAAACTGGATTATTGCATTGTTTAAAGAAAGAACTCACAAAGAAAACTCTGTCGTTTATCCGGACAGAATCAATTCGAGAAAAAGGACATCCGCGAATTGGAGACGAGTCGATTTTGCATTCCGACTCGAGATTCGACTTGAAATTCGAGTAATCACAGGGCCCTACTTAATAGGCAGCCAAGACTTGAATAGAACTCACTGCTAAGTCAGCGGACATGTACTGATGCTATGGTCAGGTGTGAATTCAGGGCAATTATCCAAGCCCACAAGGGTTAACACCCTGACAGCACATACTGCATTGTTATTTTCTATATTTATTATAAGTTGCTTTCTCAGGACAAAGGCAAAGTTTGTGTTCATATGTTCTATTTACAACATATGCACACAATCAATTTGATTTAGATTTGTCATTGTCGACGCATACAGAGGGCTTTTTCCGGTAATTCATTCTTGTTTCCACAGCAAAAAAAGGCTGTGGAAAACTGGTGCTTCTACGGCAATTGCTGCGAAGCTTGTTCGATTGTGTAAAAATCACCAGGGGGCACTTCACAGTCTGAATTGCCATGTATATGTAGTATGTGGTGAAGTGAAAACTTTCAAATAACTTTTAACATGTGAAAGTAGTTTGAGATACATGTGTATATAATCACAATCAATGCGCAGAATCTTTCATTCAATTAGATCAAGCCAATATCATGAACCATGTCAATGCTCAGAAAAAAACCTTGGAAGTAAGCAGACGACTTGCTCAATATGTATAGTATAGGGGAAAATAAGATGCAGCATAACCACAAACTAAGTATCTCACTGCTTCTATGTTGATAACATGGAAGAAGCAGAACACACAGTTTCTAGTTGTTATGCAGCAACTTGTACTGTAAATTGTAAGATTAGCAATACAGCAAAGTACAAACCATATGGATTGATTCCTTGTGTAACCTGGAAGTTGTGCAATTTCTGCCACCACAAGGCTTTCTGAAGAAGTCATCCTCCGCAGTATTTTTGTTGTGGATATTTTTAGTTTCCTTGGAATTTTCCTTGGCACAACTGATTGCTGACAGTGAATTACCAGGGCTGGTTTTATTGAAAGAATACCTGTGTATTATTTGAAATAATGCAAAGTTGTTGATCAAATAAATTATTGAAAGAGCAATGTATATTTGTTGTTTGTGGCAGTCATTCATTCACTGACAGTGAAGGTAATATTATTTCCAAGTGAATTCAGAAATTTTGTTGTGTTGTGTTTACTTAGAAATTCTTCTGATCACTTTCAGCAATTTTGTTAATCTCTTTACAATGTCATACCTTCTGAAAACTGTCTGCATTAAAGTTTTTTTTTACTTACATGTAGGCCTAAAAAAGTTAAAAATCTGTCTCTTACACCCTCCCCCCTGCATTGTGCTTTTGGCTACTGTATGCTATCTTTTTATAACCGATGTAAACTTAAAAAAACAAAAATTAAATGATTTATGTCTGATATTTATAACTCAAGTTAATAAAATTGATAAATTTGTCCCATGAGCACAACAAGGCTTTAGCTTGCCAAGCTTTCTTGAACTCAAGGGACGAAATACACCACCATCCATGCTATTCTGTAGATTATGAGGCCTAAAACATTAAACAAACCAAGAACATGAACTTTTGATGGCAAAGAAATAATTACAAAAAATAAAACAAAATAAAAAAACACCTGCCCACATACAATTTTTTAAAAAATCGCCTGAGAAACAGAAGACCTACTTTGTGGGGCCTTACTGTTTGATTAAGTTTGGATTGCTTCTAGTGCCTTACACTTTGCATACTGTTTTTGCACACGCTCATGCACATACATGTACAAGCAAAATCTGATAGTCAATATTTTTTCAAATTAGCAGCTTATTGTCCCTCTAAAAAAAATGCACTTGTCACGGTAAAAATTTTCAAAAAAGCAATCTGTGCCAACAAATGTGACCAATCTAAAGAAGTGGGGATCTGGAGTTGTGGCTAAGAACACATGGCAACAGTGAATGGGAATTTCATGTTGGGCAAAATACGAGGGAGAATGGGAATCGGTCAAACTGACCCCCTAATGCTCCTAATGCCAGAATTATTTGCTAAATATCGTTTTATTATTTGTAGTTTGCCTTCTCTCCATGGCTTATATCTAGAATTGTTAAAACCTGACCAGGGAATATTTTAACTGGTGTTGCATTGTATTATGCGATACATACGGCCATTAAAGCAATGTACAATCTTGTTACTGATCTCTTATTGTGATATATATATATATTGTTGGTCACTGTTGTAGTCCACGTCTTGAGATGGGTACAAGTGTGGTGGTTATCATCAGCACCTGCAATTCTAATTTTATGAGGGCAAAAAATTGCACTTGCCAAAAATCAGAAATACTGTACCAGCCTGTGAGTAAGTGGCAGTTTTCTCCATAATACATGAACTCAAATTAACCCTCTGAACTCCAGAGGCCATTTTTCCGGCCGAGTCACAAGCTATGTCTTAATGTCATTAAGGGGGATGACTACAAGGTAAATGTGTGGTGTAGACCAATCAATATTTTCAACGTGCAGCCCTTAGGCTGCACGTTGAAAATATTAATTGGTCTACCCCCAAATAATAAATATGGACTCTTCCTGTTGCTACCATGGAACTGACATGGAAGATACCATCAGGGCTCAAAGGGTTAAGAGAATCCCATTTTTTGGTGGGGGAATTGACTTTGTACAGTACGTACAGAGTGTATAGCATCTCATTCACTCAGCGTGGTGGCGGGTGATTTTACCTAAAATGACTCCATGGAACACTGTGTCAATTTTTCACACCGCGTTTGCTGTGCATAAAAGATTAGCTGCTGAAGTCCGAGGTGATAAACAGTAGTGACGGCTTATTCACGCTGTTGATTGAAGTGGCTCGGTGTTTCACCGAGAACATATCATTTAAATAAATCTTGTATATTTTGTTTGATGAACTGATTTGACGACTTAGCCATTTAATAGTTTGTTATTTATTATTGAATATTGATCCTGTGTTCGGTGACAATTAAAGTAAAACCCGCGTGGATAAATGTACCAAAAGAATAAAGGATCACACGATGTTGAAAAAAAAAAGAAAAAGTTAACTTGGCAGTATAGGGCACCCCCCTTTCCTCAGGTAGCTTCCGATAAGATGACGTAAACTTAGGTAACATCAAATCGAGAATATATAAGATATTGCCGATGAATTTTTTTTAAAACCTCCCACTGTTTTCTGGTTCCATTGTAACTCAACCCAGACAATTTTTGCAGTTTTGGTCAGCCCCAAATGTCACATTATTGGGGGCCGAGTTGTCCCGATAGCAACAAAGCTCTCCAGGATATCCAACAGAACTTATTTGAGAGCCACTTTTCAAAGATCTGATGTTTGTTTTAATCGAATGTATTGTCTTATAAATACATGCAGGCCTACACATCAACACAAACTTTGTTGTAGGTACCAGGAAATCTAAATAATTTGCACGTCATCTCCCATATTATTTAACTAGCCTACTCATATAAATATTGTAACAAAATGTGGGAACGAGCATCGGTAAATTCTACACAAAACTATGGTAATTTTGTATAGCACAAGTGCCCCTGCACACCCCCCCCCCCCCCCCACTCCACCCCCAATGAAAAAAAATCCCCTGTGCACCCATGCATTTATTGTGTGATATTCATATATACATTTTCTAGTGAGCCCTTTGAATGATAGAGTGATGTTACCGTATTTGTCAAAATCTAGCCCAGGACAGTCGGAAGCAAACAAAAAGGGCAGCTACGACACAGTGAACCAGTGAACCACTCACCCAGACAAGAAGAGGAAGGAAGTCACTCCACCCACACCTTCAGAATTCCCGAGGCGAGCCAAAATAATTTATAAATGCTGATTGAAAAACATTTCCCCCCTTCTCCAGTGAAGAATGGTTAACAATTGCCTAAAAGACCATCTCCACCCCCCTTCCACCCCCCCCCCACCCGCCCAAAATGGGAAAATCTTCTGTGTTCTGTAGTTCAATCGAGAAGGGGGCAATCATATTAATTGGTGCTTAATGTCACATCTGTGGCTGCCACCATAATATATCCTCAATTGCTGAAGAGGCATTGAGCTTCAATAATTAATCATAATTGTAGGCCTACATCCACAGTTCGTTGAAGAAGAAAAGTATTTATGATAAAGGCAAATGAACAATGAAGAAGAGGCCCCACTGGGCCTGAAGTGCTCATCTTGAACAGAACACAATATAAACAGAGTCCAAAAATGAGTACATTAAGCAAGCCATCTCCATAGGCTACACTATCAATCCTTGAGTCCCTCAGGAGTGACAAAAATAATCCGGGTATCATGCCTTTTCTTCAGTTGATCATAAAGCTCCCCTATGAAGCCCCTTGATACAACCTATGTGGATTAATCTTAGTTACACATCTCTAGAGGGTACTGAATACAAAATTTTTAATTCTTCAGCAAAATGGCCAATTCCGGCTCTCACAGGGAGCCAAATATTAAACCAGGCTCTCGATTTGAACACAGCTGAATCTGACTTCCCTAGAGATGTTGTGTACCAAATATGAAAGCATTTTGACTGTTGGATCTGAAGAAGAGAAAGTTTAAAGAAATTTCTTCATATTGCACTAAAGTTAAAATTTGGGCTACCATAGCGATCCCAAATATTAACCTATGGATCTGATTTGAACAAACTTGACCGTCCCCCCCCCCCCCCCCCCCACCCTAGAGATGTTGTATACCAAATATGAAAGCATTCTGACGAGTGGATCTGAAGAAGATGTTTGAAGAAATTCCCTCATATTATACCAAGTTAAATTTCAGGTTCCCATATGGTGCCCAAATATTAACCCAGGCACTTGAATTGAACAAACTGGAATCAGACCCCCCCTAGAGATGTTGTATACCAAATATGAAAGCATTCCGACTGGTGGATCTCTGAGGAAGAATATTTTTAAAGACATTTCCTCATATTGCACTAAGTAAAAAATTGGGCTACCATAGCGAGCCCAAATATATACCTAGGGATCTGATTTGAACAAACTTCAATCGGACCCCCCCCCCCCCCCCCCCCTAGAGATGTCTCATACCAAATATGAAAGCATTTTGACTGGTGGATCTGAAGAAGAAGAGTTTTTTAAATTACCCCGCCCCCCCCCCCCCCCCCCCCCCCCCCACCCCACCCATAATGAACAAAGTTAAAATTTAGGTTTCTGTAGGAAGCCCAAATATTAACCTAGAGACTTGGTTTGAACAATCTAGAATCTGACCCTCATAACAATGATGTATACCAAACATTAAAACATTCTGACTGGTGGTTCTGAAGAAGAAGATTTTTAAAGAATATTCCCCATATTACCCTATGTTAAAAATTTGGGCTCCTGTAGTGAGCCCAAATATGAACCAATGAGCTTTATTTCAACAAACTTGTATCTGGCCCCCCTATGAATGCTGTATACCAAACATCAAAAGATTCTGATGACTGGTTCTGGAGAAAAGATTTTTTTTAATTTTTGCAAATATGCTGACTCAGCATTTTTTCGATGCCCATTACAGAACACCCTAACATAACCGATGGCAATTTTTTTTTACTATTCAATTCTACTGGTCCTAAGGATACTTCATACCAAATAACAGCTCTCTGTTCCATGTGGTTTGGGAAATATGGGCGTTTGAAAATATTTCTATTTTTAGCTCCCAGGGTTCCCATGGGGATGCAGGAATTTTTTTTTTGCATGGGTCAAATACTTATGACCCAATAATACCACATACCAAATTTGGTTCATACCGGACCATTGGTTCAGAAAATAAAAATTTTGGGCAGGGCCAAAAATCTTACCCCTCCCATTACAAAACCAAATACTGCTTCACGAACTTTGTTTGAACAAACTTGATTCTACACCTCAAAAGGAAGCTCCACAGCAAATATCAAGTCATTGTACACACTGGTTCTTGAGAAGAAGATTTTAAAAATATTTTGGAGCATTTTCCCCCACTCCCTCCCTATAGGGCTGAGCATGTTGAGTTGAACAAAAATGCAATGCCTCTTTGGGACCATCACTCACACAAACTTTCACTTGAATTGGCCCAGTGGCTTTGGAGGAGAACACCAAAACATGATGTTGATGAATGACGGACGGACGACAGACGGAGAGCGATGAGATTAGCTCAGCTTGACTTTGTCAAGATGAGCTAAAAATCCATACTTGCTCTAGAGGACTGAATTTCACGAAAGCTTCTTGGAGGCCCTCACCCCCTCACCATGACCAAGGCCTACTGAACATCACCTCCCCCCCCCCCCCCCCAAAAAAAAAAACCCCAAACCGAAGAACAAAATAAAAAATACAACCCTTGCTGAGCACTGAAGAATCTTGACTACTTTCTCGGTGATTACGTACAGAACTCCCAATTATGAAATTGAGATGTCTGCAAAAACACTCTAGGGGTGGAATATCAACCCATATGGTATACTCAGTTTCTGTGACCAAGTAAACACAAGGGGAAACAAACACAGTATGGTTCAGTGGATGGGCTTCTGGAATTGGTTTGAAGCACATTTGAAGTTGATAATGTTTCATTAACATAACATAATCTGGACCGGTATGTGTGGAAATTCCACTCTGGTGGTGTTTCTGCTCCAAAGCATTCTCCATGTACTGTGGGTGGATTTAAGACAACTTACAGAATACCCACAATCAAAAACACAGGCGTTCACAGTGTCAGAGAATGTTCAATTCACATGAACGATGGGTCGAGCCACGGGCGGTGCGAAACAGAGGGGATGCACAACTTCTCAAACCGTCTGTCATGGTATGATCGAGAAAGTTGTCCGCAATGTCATGAAAAACTAAGTTTTCTGCTTTTGATTGTTCTCAGTCATTTGGAAATGCTTCCCCTCATATAACCCATCAAATAGAGGTAAACCGTGTCAGCATATCAATTCAACCCAAAAATACACATGTGGACAGAAAATGAAAAACTGATTTCTAGCGTGAGAATGCAGACCATTTTTCAGTTGTCTCTGCATTTTGAACACTGCACTAAGCATTTACAATGATTGTTGGAAAAGTTTTCATGGATATCTTTAAGAAAATATATAAATAATTGTCAAGGTTTGTTTAATTGTGCATAATTTTCAGAGTGAAATTTAAAAGCGCTGTAGTGTGAATTATAATAACTGTCCACTTGTGAAAGAGTAGGCTCCAGAAAAAAGTGCTGTTCAGCTGTGAATGGTAGACATACCCTTATCATAAGTTGTAAACACTCCACCCTCACAGAACCACTAATGACAATGTGTGTGTGTGTGTTGCAGCACTTGGCATTACCTTGGGGGGGGGGGGGAGGGGCAGCTTCAAGATTCTATAGTGTTCATCTAGGGTTTTATTTTTTATTTCGTTATTGGTTTTTCCTTGGGGGGGGGGGGGTGGATATTCGGAAGGCCATGGTGAGGGCAGTAAGCTTTTGCAACCCCCCCCTCCCCATTTCATAGTTTATTCGGATTCTATTTTGTGGTGGTGGTGTGGCCTAACTTTTAATGCCTTTCACAACGTATAAATTAAGGAGACAAACAGACTCCAGTCAACAAAATTACCTTTTTGTTTCTCAAATTTCAAAATCTTTCCAATGACCCCACCAACGAGAGGTGGGGCACCCCCTTCTGTGCTTGCCCCCATCCTGCAGCTGCACCACTCAGATGATGATACGCATCATATTCCGCACGTCCCCCTCCCAAGATATTTCTTAACTTTGATGTCCTGGCAACGTACTTGTTGGTTTGGTGGAGGGCACAATTTTTCAGATATATATTTTGCCCCTCCCCCTCTCTCTCACACAAATTCACACATGCACTTGTGATGAATAAAATAATTACTGATATTTTTGTGCACTTTTTTTCTTTTCAATGTTTCATTCTGTCCTTGTTATTGTTTTGTTTTCGCAATCTGTCTCTCTGTAGGTGTTAATTGCTTGAGTAAATCTTACAAATCTTGATCGAAGATGATACTGGCCGCCCACAAAACCTGAGAATAACATTTGTTATCTTTTGCTTCCAAAATAAGGCTAGTGGTGGAAAGGAGGGACTATGGTGTTTGGGGAGTTGGTAGTTCGTTACCCATGCATGATTCCCTATTTATACATATACGTATGCAGGGCTATAAGGAGTCTTCCAGTGTTCTGGTATGGGTTTTCGTTCAATGATTTTTACTAATAGCAATAGAGACCATGAGGTTGTGATTTTCTGCTTGACTCCCCGATGCTGTAAAATTTATATCAGCAGTCTTCTTTCTAGTTTAGTTTGTTGTAGAATGCCCGTAAAATTTGTATATTGTTGTAAATATTAATAAGTCTTTCGATACATCCAGATTGATTGAGTTTACATGTTTTGTTTCGTCTTTTTTGTTTTGTTTTTTTTGTTGTTGTTGTTTTGTTTTAGGGGTCTTTTGGTTTTTTTTTCTGTTACAATGCATCAGCTGAATGCATATACTGCATGTACATTTTCTAAGCCGATAATATCGACTTGCTGCGAGTATATCCTGCTGACAAGTAGGCAGCTAGCCTAGGTATTATTTTGCGGTGTTTGCAATGGTATACATTGTAGATGCGTTTGGCAATGGCACACAAAATTTTGAGAAGAATTCGGGAAATATATTTTAGACTGTTTATTATTCTCGTGAATTTGTGTACAGCCTCTCTAAAACTTTGCCCCATCCAGTGGTGCTTGATGGATACGGGATTCGTCGTTTTTAAATTTTCTCTTTGCAAGTTTCGGGGACAGGTCGTCAAAAAATTACGCACAGTGATTACTGACTCTATGCATGTCGACTTGTTTGCAAACTTTGCAGTTACCATGTAAGTTATTATTTAAACCACAAGATGAATGTCGCACACAAAACACTGAAATGAACACAGTAGCAGTTTCTGTGAGACTGTGTTTATTGCCAGCCAACAACACTAATCTCTTTCATACTACACTAATCTTTTTCACACAAAATCACCAGTGTTAGTTATCTCTGTTCTAACACAGACTTTCACCGTATAACTCTACACTTTGATGAAATGTAAACACCACATTCAGTGTTTCATATGGTATACATGTACACTCGGTATGTACTGTATATGACTATGCTATCTGAGCAATAGAAATTAAGCAACTGAATTACACTCGCAAGTTATTCTGCAAGTGGTAAAAACTACACCCAGGAAAAATTGCTGAAGACAAGGTCAGCACTGAAAACCAGAGGTGTGACTATCCCAAACGGGTATGTCCATACCCACAGTCAAGATTATTCTAAGACAAAAATAGGCACAACTCTGGCAAAAAAGTCTGATCAAAACTATAATCACAGATGTACAGGTTCCCATGGTGGTGAACATCCGTACCAAGTTTCAAAGGAATCGACCAATAAACATCTCAGAAAATCTCCGGACAAAATTCAGGCATTCTAATGTGAAAAGGGGCATAACTCTTGCAAAAGAAGTCTGATTGAAACTATAATCACAAGTGCACAGGTTCCCAGGGTAGAGAACATCCATACCAAGGTTCAAAGGAATTGACCCATAAACATCTGAGGAAATCTCCAGACAAAATTCAGGCATTCTAATATGAAAAGGGGCATAACTTTGGCAAAAAAGTCCAATCGAAACTATAATCACAGGTGCACAGCAGCACAGGTTCCCATGGTAGCGAACATTCATACCAAATTTCAAAGAAATCGATGCATAAATATCTGAGAAAATCTCCAGACAAAATTCAAGCATTCTAAGATGAAGAGGGGCATAACTCTGGGAAAAAGGTCTGATCAAAACTATAATCGCAGATGCACCAGTTCCCATGTTAGTGAACATTCGTACCAGATTTCAAAGGAATCGACCCATAAACATCTGAGAAAATCTCTGGATAATATTCTAGGAAATTCAAGCATTCTAAGATGAAAAAGGGGCATAACTCTGGCCAGAAAAGTCCGATAGAAACTAGAATTGCAGGTGCGCAGAATTCCATGATAGTGAACATCCACACCAAGTTTCAAAGAAATTGACCCATGATAAACATGTGAGAAAATCTCCGATAAAATCCAGACATTCTAAGACAAAAAGGGGAATAACTCGGGCAAACAAAGTTCGGTCAACACTATAATCACAGATGCACAGGATCTCATAGTAGTAAACATCCATACCAAATTTCAAAGGAATCAACCCATACACATCTGAGAAAATCTCTGAACAAAATTCTAGGCCAGCTTTTTCAAGATGAAAAGGGGCACAATTCTGTCAAAATAATCCGCCCGGAACTACAATCGCAGATGCACAGGTTCCTATGGTGGTGAACATTCATACCAAGTTTCGAGCAGATTGGTCCATAAACGTCTGAGAAAATCTACGGACGGATGGACAAGGTGATTGCAGTATCCCTCCCCCGGTAACTCGTTGCGAGGGATATAATAAAATTACACAAGATGAAGATGGGCTACACGTACTGAAGTTTGGTTTTGGTATTGGTATTTTTAGAATAATTCACATCCATCAGTGTCAACAACATAATGTTCTCCCACTAAAACCGGTGTCAAATTGTATTTTGGGTATACAGCTAAGCTAAAGTTCCCTATTTTAAAGCCACCAAATTGTCAAAATATCGGAAGTAACATGGGCACTCGCCATCTGTCATTTTATGTAACAAAAAGGCTGAGATAAAACACCCCGTGGGTATGTTCTCTCAACTTTTCTGTTACATCACATGACCGGTATTAACAGCCTTTAGAAATACACAGTCAATGGTCTATTCTTGTCGTGAATGTTGCATAATGTTCTGTTGTTTACCCTTTTATCTTTTTAACTAATGTCAGTATATTTTTCAATAAAAAATTTTCGATTTTTTTATACTCCTTTGGTACGGTAAATCGGTATTGGCTTGATACCGATATCAAACAGTAATTAAGGTATACCACCCATCTCTATTTACAGTTTTACTGGATAATCATTTACCAAACTATTGTTTATGATGCTGTCTCTAATTGGCCATGTACCACTTCAACATAGCAATAGCCAGATTTTCAATTTTGGAAACCATCACATGTACATGTATGTGCCTTGTTTAGCACATATATTTTAAACCTCAAACATGCCTTCTTGGCAAATATATTCGTGGGTACTGTACCGTATTTCAAAGATTGTTTAGTCTGCTTCTCTAAAGAATAATACATTCCCCATATTTTCATTTACTGTCCTGACTGAATAGAAGGCACTAATTTATGACTAGTAAACACATTACATTGAGTCTGAAAGAATGTCAATCAACATAAATTGGGAAATCCTCGCAAGTCCCACAATTCAAGGTTATAAGACTTCGGATCCACACAAGTAGTCCTTCTACACTTCTAAGCAAAATACAGGTTACTCCTGATTCCAAATGTTGTGCATTGAAAGGTTTTCATTTTGGAAAATGTATATTAACATTAGTGATGCAGACCAGACCGGACCACCCAAGATGGTCCACTCCACTGTCAAGGCAGTCCAGTCCAGTACTGTCCAGGTCATTCTGGTCTGGTACCCATGCCTGGACTGGTCCAAAGTAGTCCGGGCCACTCATATGTTAATGAACTACCCATTTTCTCAATTTTTCTAAGTAAAAACAAGCCAAGACCAATACCAGGTCTGGACCTGCGTCACTGCATGCAATTGAATCGGCAAACAGGAAGTGGCTGCACGGCAGATCTGAAAATTGCATACACGATACAACTGATCATTATCAGGCTCCAGATGAAATATAAAATCAATCCCTTGCATAGAAGCCGAGAAAAGTTTGACGAAAAATTTCAATGTTCAGTGGGTACAGTAAAATTTCAAAGTATCGGCAAACAGGAAGTGGCTGCACAGCACATCTGAAAATTGCTTACATGATACAACTGATCATTATGAAGCAGCAGACCAAATATAAAATCATTCCCTTGCATAGAAGCAGAGAAAAGTTTGACGAAAAATTTCAATGTTCAGTGGGTACAGTAAAATTTCAAAGTATCGCCACTCAGAAAGTGGCTGCACAGCAGATCTGAAAATTGCTTACACGATACAACGCATCATTATGAAGCAGCAGACCAAATATAAAATAATTCTCTTTCATAGAAGCCAAGAAAACCTTGACGGAAAAAGTGTTTTGGACAGATGGACTGAAAGACGGACGGATGGACAGACTGAGGACGGAGTCGAGCAGTTACTAGACATGCTCTGCCACTGGCGACGCAGGTAAAAAAATCCAATATGGCCACCAGTCAGCATCCTGAAACCGAGCGGGAAAAAAATTATGTCATGCACTTCCCCTCATCATGTTGATCATTTTTGTGATGTTTCATGAAAATGTGGCTAAAACTGTGGAAGTAGTTCGCTCCACAAGTTTACATAAAAAAAAAATATGTGAGGTATCAGCCACCAGGTTCATTTAACAAGAAGAACGCCAACACCCTATAGCTCACCAACATTCCTCTTTGATAGTAACTTTGGCAAACACAAGAACTTCATCAAACAGGCTCATAACATGCGACAAAGCTTACCTAAATACAACCTCTAAAAAGTAAAACACAGAAACTGACATAAACACTAAGTTAAACATGAAATTCTGAGCTAAACAGAAAACTAAACACAACGAAAAAAGTCAAGAAAAATGTTTAAAATGCAGTGTATGAGGGGTTAATCATGGAACAATGATACTGAGGAACATGTATGATGAATATAAGTGCCATGGGAAGAGAAGGAGCACAGCAGCTGACATAAACACTAAGTTAAACATGAAATTCCGAGTTAAACAGAAAACTAAACGCAACTGAAAATGTCAAGAAAAATGTTTAAAATGCAGGGTATGAGGGGTTAATCAAGGAACAATGATACTGAGGAACATGTATGATGAATAAAAGTGCCATGGGAAGAGAAGGAGCACAGCAGCTGACCTAAACACTTAGTTAAACATGAAATTCTGAGCTAAACAGAAAACTAAACGCAACTAAAAATGTCAAGAAAAATGTCTAAAATGTAGGGTATGAGGGGTTAAATCATGGTAAAATGATAATTATCATCATATAGCAGCATTATAAAAACCATGATATGGAAATAGGGCGAGTAAGTGACCTAAACAGAAGCTTTAACATTATTGGACACCTACACTGACGCCGACGTCGACTAATCGAGCCATGCCATAAGCTCACACAACTAAAGTTGGTGAGCTAAAAATGTTTATTGCTGCTGTTTCAAAGCTACAAAGTCAACAATTTGAATACTTTCAATCAACAGCTAATATATTAGTTTATATCTCAATTTATAGTGTATCTCAATTTATCGTGTGGGAAGTCATGAGGTAAAAAATGCACTTTACATAACTGTGTGTCTTTTAATAACTGGGGTTATTATTTCAGAAAAAAACTTTTCTTTTGATGACGTATTCATTAGCTGTGATTCAATTTGAAGTTCGATTCCAAATTAGATTCGTTTTCACCAATTCGATTTGATCAAAATCGGCAATTCGCAGCTCCCCAAGTAGCACCCACAGTTTATAATAATTACCAAATAGGATTTTTCAAGAGCATTACGCTTCGTTATTGCAATATAATTTAACAATTAAGCAAAAACATGGCTTGTTAAAAATGGCCAGACTGCTAGTAACTGATGCCTGATCGATAGTAAGTAGGCTTATCAAAGCAAATCAGGATGAAACGTGTTTTATATTAAGTAATTCTTGTAATATATATATGTAATTCCTGGTAATTTGGCTAATTTCAGTGCTCAGGAGGGTCCAAAACACTTCAAACAAGCAAGTAAGCAAGCAAGATTGATGTTGGACTCGAATGAATGAAAAGTTTCAGCGTGCCGAAGGCACAAAGGGACAATGTGAGATTTAAATCACTTGCAACCCGAATAACTTTATTTCCTGTTTAAGAAAAATGAAAAAAGAAACCCAAACAGTTGCTGGTTTCACAGCGCCCCAGCATGTTATCCATAACAGTTACAAAAAGGAAAAAATCCACGATATGTGTTTTTGAAAGCTGAGAGTCATCCATCAACCTATAAGGGGATGGGCCATTGTCACAGTCCTCATAAAAGGTTTAAGGGTTTGTAGATAGTGTAAAAACAGTATATGATTGACAAATCAAGTGTGATTAAATCAAACAAGCTTCAGTTGCACTGTAAAAATGCTGTATGAGTATCTTATCAGAGGACAGAACTTTGATGATAGTTCAGAATAACTTATAAAAACAAACTTTTTAAGCTGAGTTGTGCCAAAGAACATCCAAGAAGAAGTATATCATTTCAGGTTTGCATGTCGCTGTTGGAGCACATATACTGTCGTTCTGTTATTCAAAACAGACATTTTACAGTGGATTTTATAGGGCTTCACGGTATTTCGGTATACTGGTAATACCAGTACTAATATCGTTACCGGTTGAATACCGAACACGTTTTTTTATTACCGGTATATTGCCACAGACGGTATTGATTTTTCAGCTTCTGAAAAAGTGAAAATGAAAATAGGAGATTACCTTGCGTTTACCTTGAAACATTATAATTTAAATGTAGTTTCATAAATAACTGTAGGAATATAATTATCTGCAATCCCATTGTAGTCCAGTCGATAGTTTTCATAACAGTTAAATCCATTTGATAAAAAAAAAAACTTTAAAAGGTGTACAATTATGAGTCCATGACAATGTGTGTCGCGTGTCCAAGCATTCTTTGCAAGTCGCATTTCTCTTTTGAGGTCGGCGTTGTTTATACTTGTGCAACGACTGCGATGTTTGAAACACCATTCAAACCATCCCGACTAGATCAGAGAAATCGTCTGATAGGTAATTAACCATTGTCTCTTATATTACAAGAACAACAACATATGTCTGCACTGAAGAGGCGCACTCAATGGCAGGTTGTATAAACAATGACCATTGACGATATATATATGCCAAACATTAATCACACAGAACAACTGTCTCAACTGTAATCAATAATGGAGCTTGTTAAGAAAAAGAAAGCTACCTCAATTATATGGTCATTTTTTTTAGTTAAATCATGACAGGATTCTGTTGTTAAATCAACAAGTATTTATAATTTCTGACAAAAAGGGCCAATCAATTTTCAGCAAATGCACCACACAGTGGTCGATGCGCTGAAAATTGGCTGGCGCTTTTTATTAGAAGTTATAAATACTTGTTGATTTAACAACTTAATCCCGTCGTAATTTTGTGACGACTTTCCATGAAAAACGTTAGAATATATTTGTTCTTTTTATCAGTTTTAACCTTTGTTATTTATGATGTTTTGAAGTTTCGTAGTGAAATAAAAGTGCTCAATAAAAAAACATGTTGTTGTTTTTTTTTAAATTCTCATCCTTCCCAAACAATGGTGGAAAAATTGGACACATTTTTCTTTCCCATCGTGAGCCTCATGCGAATACGATGAATGTTTGCTTTCCTTACCTCCTGTTCTTGGCCTCAAGATATTCGACACAAGGTGAGATCTCGGAAAAATTATACTTGATAATTATTTTTGATGGCCTCTTCCCTGCTTTAATAGATATAAAAATACAGTATAACTATTATATATATCTATTAAGGGGGTGAAGAGTTGTCAATAAAAAATAATTACCAAACATCATTTTTTCGAGTTCTCAACTTGTGCCGAGCACATGTGCCCACTTCAGTGTTCCAGTCCAGATGTTGGAACTAATTTTCAAGTTCTGGACAAGGTGGCGCTTTCTCCGGCCATTTTTCACTGTTTTTGAGTATGATGTTTTCCGTGACCCCATTGTTGAGTAAACTAATACGGCATGCGTATTTGTCATTTACTAAATTGTAATCGTCCTGTCGATTGATTCATTTGGCATTCGGCTCATGTAGGTGACTGAAAAGGTGTAACGTGCTGGCAGCCTGACACTCGAAGTTTACGAGTTTAATGTTCCAAATTAAATATACATTTTTCTGTCAACAAAGACAACATTCTATTTTTCACTTTGAAACAAGCAAACAACATTGTTTAATATCCAAGCTCACGAGCTCAAACACAATATCGGCGTTGATAAAAAAAAAACTGTATCAAGAGGTGTTAGCGATAATCATGGCATCAAAGTGAAAGCCGATATAGCGGTTTAATCAACAGCAAAATCACAGACGATTGCAGTGATCACATAAAGGGACAGTTGAAAAAGACAGTTTATGGATGTTGTTTACATTGCAATAACATTGCAGATTAATTGTTATCACTTGATTAATGTTTGAGACATTCGTGTCAATACCAACGAGAGATTTTTTTTACATTTCCATTTTCCATAACAACATATACATCTGACAAAACAGCACGCTAAAACCTTTCTTTTTATTCAGTGTAATATAATTTTGTGCTAAGTGGATTTAAAAAAAAAAACTTCAACAGGCGTTTCCAAAAAAGGTAAGTTTTTTGTTATAATTTTTACTGTCAAACTTAATGGTGTAAAGACTTAGTGGAAAAATAGTTAAAAACTATTCAAATAATAATAAAAAAACTCACCTCTGACCCTGGTCGTTTCGCCCTAATCTTGGGAGGGGGGGGGGGGGGGGCGAAACGACCAGGGACGAACAGGTATTGGGGTGAAACGACCCGGGACCCTGTATATATTATAAAACATTATTTTTCAACTCCCAAACTCTGAACATTTTTACCAAAAGTGTGAACATTCGGCTTTGACTGAGGCCAAATGTTCCCGGAAAAATACCTGAGGCCGAATGTTCCCGAGGTCGAAAAGACCCGGACCCCTTCAAACGATCAAACTCGGGAACACGAAAATAGGCTACATGGTAATTAACATCGCATTAAAGCATTTGAGAAAAAGATGCAAAGAAACCTTCCGATCACAAAAACATCGTAAATCTATTTAAAATCATAATTTGTCATGAAATAACGTCAGCCTAAGGTGGGTTCGGCTAAATCCACTGACGGTTTTACAACTCTAAACCCGGAAGTAAATGTCAGCTCGTGGAAATGTCTAATTTGAGTTACATTTTCAAGATCAAATAACGAATAACCGAAGTTACCTGCTCTCGGAGTGGGGGGAGGTGGTGGTGGCCTTGATGGCTTTTGCATTGACATTATCGTGTCTACGAACGTGACGTGCTTAAAGGAGCAGACGGTGTCGTCAAATTTGTGGACAGAAAGAAGTGGATGACGGAAGTTTACAATATTAATGAGTTGGCATCAGACAGCAAGTTCCGACTCACCAGTCATGCGCAGAGAAAGATATGGTGGAGAAGATGGGAACGAGGAGAATCCCAACGCAAACAATAACTCCTGGACCTTCGCATTCTAAAAGCAGAAAGTGACCCCCCAACCACCCCCACCCCTCCCAAAAAAAGAAGCTGACATAAAAAAACAACTTATAACCGTCTTCATGGCGACTGGTGAGGTTAAGAAAGCCTTCCAAACTGAAAAACAAGCCAACTGGGAAAAAGCCACAGTCAACCTCAACGAGGACATGGAAGCCAAAAAATTCTGGAACTCTTTCTAAACCCTAAGCGGTAAAAAAAACCGAGGCAACAAGGCAGCAGCCAGACCCCTTAAAAAGGAAGATGGCTCCTCCGCGCGTACCGACAAAGACAAGGCCGACACTTTCACCAACCTCCTCAGGAAAACTCATCGCCCATTTCAAGGCCCCGACAACGATGACGTCATCATAAACGCGATTGACGACTTCATTAATGAACACCCAGATACCTACCGTGACCCTAAATTTGACACGGACCCAGAAGTAGGGGACGACGATGACCTCGTCATTCCCATCACTTATGAAGAAATCATCAATATCATAAAAAAGTTGCACTGAAGAATTCTTCCTCACATGGCGAGGATGAGGTTAGCTACAAAATTCTGAAACAAAGCCCAAACTCCCTCATTAATAGACCGTCTATTAATGAGGGAGTTTGGGCTTTGTTGAGTCAAGAGCCTATTCAATGCATGTCTCACCCACGGCTACTTTCCAAAGTGTTGGAAATCAGCCATTGGGGTCATGATATCCAAACCAGACAAAGACCCCTCCAATCCGGCCAACTACCACCCAATCAGTCTCCTCAGTTGCATTGGCAAGGTATTCGAAAGAATCCTTGCAATCGACTGGGGAGGCACCTTGAAGAATCTGACCTTTTCATTAGATGACAAAGAGCCTATAGGAACCGTAAAGAAGGTATTGAGCATGTCTACCGCCTCGCCGAACAAATGAAAACCGCGACCAATAACCAACAAATAGGCGCGGCAATCTCACTAGACATAGAAAAGGCGTTCGATTCCGTTTGGCACAACGGAATGCGCCTAAAATTATCAAGAATGAATCTCCCCATGAAATTGCTTAGATTACTCTCCCCCTTCCTTAACGATCACGAAATAAAAATCAGAGTCAACAAAGAAATGTCCGATAGTGGCCCTCTCGAGGCAGGCTCCCCCAGGGATCCGTCCTCAGCCCCTATATATCACCTACGCCAATGATCTCAAAATCTCCGATAATCGCGTTCCAATCTCACAATTAGCGGACGATAAGGGACTCTGGGACTCTAATAACACCGCCAATCTAGTTCAAAAACCTCTTCAACGCGCTTTCGATGACCTGGAGCAGGGGTGTGCCAAATGGAGAATCAAGCTGAACGCTAACAAAATCCAAAGAATAACGTTCACCCGTAAGAAAAAAGGGACTTTGATCTAAAACTACTGGACAAAGTCTTCCCTGAATGCAGAGAGGCGAAATTCCTTGGCATAACCATTGACCAAAACCTATCCTTCATTCAACAAACACACCAACGACATTGCCAGCAAAGCGACAAGACGTAGTAACTTGCTAAAAATGCTACGAGGCACATCCTGGGGAGCCAACCAGACAATTATATTTAAACTATACAAAGCTTACGTGCGCACAGTACTCGAGTACGGGGCACTAATCCCAACCGACTTAAATCAAACCAATATGGGGAAACTCCAAAAGGTCCAAAACCACGCGTTCAAGGTCGCCCTTCGTGCTTCCTGGGATACAACTATCAAACTACTCCACGACAGAGCCGGAATTCCAACCATAGAGGACCGCCTCGCCTCCCTAGCCGCGAAAAATCGCGACTGCCTCGCCGACAGCCAACTAATATCCGAACTGCAGGACATTTGCGCCAGCCGTCAAATACCTAAAAACGCCACATGTTAATTTAACCACCCTGTAAGTAGGAATCAAACCGCGGATTAACGAGCAGGAAAGAACACCCTCGGGTGTGGCTTTTAAAAGTGAAAGTCTGTTCCTCTCCCTCGACTCTTGATCTCAGCATACCTAACTAAGATGACCCATATCGAATATAATAATTACCATTAATAACAGGAAACTAGGAACCTAGGGGAGGTGAATTAACAGGCAGTAAAATCAGTTCAGCTGGAACCATTTACCAGGTGGGCTGCCTTCACATATTTAGATATCATAATCACTTACCAATTAACAGCAGGTAACTAGGAACATAGGGAAGGGGAATAAAAATCAGTTCAGCTGAGACCATTTACCAGGATGGGCTGCCTTCACATATTTTAACTTAACCACTAATAGCACGTAACTAGGAGTATAGGGAAGGTGAATAAACAGGCAGTGGAATCACCTGAGACCATTTACAAGGATGGGCTGCCTTCACCTATTTAGTTATCATAATCACTCAACCATTAACAGCAAGTATCTAGGAACATAAAAAAACAGACCATAGGAACATAAGGGTTGCTCCCAGGGTTCGATTACCTACTACGATGTGATTGCATATTTTTGTTAATTTTAAAACCGACTAATTCTGCCTTTTCTCTTTTAGCAGGTATACACAGACGCTTTCTTTTTGATCTCCAGCTCCCCAGTAACCGCTATGGAAAAACTCTAACCAATATGAAATACAGTAACTGCTATGGACTCTGAACATCCTTCGGGAGGCGAGCATTGGTCATGCATTCTTTTTTACCCCCTTTTTGTAAGCGCCGGTAGCGCGCATTCTGCCCCGGCCAGTTCGGGTCTTTCTCTGGGTGGTCCCCGAAAGGGGCCGTTGTTGTGTCTTCCATGATCCGACGAAATGCTCAAACAGAATCCAATAAAAGGAACCAACTGCAGTAACCATCGACCGCCTGAGGCAGACTATACTTGCCAATGATGGCCAACCACAATAACATGACTACCCTATAAGTGGCAGACTTTACTTGCCTGAAAATGCCATCATAGCACCCTCGGGGAGAGGTAGCACCTTTGCGAGAGGGCCATCTC
This sequence comes from Pictodentalium vernedei, assembly GCA_031216915.1. Classification (NCBI taxonomy): domain Eukaryota; kingdom Metazoa; phylum Mollusca; class Scaphopoda; order Dentaliida; family Dentaliidae; genus Pictodentalium; species Pictodentalium vernedei. The sequence goes on from CM062293.1 coordinate 166,151,395, forward strand.
TCGCTCTGGTCCTCACCCGAGGGTTCAGACCAACGACCATCAAAAAGACGAGCCACAACTTCCTAGATCACCTAATCCAGGATATCTGCCGAGTACCCGACCATTTTCCTCCTTCAACGCACCTGGACATGCAGCTGCAAAAGATCTTATACAGTTAAAGAGGGTCGAAAGGGGCTTGCCCCACAGCGTCTCTGTGCGCCTTCGGTGCGCGAAACCATTTCACATTGGAAGAACACCGCTCCTGCGCGCCATCGGCGCGCGAAACCATTTGATCTGCTAGTCTGGAACAACACACGCGAGACGGGCCATCAGCAGCAAGTACAGAGCATCAGACCCCACCCATCCGACCAACCAACGAGACTGACAGAATGACCTACAGCTCAACTAGTCTGCCTACGCCCAGCCAAAGGACACATCAACTGAAGAGCCTGAGACAGACTATACTACCGAATAAGCATTTTTCGGAACTGCCATCTTGGCTTTTAATCTATGCAAGGTCACAGGTCGTGAGGTGTAAACATTTCAAGAAAACACGCTGCAAGCAATGGGAGAAGAGAGCGGGTGAAGTGCTTCGGACCTCATTAGCTCTCTTGACAGGCAGACTTTTCGTGACAGTCATGGAAAGCATGTACCCCTTGATTTTCATGATGTTATCGTGTACTGTCTACATGTACATGAGATGTGTAGGATATTCAGTCTTCATGTCAACACAAACCCTTGTGATTTAATGATTGAATGTGGCAAATGCAAATGTGAGAAGACTTTTGTCTGAAGCAGAAATGTGGCGGGCTGTAGGGATGGTGGAGCAAGGTGCCACCCATCGTCAGGTTGGTGAAGCCCTTGGTGTGCACCATACGATGATCACCAGAGCCTGGGCAAGATTTCAGCAGTATGGCACACCAGTAAGACGGCATGTTGGTGGCAGAGACAGGGCAACATCTGCAGCTGAAGACCGGTTTTTCAACATACAGGCCCGTACGAACCGCTTTGCCACAGCAAACCAGCTTCGCAGTGACTTTCAGAATGCATCCGGGGTAAATGTTTCGAGGCTGACTATCCGGGCAAGGTTGCTCGAAGGCAGTCTCCGATCGAGAAGACCATGTATTCGTACTCCGCTGTCCCAGAACCCAGGCACGCCAGGCACGATATGAATGGGCCATGGACCACGTTGGATGGACCAGAGAAGATTGGCGACCTGTCCTTTTTACAGATGAGTCAAGGTACTGCCTAGACCACACAGATAGACGTTCTAGGGTATGGAGAAGACCAGGAGAGCGATTCCATGCAGTCAACATTGCTGAGCATGACCGCTATGGTGGAGGATCAATCATGGTCAGGGGTGGCATCAGCAGGGATGGACGTACAGAGCTCAGTGTACTTGAATGTGGTACATTGACTGCACAGCGGTATATTGATGGGATCCTGGATGTCTACGTCGGATTGTATGTAGGTGCAGTGGGTGATAAGATTCATTCTGATGGACGATAATGCCAGTCCTCATGTTGCCCATGCTGTCGGGGAGTACCGACAGAGGGAGGGGATTGAGTGTATGGACTGGCCAGCAAGATCCCCTGACCTCAATCCAATCTAACATGTCTGGAATGAGCTGCAGCTTACAATTTTAGCCCGTCCAGCCCAGCCAAGAAGTGTCCAGGAGCTTGGTACCATGCTGGTCTAAGAATGGAACAACATCCCACAAAGGATCACCAGGAACCTGATTGGAAGCAGGAGAAGGCTTTGTCAAGCTGTAATTAACAGTAATGGGTCTCATACTCGATATTGAACCCATACCAGTTCGCTGCGTCAACTTTTTGGCAAATCTGAAAAATTTCCTCTTTTAAGAATAATATCCATTTTCCATGGTTATCGTATTCAAAAGATAAAAAATAATGTCAAACACAAATAAAATCTTAATTTCTGTACTTAAATCATAAAAGATATAATTAAATAAAAAATATATACACTTTTCACCACAATATTTCAACTAAAACGTAAAACAGGTAGTTGGATATACTTGGTGTTTAGCAAACTTTGAGTAGTATATAACGTATGTATTCCATGCCACTGATGTTACGTTGTCTGTCCACCCTCTTTCTACGAGGCCGAAACGTCCCAGTCCGAAACATCCCAGGTCCGATGTGTCCCAAGGCCGTAAGGTCTCGATCCCGAAGACACGACAAGAACACAAAGACAGTCACCTAACACAAACACACTTCTCTCTCTCTCTCTCTCATTTATTTTTCTCCCTCTCTTTCCCCCCAATAACCGTTACGAATTATCATAGCCGCTATGGTTATTTAGTAACCTCTATGAATTCTGAGCATCTTTCACTCCATCCACAGAAGTGGTCATATAATAGAGAGCATAGATGGAAACAGAGAGAAATCATTGAAACATGTTTTCTTCTTGTCACATCATTGCTTGATGAAATATGACTTCTTGAAAATCTTTTTTGCTGCTTGCAAAATACTTAAATCACTGATCCTTGTTATCAGAGCTGATTTAGTTTTTTTGATGGGTTTATTGAAAGATTGTCATATATATGGTTTAAAATTTAGGTTCACTTTAATATGATCTTATTTATATAATTTGAAAATTATATAAATTTATTAAACTTGTTCAAGAACAATTAACTAACCTAAAGCACGTTCAAGTAGTCAAGACATAGTGGGATTTATATTCCCATTCTATAGATTAGCTCATCAGTTTCAAAAAAAATGTCTAATTACTGTATTTTAACAGTTAATATAACAATATGCATTCCATCTTGCTTCAGCTCATTTCCAATCTGTTTGAAGATATTCCTAACAAGTACCAGGACCGGTTAATATAAAACATCCCCGCATCATCGCTTCATCGCTCCCAATACTGCAGATAATGTTCAGACAATCACTCAGAACTGGAGTATTGTCCAAAGACTGGAGAACAAGAAAAGTAACACCCATTTACACAAAAGGAGCAGAAATACATGGCAGAGAACTACATGGCAGCCCTGAGTATCACGCACGTGCATATGCTGTAAGATCATGAAGCATATTGTCACCAGTCATATTACGACACATGTACTTGTAGACAAACATAACACCCTATACCATCTACAGAACGAATTTCGGAATAGTCGGTCATGTGAAACACAGTTTATAGATGTGGACGAAATCACGAAATGGAAAATAGAAAACAAATGGACTGTCTGTTGATAGACTTATCAAAGGCTTTCGATAAAGTTAATCCTGGCGTACTAATACACAAATATACGATATGGAATGAAAGGCAAAATCAACATATCGATCGAGAGTTTCCTGCAAATCCACTAGCAGACAGTTGTACTGGGCGGATGTAAAATCAGACAACGTCGGCGTATGCCCTGATGTCCCACAAGATTTGTTCGTAGGCCGAGTTTGTTTCTATTCTACATTAATGACATCCCAGAAAATCTGAAGTCAACCATTCGACTACCTCCTAATGACACCATGGATAGCATACCCAACGATCTCCTCAGAGAAGGATGCTGCCTCCTCGCAAAACGACTTTGACAAGCTTGGTGAGTGGAAGACAGCATGGATAATGGATTTCAACCACCATCTCCAAATGGATTGCTATTACCAAAAACAAAAAGAAGTGTAAACAAAACTATAACGAGAAGTCTGGGATTCCTTTAAAGACACCTGTACATCAGGTAAAGGTCCATGAACAGCAATGCATACAAGCCACCGGTTCGACTCACACAGGAGTATGCTTGCGAAGCATGGGACCCGTTATCATCACGACAACATAAAACAGCTTGATATGTTCCAAAGGGCAGCGGCAAGATATGTGTACACCAAGTATCAATTATGGAGGAAGTGCAGTGGCCATCACTGTAAAAGATCGATACGTCAACATGCAAGAACGATTATGTATAAACTTAACAACAATGAGACTCATATATGCATCAAAAACAGATATATTCCACCCATTTAAGAAGTAGTCCAAACAACAAAAGCAAAAATTCGTATCAAGAACTTGGGTGTATCAGGGACTACAGGAAATGCTCCTTCTTCCCAATGATCATCCGGGCATGGGACACCTTACCAGATGCAGTCGTAGAAGCCAAAATTATACAGATGTTCAAAACGGCACTCACTCGGGCGGAAGAGAAAGATGGAAATGATAATGATTGTTAGCTCTCCACCATGTTCTTATCTTATTCAACAGACAGGTTTCCGATATGCGAAGAGGAGCTATGGCAGTGCCATTAGTTTGATGGCAGAGGCCGCGTGCAGACACAAGCAGAGAAACTTTAACAGAAGAAAGAAAATGAAGGATAGTAAAACATTTCCCTTTGTCAGGTGTTTGCAGATGTTTTAATTCCTTCTCCCATGCTTTTCAGAGACTTCAGTATAGTACCTCGGTAAATGTCTCACAAAACTGTCATGTCTATATATTCACATTTTTGAGAGAGGTGTAAACACGTTAATAAAGGAAGAGAATTAGTGTTTAAAACATCGCAATGCAGTTAAAACCTCTTTATGTCCATCTTTTTGTTTTCACAAGATCCACACATCATTTCATATAGTCACTTTGAAATTTGGAAAATTAACGTCCCACTAACCACTTTGGAAGGTGGGGGTGTCAAAACACAACCATGCGACTTATTCACAGGTGAGCCTACAAAGATTTAAACTGTAAAGCTTATAGTTCACTTGTGTCGTTTAGAATACACTAAAGTAATGTATAAATAAGTGCTCATGTAATTCGTTCTAAATTCCTGTATTACTGATTCCTTACAAACTTTGTAACAAAACCCTTTCCAAGTGGCAGAAAAGTTAGTACTGAAGGTTTTATGAGATACCTTTTATGCAGTAACGAAATTCTCTTTAAAAATCTTATTTGCAATCTGTGACTGTTTAACTGGTAGAGTGCTAAATTATTTTTGGTCATCCAAATTTGTCCATGTCTCTTTGCCTTGTTACAATTTATGGGAGAGTGCCTAGTGGCACTCTCCCATAAATTGTAACAAAGCAAATCCTCACAGACTAAATCATTTCAATTCAAAAATTATATGACACACATCCATAGAATATGAAGCCATTAAGTTGCAGCACCTGCACTTCAGAATAAAGCCCAAATATGGGCTTCCAGCACTCTACCAGTTAAGTCAAACTCGATACGAGGATAGCAAAGACATTCGAGTTTGGAGATATCTCTCACAGGTGGTAGTCACATAGACATGGTAAGATAAAGAACAGAAAAAACTACCAAACTAAAATATTAAAAGTGAGAGTTAAAAGTTCACACGGCAGCTTTTGACGAACAACTCGGTACTTAGTACATAAATCTCATAACTCGCAGCATACCCAGTTCCTCTTATCTTGGAACTGTAAACACCTTAGGAAACAAATCGGTACCGTTCATCAGTTTTCGTTGCAGACTCTAGATATTCTAAACGGATACCAGTTTTCGCTGCCAACTCTAGATATTCTAAATAGACTTCTGCAAACACCAGAGAAGAATACTAAACACTTCCCACAAATTCAACGCCTGATCAGAGTTGAAAGCTACATGTTCGTAAGTAAGAAGAAGATGAGAGTTACCACAAGACCTCGGTTGATTGTAACTCGCAAAACTCTTTCTCGACCTTTCAATACTGATCGCCACGACAAGGATATTTGACATATAATTATAGTTGTTGGCAACATACATCTCCATGACAAAATTAATAATGCACTATTTTATTACAAAGTTAATAACGCATTTTATTTTGATAAAGAATGAAAAACAAAATCCTGAAAATATTTTAGTTTCACATTTTGTTTTCCAAACAGATGCGGAAAAGTATCTGAAATAATTACGCCGAGCGAGCTTTTGTCTTGTTGGAGACCACAATCTTCCATGGAGATACCTTTTGAAAAAAATGCCCTTTCATGTCGTATCATCTATTCCTTCTCAAATCACTAAATTGTCCGTACCTCATAACATTGTTCATACCAGTGTATCTGGAAAAATGTCTAGTTTGTGTAATACTGTGCACTGCTTTTCCATATTGTTTTAGACGGTATAAATGAGTATTTTGAAACCGACAAAGAAGGAAATTCCTGGTCTTCTGCTTAGAAAAATCAGGTTAGACCTAAAAAAAAAAATAAAAATCGGTTTCTGGAGCCTCCCACATGGTCATTTTTTTGGCTGCCGCATCCTCTCTTTTTATAAGCAATGCAGATTTAAAAAAAATTAAAATTAAATGGTTTATGTCTGATATTTTACCCAAGTTATTAAAACTGATAAATTTGCCCATTGAGTGCAACACATCTTGTACTCAAGGGACGAAATACTCCACCGCCCAAGCTATTCAGTAGATTATGGGGCCTAAAACATAACAAACCAAGAATATGAACTTTTGATGATAAAGGAATAACTACAAACATAAAAATTAAAATAAAAAACTACCCGCCTGCATATAATTCTACAAAAATGGTCTGAGAAACAGAAGATCTACTTTGTGTGGCCTTATGTTTCATTATTTTGTCTTTGGATTTGGAGTCCGTGAACTACTGACTTTCTAGCACCCTAACATTATAAATGCTATATATATTTTTTAAAACGCCGCGTTTATTGAAAATTAGGAAAATGCAGCAAATATTTTAGCAAGACCAACATTTTTTTTAAATCCTCTGATGAATGGCAGAGCGGATCCTCTTTAATATGAAGCTGAGATGGGTTCCTCAATAATGTTAGAAATGATTTGGAGCAATGTAATTGCGTTTATGTTTCTTTAAAGATTTCAAACATCTGTATTGTTTCAAAAAACATATTTTTTCTGAGATATTAAGAAATTCTTAAACTTAATTATCAGTAGAAATTTTCAATCTGGCGTGCCGTTTTAGTGCATTGTGGTTGTTTTTGTTTACTTGTCTAACACCCATTGCACACATAAAACAAAATTTTTACTACATAGAAACTTTTGTGTAAATAATCTTCTTCCAAAACGTGTCATTTATATTTGGAAAAACAATGTGCTTTTAATTTTGTCATGGAGCCATACATGTAGGCGTGTGCTGGTGAACAACAAATAACAGCCTCCAACAAGACAGAAAACAAGCAAACGGCAGATGTATCTGTTATAAATAAAGGCGGGGAATACACGTTGTCGGTACTGATACTCCACAGTCTCCACTTTAACGAGACTCACCATTCTGAATGGTACAGTGCCGTGATCGCAAAACAGTCTATTTTTCGATCAGATCGCAATCCGATCACGTCACATTTACACCTCTGAGTCGAACTTTCATAAATATAATATTCCGAAATCAAGAAACACAAGTGGAAATAGCCCGGATTGTGACAATGTCGCAATCCGGTCGAAAATCTTTGGCTTCCTGATCACAAGATTGTACCATTCCACGACATTACGTTGATCATAATACCCAAGTGTGCCGGTATTTTGGGATATGATGATCTAAGAATATCTCATATGACTGAATGCTGGATCACTTCTCCGTCCGTCCGTCCGTCCGTCCGTCCGTCCGTCCGTCTGTCTGTCCGTCCGTCTGTCTGTCTGTCTGTCTGTCTGTCTGTCTGTCTGTCTGTCTGTCTGTCTGTCTGTCTGTCTGTCTGTCTCTTTCTCTGTAAAAGGTAGTTCAGAAGAGTAAAAAATCTGAAATCATATACTATATCATCTTCTAGTTCCTTGTTATACAATCCACTACGGAAACAGTTTCCCTTTTATCTTTTATGGATGTCATCAGTTCATCCATATCCCGACGTCAAAGCCATCTCGGCACGCCCAACTCGTTTTAGAACCTCGATACACAAGTGCGCTGTTGGTCGATGCATCGAAGAATCAATTCAAGACAATCGAGTCAGACGACTCAGACATTTAAATTATAAATACATGCCGTCTTCTAAACCGAACGCAGTGGTTGACAAAACATCAAACTCGGAGTTGAATGTTTGATATGAGCAGACAGCTTGAATGAGCCATGCTCACATGTTAGAGTGGTGACTCTTTCACAGAATAATCATCATCTGAGAGTTTTAGAAACATTCCAGATCAGGAGCGAATCCAATAAATCTATACGGGGTACTGACAGGAACGGTTATACAATGTCTAATTTTTTGCCCAAAATGCTGACGTAAGATACCAATCACAACGTGAGTAACTTTTGTCGTTAGGTCCGCTCCAAGCATCATAATTTATTTATTATTTGAATGGAAGATGTGTGTAATTTCATCAAACCAGGAATTTTAAGCTTTGATTATCTCCCTTGATATGCAATGCAACTTGAAATTTTTCGTTGTGCGAGCTGGGCTATCCTGTCCCGAGATGGGTCCGCTTGATGGTATAAATGGCTTGATACTTCCATCCTGCAACATAGAATATTTAGTGCCAAACGAGGTACAAAATATAAAAGAAAATTGAACGGTCCTTGATTTATTTATTCATTGGTGGTTGAAGGTTGATTTTTGATTTTTTCAGTTTCAGGAGTGCCAATAAAAAGTAGTTCTAAGTCAAGGTTCTTGCAGGTCCCTGAAATTCCCGAATCTTGAAAGTCCTTACAAATCATATACTCTCCAGGAAAAGATATTACAAGTAGTAATTGAAATAGATATAAAGATAAATCCTTGGCTCATTTATCAAACTGCATATTTATAGGCGGGGGTATTTGTGTGTTTATTCATACGCAAATTCCGTGTTTGTCCACAAACAGTACCTACACCACATATAGATCATTAGAAAGCACGCTGACTGGTCCACAACGTACAGATAGGAACTGTTGACTGGTATACGTACAAACATACACTAAGGGTGTTAAAATGTTCAGGCCAAGGTGCTGAAAAATGCTTGAAAATTCCCCAAGAATATATTTTGTCTTTGGTGTTTTTCTTTTTTGTGTGTGCATACGTTGTCCGTTTCATCATATTTATACCTTCACGACATCGTATCAGCGTTTAACCCTTTACCCAAACGAATCGCTCGCATCCGCCCGCGTAATTTGCAAATTCAGCAGCTGAAAAAATATTATTTTTCGAAAAATTTCAACAAAACCATATCATGTAACCCCTCTTTGGAACGAGCTCGTCGAGCTCGTTCCAAAAAGGGGTCACATGATATGTTTTTTTTAAAAATTTTTGAAAAAAATTAAAAAATTATATTTAAAATAAGAAATTTTGAAATCGTCTGGGTTGGGTAAAGGGTTAACGCTCTGAATACAATAATGATTTTGATAGTAGAACATAAGCTTTCTGTTTTTCATCAACGGGGACGATAGCTTCTAGTTTGGAAACAACGCGTATTTTTAGAGCAAAAACAAACTAATGTAAACGCCGAGTTGTAAATATTACATATAAATATAGTACATGCTAGTGAATGTTCAAAGTCATTAGTGAAATTGTGTAATCTCCCGCTACCTATGTAGGATGCATATAATTGACATTCGTTCACAAACTTTGTGGTATCATTTCTGCGTTCAAACAAGTTTATCACATGATCGAAAGGACACAGTTAAAATACCATTGTTGTTCAGCAACAGAACTTCGAATGATGCTTAAGGAAGAGATAATGAAAGTTTAACTGTATCAATGCTAGAACTTAATTTCCTTTTTACGATATTATATCACGTGACGCGCCGATGGAAAGGGCTTAATGAGCCCTTTCCATCAGTACTTCATGTATCAGCATACCACCAGCTCAATTAGACTAGTCTTGGTGCCCCAGTTATGTTTTGTATGGTACTTGGAATCAAAGCAGTTAAACATACTTTAGGTTGCGTTCCCACACAACAGTTTGCAGCATCAAATTGTTTCGCGTTTTACAAAATAGTGTTGATCAGCTACTCATACGAAAGTGTTCAGTATTAAAGAAGGTGGCAGAGAAAATAAATGCAGATAATGGAAATAAACTTGTTTTTATCAAAATATGGATTGCAAATAATTTTTACTTTCCTAATTATGGTGCGTATTTATAAGTTAGTTGCATTTATTATTTTATTTATCAAAAATAAAGGTTCTTATATTTCCACACAACCTATTTCTAACTTGTAAACAACCTGAGATTTGTGTACATAAAACCACTTCACTATCTTCAGCCTTAAAATAGTCTAAAGTACTTAGGGAATGAATCATGGCAAGACGCCTTACCATTCATTGGTAATACTGTAAAATTCATCCTACATTTGAAATGGAATTTATTTTACTTGCAGTACAAATCATCTCAACTTGATACCGCATTTGCAGTCGCTACTGAAGGAGGTATTCATTTCTGCTGCTATCGAACTAGCATTTACTGCAAAGAAGTATATTTTCACTTAATTTAAATTCGCACGAACAATCGAGACTTTTTCTGAAGAAAAAGTCGCAATCAACTTAAAGAAGATTTTAAATAATCTCGTTTCATTGCAGGGAAATTCAAAATGACAAATCGCAAATATGACACTATTTTTCTTGCATCTAAAAGACAAAAAACAAATTTTCTGCAGTCAAAGTGGTTCCTGATTGGAAACTTCATAAAGTTGAATTTCCCTTCGGATGAAATAATTTCTGCTGCAGTCCAAATCAATTAAGGTGCAGCTTACCCGTAAAAGCCAGAATGTTGACACCACGCTACCAATGGTGATTCAAAAGAACAACTGTGCGTCTGCATTGTAAGAGGTGGCGAAATAGGAGAAGATTGGGGATCACAGGGGGTACGTGCGCCCCCACTTTATTTCAGAGACTCGCCAGATGATTACATAACGAGTTTAAAATTCGAGAACCTGCAAATGTGTCAATACACAAGAAGTCCGAGGGTCCGTGAAGTTAGCTCAGTGTTCAGCGTTCAACATTCGTTCAACATTCGTGTGAAGTTAGCTCAGTGTTCAGCGTTCAACATTCGTTCAACATTCGTGTGAAGTTAGCTCAGTGTTCAGCGTTCAACATTCGTTCAACATTCGTGTGAAGTTAGCTCAGTGTTCAGCGTTCAACATTCGTGTGAAGTTAGCTCAGTGTTCAGCGTTCAACATTCGTGTGAAGTTGGCTCAGCGTTCAGCGTTCAACATTCCCCAAAATTCAGTGTGCCATATGTCGAATCTGGGCTTTCACCCGAGGTTTATCCTTTATGCGACCGTCTGCCCATCGTTTACATCTACAACACTCATATCTGGGCGACCATTCTCACCTTTAGTGATATTAGCGACTTTCACTACTCCAGTTCAGCGTTCAACATTCGACCTATATTCGTGTGAAGTTAGCTCAGCGTTCAGCCTTCAACATTCCTCAGAATTCAGTGTTCCAGCTCCGAATCTGTGCTTTCACCCCAGATATAGCCTTCATGGGACCGACTGCCCATCGTCTACTTCTAAGAACAATCATATCTGGGGGGACACCCTCTCGCCTGAAGCGATATTGGTGACTTTTAGTATTCCAGTTCAGCGTTCAACATTCCATTATCCTTCGTGTGGAGTGTGCGCAGCATTCAACGTTTGGCATTCGGCAAAATATGGAGTTTGATGAGAACACAACCATATATAATAAGTGGGATCGATGCAATCATCGCCGGGGGGGGGGGGGGGGGGGGCAACCCTCATGCAAACGGCTGTCCGAGTATCCAACATAATTATAACAACACTCAAACCTAGGCGCCCCACTTAATGCTTTGGTCTCTCTAATTAGAAGGCAGTCCCCATCGTAGACTAGAGCAAACTTTTGATTTAACGCTGTCAGGCATTGCAGGTCGGTAATGTGGCATTACTGAGAACAAGCTCTGCCATAGGGCTTCATATCCTGTGGGACTCCTGATTCAACCGGGACATGTTCTGAATAGCTTCTGAATAGCTTCCGTCAACCATTATCCTCATCTTACGTTGGGGCAGGAACTTTTTCAGCCAGTAGTGGGTGTATTATGCAATCGATTTATTTATTTATTGGGGTTTTTAAGGTCACATATTTCTGCACAATGGCTAACCATGACCGTGACAGTTTTATGGGTGGAGGAAGCCGGAGTACCCGGAGAGAACCACCGAGCAACGGCGAGCAACTGTCAGCTCCCCATCATACCAACTCCACACAAGCAGGGTTAGCATTGGTTGAGACAGGTGCACCATCGACGTGCAGTACGCCTTAGTACACAACGTCACCGTGCCCCCACGTGGGCAGTGGGGGGGGGGGGGGGGGTGAAGTGTCTTGCCCAAGGACAACCGTAGGTCGTAAGTGGAATCGGTGCATTCATCGGAGGGGTAGCTTTCATGCAACGGACTGTCCGAGTGTCCGTAGTATACAAAATAATACATGAAACATCACTCAAAGCCCTTTCGCCGACATTGGGATTGATGAATATATGTATTCCAGCTCAGCGCTCAACATTCGCCCAACATTCGCGTGAAGTAAATTCAGCGTTCAGCGTTCAACATTCGGCAAAAGTCTGTGTTTGGGCGAAAGAGTAAAGACATATATTATGTCGAATCTGTGCTTTCACCCGAGGTGTAGTCTTCGGGCGACGAACTGCCCATTATCCACATGTAACAACACTCACATCTGGACGACCCGTGTCGCATGAAGCGACATTGATCATTTTACTACTCCAGTTCAGCGTTCAATATTCGATCAACATTCCTATGAAGTTAGCTCAACGTTCAGCGTTCAATATTCGTCAACATTCAGTGTGCCACGTGCCGAGTCTGTGCTTTCGCCCAGGACGTATTCTTCATGCGACCGACTGCCAATCGTTTACATCTAACAACACTCATATCTGGGCGACCCTTCTCACCCGAGGTGATACTGATGATTTTTACTACACCGGTTCAGCGATCAACATTCCACCAATATTCGTGTGAAGATAGCTCAGCGTTCAGCGTTCAACATTCGTCAAAAGTCAGTGTGCCTTATTCCGTATCTGTGCTTTCATCGGTGTTCAGCGTTCAGCGTTCAACATTCGGCAAAAGTCTGTGTTTGGGCGAAAGATAAAAGACATATTATGTCGAATCTGTGCTTTCACCCGAGGTGAGGTCTTCAGGCGACGAACTGCCCATCGTCCACATGTAACAACACTCACATCCGGACAACAAGCGATACTGATGATTTTTACTACTCCAGTTTAGCGTTCAACATTCGACCAACATTCGTATGAAGTTAGCTCAGCGTTCAACATTCGTCAACACTCAGTGTGCCACCTGCCGAATCTAAGCTTTCACCAGAGGTGTATTCTTCATGCGACCGACTGCCAATCGTTTATATCTAACAACACTCATATCTGGGCGACCCTTCTCACCCGATGTGATATTGATGATTTTTACTACTCCAGTTCAGCGTTCAACATTCGACAAATATCCGTGTGAAGTTAGCTCAGCGTTCAGCGTTCAGCGTTCGCGTTCAGCGTTCAGCGTTCAGCGTTCAGCATTCGACAAAAGTTAGTGCGCCATATTCCGAATCTGTGCTTTCATCCGAGGTTGAGGCATACCTTCCATGGGACCGGCTGGCCATCGTCTACCTCTAAGAACGCTCATATCTGGGCGACCCTCTCTCGCCTGAAGCAATATTGGTGACTTTTAGTATTCCAGTTCAGCGTTCAACATTCGCATAACTTTCGTGTGGAGTGAGCGCAGCACTCGGCATTTCGATTTCGAAACTATCTGGAGTGTGAAGAGAACACAACCATAGATCATAAGTGGGATCGGTGCAATCATCGCCGAGAGGGGTTTGCCCTCGTGCAAACGACAGTCCGAGTATCCAACTCTAGTTGTAACAACACTCAAACCTAGGCGCCCCGCCGATTGCCTACTAATAAGAGACATCAAAGCATTTAAGGGGGGGGGGGGGGGGGTGGGGGCGCCTAGGTTTGAGTGTTGTTACAACTAGAGTTGGATACTCGGACTGTCGTTTGCACGAGGGCTACCCCTCTCGGCGATGATTGCACCGATCCCACTTATGATCTATGGTTGTGTTCTCTTCAAACACCAGATACTGTCGAAATCTGAATGCCGAGTGCTGCGCTCACTCCACACGAAGGTTATGCGAATGTTGAACGCTGAACTGGAATACTAAAAGTCACCAATATTGCTTCCGGCGAGAGATGATCGCCCAGATATGAGCGTTCTTAGAGGTAGACGATGGCCACCCGGTCCCATGAAAGGTATGCCTCAACCTCGGATGAAAGCACCGATTCGGAATATGGCGCACTGACTTTTGTCGAATGTTGAACGCTGAACGCTGAGCTAACTTCATACGGATATTGGTCGAATGTTGAACGCTGAACTGGAGTAGTAAAAATCATCAATATCACCTCGGGTGAGAAGGGTCGCCCAGATATGAGCGTTGTTAGATATAAACGACTGGCAGTCGGTCGCATGAAGAATACACCTCTGGTGAAAGCATAGATTCGGCAGCGGCAGGTGGCACACTGAGTGTTGACGAATGTTGAACGCTGAGCTAACTTCATACGAATGTTGGTCGAATGTTGAACGCTAAACTGGAGTAGTAAAAATCATCAATATCGCGTCATGCGGCACGGAGTCGTCCAGATGTGAGTGTTGTTACATGTGGACGATGGGCAGTTCGTCGCCTGAAGACTCCACCTCGGGTGAAAGCACAGATTCGACATAATATGTCTTTTATCTTTCGCCCAAACACAGACTTTTGCCGAATGTTGAACGCTGAACGCTGAACGCGAACGCTGAACGCTGAACGCTGAACGCCGATGAAAGCACAGATACGGAATAAGGCACACTGACTTTTGACGAATGTTGAACGCTGAACGCTGAGCTATCTTCACACGAATATCGGTGGAATGTTGATCGCTGAACCGGATTAGTAAAAATCATCAGTATCACCTCGGGTGAGAAGGGTCGCCCAGAAATGAGTGTTGTTAGATGTAAATGATTGGCAGTCGGTCGCATGAAGAATACACCCCGGGTGAAAGCACCGATTCGGCACGTGGCACACTGAATGTTGACGAATATTGAACGCTGAACGTTGAGCTAACTTCATACGAATGTTGGTCGAATATTGAACGCTGAACCGGAGTAGTAAAAATGATCAATATCGCTTCATGCGACACGGGTCGTCCAGATGTGAGTGTTGTTACATGTTGACGACGGGCAGTTCGTCGCCTGAAGACTACACCTCGGGTGAAAGCACAGATTCGACATAATATATGTCTTTTCTCTTTCGCCCAAACACAGACTTTTGCCGAACGTTGAACGCTGAACGGTGAACGCTGAATTTACTTCACGCGAATGTTGGGCGAATGTTGAGCGCTGAGCTGGAATACATATATTCATCAATCCCAATGTCGGCGAAAGGGCTTTGAGTGATGTTTCATGTATTATTTTGTATACTACGGACACTCGGACAGTCGATTGCATGAAAGCTATCCCTCCGATGAATGCACCGATTCCACTTACGACCTACGGTTGTGTTCTCTTCCAACAATGGATATTGCGGAATGTTGAGTGCTGGGATACTCAAAAACACCAATTGATGCCGGTATATATGCGGGGGAGAGGGGGGGGGGGGTCTTTATTTGTGCGCTCGATTGCATAAGTGCATCGATTGCATTAGTGCATCCACCCTTCCATGACCCAACGTCAGATGAGAGTAGTCGTTGGCGGAAACTTTTCAGAAAATGTCCCGATTGAATCAGGAGTCCCACAGGGTACTGCCCTAGGACCTCTACTTTATACCTATGTCACAACAACGGCCCGCCTGACATCTTTAAATCAAAGGTTCGCATCTTTGCTGACGACTGCCTCCTATATAGAGAGATCAAAGCATCCGGTGTGTGTGTGTGTGTGTGTGTGTGTGTGTGTGTGGGGGGGGGGGGGGTCCTTGGTTTGAGTGTTGTTATAATTATGTAGACTGCGGACACTCGAGCAGTCGTTTGCACGAGGGCTACTTCCTCCCAGCGATAATTGCACCGATCCCACTTATGATCCACGAATTTTGAACGCCCAATGCAGCGCTCACACTATATGGAGGTTATTCGAATGTTGAGCGCTGAACTCGGACGCACAACGCCCCAATTAATGCTGCGCTATATGCGGGAGGGGTCGCCTATTTATTAGTTCATCGATTGCATAATTGCATCGATTACATTAATGCAGCCATCACTATCTGAAAAAGTTCCTGACCCAACGCAAGATGGGGGTAATGGTTGACAGAAACAATCCAGAACATCTCCTGGTTGAATCAGGAGTACCACAGGATACTGCCCTAGGACCAAGCTTATTCTTATACCACATTAACGACCTCCATAACAGCGATAAATCAAAGGTTTGCCTCTTCGCTGACGATTGCCTACTAATGAGAGAGCTCAAAGCATTTAAGGTGTGTGTGTGTGTGGGGGGGGGGGGGGGGGCGCCTAGGTTTGAGTGTTGCTACAACTAGAGTTGGATACTCGGACTGTCGTTTGCACGAGGGCTACCTCTCTCGGCGATGATTGCACCGATCCCTCTTATGATCTATGGATGTGTTCTCTTCAAACTCCAGATACTGCCGAATGCCAAACGCTGAGTGCTGCGCTCACTTCACAGGAAGGTTATGCGAATATTGAACGCTGAACTGGAATACTAAAAGTCGCCAATATTGCTTCAGGCGAGAGGGGGACGCCCAGATATTAGTGTTCTTAGAAGTAGAACGATGGCCCAGCCGGTCGACCTCGGATGAAAGCACAGATTCGGAATATGGCGCACTGACTATTGTCGATTGTTGAACGCTGAACGCTGAACACTGAACGCGAACGCTGAACGCTGAGCTAACTTCACGCGAATATTGGTCGAATGTTGAACGCTGAACTGGAGTAGTAAAAATCATCAATATCACCTTGGGTGAGAAGGGTCGCCCAGATATGAGTGTTGTTAGATGTAAACGATTGGCAGTCGGTCGCATGAAGAATACACCCCGGGTGAAAGCACACGGATTCGGCATGTGGCACACTGAATGTTGACGAATGCTGAAAGCTGAACGCTGAAACGCCGAACGCCGAACGCCGATGAAAGCATAGATACGGAATAAGGCACCCTGACTTTTGACGAATGTTGAACGCTGAACGCTGAGCTAACGTCCCACGAATATTGGTCGAATGTTGAACGCTGAACTGGAGTAGTAAAAATCGTCAATATCTCCTCGGGTGAGAAGGGTCGCCCAGATATGAGTGTTGTTAGATGTAAACGATTGGCAGTCGATCGCATGAAGGATACACCCTGGGTGAAAGCAGAGATTCGGCATGTGGCACACTGAATGTTGACGAATGCTGAACGCTGAACGCTGAGCTAACTTCATACGAATGTTTGTCGAATGTTGAACGCTGAACTGGAGTAGCAAAAATCATCAATATCGCTTCATGCGACACGGAGTCGTCCAGATGTGAGTGTTGTTACATGTGGACGATGGGCAGTTCGTCGCCTGAAGACTACACCTCGGGTGAAAGCACAGGTTCGACATAATATGTCTTTTCTCTTTCGCCTAAACACAGACTTTTGCCGAATGTTGAACGCTGAACGCTGAATGCGAACGGTGAACGCTGAACGCCGATGAAAGCACAGATTCGGAATATGGCACACTGACTTTTGACGAATGTTGAACGCTGAACTCTGAGCGAACTTCACACGAATATTGGTCGAATGTTGAACTGGAGTAGTAAAAATCATCAATATCTCCTCGGGTGAGAAGGGTCGCCCAGATATGAGTGTTGTTAGATGTAAACGATTGGCAGTCGGTCGGATGAAGAATACACCCCGGGTGAAAGCACCGATTCGGCATGTGGCACACTGAATGTTGACGAATGTTGAACGTTGAGCTAACTTCATACGAATGTTGAGCGCTCAGCTGGAATAGACATATTTATCAATACCAATGTATGCGAAAGGGCGCCGTCTGGGTTTAAGTGTTGTTACATGTATTATTTTGTATACTGCGGACACTCGGACAGTCGATTGAAAGCTACCCCTCCAATGAATGCACCGATTCCACTTACGACCTGCGGTTGTGTTCTCTTCCAACTATGGATATAACAGAATGTTGAATGCTGGAATACTCGAAAACACCAATTAATGCCGCTATATGCGGGGGGGGGGGGGGGGGGTGTGGGGGGGGGGGGGGTACATGTCTTTATTAGTGCACTCGATTGCATAAGTGCATCGATTGCATTAGTTTATCCACCCTTCCATGACCCAACGTCAGATAAGAGTAGTCGTTGGAGGAAACATTTCAGAAAATGTCCCGGCTGAATCAGGAGTCCCACAGGGTACTCTCCTAGGACCTCTACTGTATACTTATGTCCCAACAACGGACCGCCTGACATCTTTAAATCAAAGGATCGCATCTTCGCTGACGACTGCCTCCTATATAGAGAGATCAAAGCATCCGGTGTGTGTGTGTGTGTGTGTGGGGGGGGGGGGGGGTCCTTGGTTTGAGTGTTGTTATAATTATGTAGACTGCGGACACTCGAGCAGTCGTTTGTACGAGGGCTACTTCCTCCCAGCGATAATTGCACCGATCCCACTTATGATCTAGGGATGTGTTCTCTTCAAACTACAGATACTGCCGAATTTTGAACGCTGATTGCTGCGCTCACACTATACGAAGGTTATTCGAATGTTCAACGCTGAGCTCGGATGCACGACGCCCCCAATTAATGCGGCTATAGGCGGGAGGGGTCGCCTATTTATTATTACATCGATTGCATAAGTGCATCGATTGCATTGGGGGCGCGGTGGCTCAGTTGATAGAGATGCAGACTGCAAGCCGAGAGGTCCTCGGTTCGAATCCCACCTGCAGCAACCGCGTTGTGTCCTGGGGCAAGACACTTCACCCAACCCCCCAACCCCCCAACCCCCCCCCCCCATTGCCCACGTGGGGGCACGGTGACGTTGTGTACTAAGGCGTACTGCACGTCGATGGTGCACCTGTCTCAACCAATGCTAACCCTGCTTGTGTGGAATTGGTATGTTGGGGAGCTGACAGTTGCTCGCCGTTGCTAGGTAGTTCTCTCCGGGTACTCCGGCTTCCTCCACCCATAAAACTGTGTCACGGTCATGGTTAGCCATTGTGCAGAAATATGTGACCTTAAAACCCCAATAAATAAATAAATCGATTGCATAATACACCCACTACTGGCTGAAAAAGTTCCTGCCCCAACGTAAGATGAGGATAATGGTTGACGGAAGCTATTCAGAAGCTATTCAGAACATGTCCCGTTTGAATCAGGAGTCCCACAGGATATGCAGCCCTGTGACTACCGACCTGCAGTGCCTGGCAGCGTTAAATCAAAAGTTTGTCTCTACGATGGGGACAGCCTTCTAATTATAGAGACCAAGGCATTAAGTGGGGCGCCTAGATTTGAGTGTTGTTATAATTATGTTGGATACTCGGACAGTCGTTTGCATGAGGGTTGCCCCCCCCCCCCCCCTCCTCCGGCGATGATTGCACCGATCCCACTTATTATATATGGTTGTGTTCTCTTCAAACTCCATATTTTGCCGAATGCCAAACGTTGAGTGCTGCGCACACTCCACACGAAGGATAATCGAATGTTGAACGCTGAACTGGAATACTAAAAGTCACCAATATCGCTTCAGGCGAGAGGGTGTCCCCCAGATATGATTGTTCTTAGAAGTAGACGATGGGCAGTCGGTCCCATGAAGGCTATATCTGGGGGGAAAGCACAGATTCGGAGCTGGAACACTAAATTTTGAGGAATGTTGAACGCTGAACGCTGAACGCTGAACTAACTTCACACGAATATAGGTCGAATGTTGAACGCTGAACTGGAGTAGTAAAAGTCACTAATATCACCTCAGGTGAGAATGGTCGCCCAGGTATGAGTGTTGTAGATGTAAACGATGGGCAGTCGGTCGCATAAAGGATAAACCTCGGGTGAAAGCCCAGATTCGACATATGGCACACTGAATTTTGGGGAATGTTGAACGCTGAACGCTGAGCCAACTTCACACGAATGTTGGTCGAATGTTGAACGCTGAACACTGAGCAAACTTCACACGAATGTTAGTCGAATGTTGAACGCTGAACACTGAGCTAACTTCACACGAATGTTGAACGAATGTTGAACGCTGAACACTGAGCTAACTTCACACGAATGTTGAACGAATGTTGAACGCTGAACACTGAGCTAACTTCACACGAATGTTGAACGAATGTTGAACGCTGAACACTGAGCTAACTTCACACGAATGTTGAACGAATGTTGAACGCTGAACACTGAGCTAACTTCACGGACCCGAAGTCCGACAACATATTATCCGAAAATGTAAACAGCGCAGCTGAATTCGCCCAATGGATTCCATCATCAGCCGGTTCGGCTTATTTCTTCTACTTCAAGCATCCGCAAACCCGAAGGTTGAAAGATACTTGGAATGGAAGAAATAGACCAAACCATGATCGGACCATAACACACATGTGTTACCTATGACAATAATAACAACACTTTGGCCGGCTGCTGATTTGTCGCGGTTCTCGGATGAGAAGGTCTTGGTTACCCCTGTACTCCCAACTGCCTCCCTGTTCCCACGCTTCTGCTCTCCTCCCAACACTTAGAGGCGAACTGCTTGAAGAAATCCCTTGCCCCATTCTTCCCAATCTCTCAGATTAGCATACTAACCCTCTCCTTTGAGTCTGCCACTGACCACATGTCCTTCATTCTCCCATCCCACTTCCCCATTATACTCCCAGTGAATCTTATTCTGTTAGCCTGGTATTTTGGGCATTCTAGAAGAAAGTGTTCCAGGGTCTCCACCACGCCCAAATTACACATCTGGCACTCCCTTTCACTGTTTCCCTCAATTTTTCCCCTCAGCTGCGGGGACCGCGACCACAGCTTGAACAACAGTGTCCCCCGAAAGGTGCCATCAAGGTACTCTTCAAAACCAGGCTTCTTTTTATCACGCAAGCCACCAAAAGACCTCTTTGATTTGACCCCCTCTCTCCAATTACGGTTACAATCCTCCATGACCCTTTCTCTGACGATGTTTTTACCTTGGTTTGCCTCAACGTCTAGTTCCGAGATTTCCAGTGAGTAGTTCTCTACTAGCTCCCTCACTTCGACAATCCACCCCGTCTTGATATTTGAGTTGAAAATTCTCAGGAACATTACTGTACACCGTCGGCTGTCCGTAAGATATAAGACTGTGACATACAGTACGGCCCCCGTGGACTGGTCACTTTACACGGGATATGCAATATTTCCACGGACGCAATAACATTAGATTGCAAACACTAATTATAGGAATAAACATCAACAATTTAATTAATGAAGCACCACTTGCAAAACTCGTCGTATAAGCATTTTGACACAAAATATATTTATTCTATATAAGCAGTTCATCTTGTTTGTAATTGTCATTTTCTCTTTTGAAAAAAAATCGCATTACAGATGGATGTTACATTGGCAGATGGGAAGCTGTTTGTTGGATTCCTCGGATATGAAAATGAAGATAACACTGACCTTATCGGGAAGTGCTGTGATGGTGTCCGAGATAAAAACAAAATTTGTGTCGATGCCTGTGATTTAATATTTGAAGTATCAGTCAAGGGATTATGCGGGTGAGAATAAATATCTGTCGTAGTATCAATCACAGTCAACGTGAGATATCTTTAGACATGACATTTCAGGTGATTTTCGTCTCTCATAAATAAATAAGTTGACGCCTGAATACAATCCTCTTCAAATTGGAAACGCATTTATGCCTTTCTTAAAGTTTACTGTTTTTCATAATCTGCTCAGAAAGGAAGGGCATATTTTTTTTAAAAAGCCTCAAATAAAAGGGAAAGATGACCATTGATCGGTGAAATTGTCTCCTTATAAATTTACCGTGAGATCGTCTCTACAGGGAATAAAACTAAAGGACCAGTGAACAAATATGAGTGTAAACGTCTTACATCACAAGAACCTCAACAGTTTTGTCAGAAAAAATAAATTAGTCATCAAGTACTGTAGGAGATACTCTCTGACCAATGCACCAACGCCTCACACACCGAATAACTGGTTGAACAGTACAATGAAACAGTACAACTGTCATTGTACGGGTAGATCATACACATTTATTCCATACTCTCAACAGGTGATGTTTCCACGTGCTAAAGCCTTTGGAGAACATTACAAATTCACCAAGTTGGAGCAACAACGCTTCAAGTTTGACCAGCATTAGGCAACTCTATGTTAATATAAGAAGATTTTCGCGAAAAGCCTCGGCAAAACAGACTGATACACTTCTATTGTTGAACCTTTGGGACCTGATGGTATATTGCGTGCCAGTTCAGAGCCATCATCTGGTATATATTGTCTATATTGGTTTCTGATCGAAAATCAATCAATAATTTAACGTTAACGTGCGGCGTTAGAGCTGCAAGTGGAAATCTTGATTGGTCTGCACACAAATACACTTTGAAAGTATCTACTTCATAAATGTAGATCGTATCACGATCTTGGACAGGAAAGGCAGCCTTTCGGGTTCAAATGGTTAATGTCGCTTCCACCAAGTGTCTGACACACACTTAACCCTTTGCCCAACGTAACGGCCAAAATCGACCAGCGCTATTCACAAAAATCAGCATTGAATTTTCATTATTTTTTTCATTTTTTGTCTCAAAATCATAGCTTATGACCCCCATTTGAACAAGCTCGTTGAGCTCGTTCCAATGAGGGGTCATAAGCTATGGTTTTGACGAAAAAAGTTAAAAAAATAGGTATTCAAGAATTTTATTTGCAAGTGTCGTCTGCTTTTCGTGTTAGATAAAGGGTTAACACGGTGTTGGGAAAGGCTCAGAGTCAGAGAGTACCTACCAACAAAGTCTCACCTACTACATTTCCCAAGGAATGTCAAAGATTACCAAAACGTATAACCTCATTAATTTATAAAATAGGTCATTATTTCGAAAGAAATGATATAACTGTATACTGAACGTGAAGTAAGTAACATTTTCAAGCTTTAGTTTAAAGGTTCAGAAATGGAACCAGATAGGGAAGAGGCCGCGTAGTGTTTTTGAAGTAGGCCTGCAGGTTTTGAAGACACCTATAATATAGTTCATGTGTCTGAATGTAGCCCGAGTTCAGTGCACTTTAGTATTGAACAAGACACCTAAAACCCAGTCGTGTAGATACATGGAAGGAAGGTCACCGACCCCCACCAAACATTTGTCGAAAATCCTGAAGATCTGTCGAACCGGGGAGAGAAAATTGACATTTTCCAGCTGAGGTTGTTGCGTTTCCTAGACATGCATTTTCCATTTTGGATGAGAATACACCCTCGCGTATTACGGGGATCAGAGCCACACCGTTTTCGACAAAAAATAGCGTGTCAAATGTGGCGAGGGTGTGCATATCTTATTTGTGTCGAAAATGTTGAGATCTCACCCAACCATCAGAAAAAGCTATCTACGCCATTGCTAGATCCAACTGGTCACACGGGAGCACAGTTGGGCGCGCAGCACGCTAAAGGTAACATGCCGTTAACTGATGCGTGTTAAGCTCAACCTCTGATCGTCGTGATCGATTAGTAAACTGGTAATTCTGACGCCTACTGGGCGATGTACTGCGGTTATCTCTGGGTAGTCTGATTTCAGCAATCGATAAAACAGCCCGATAATATACGAATTTGTTCGTTAGAAATCGTGTTCGCTTGCTTGTTTATTGGAGTTTAACGACACCTTCAACCACGAGAGTCACATCGTGTTGAATAAAAGTGAATAACAATGATGTTATGGCGCAGTGAAACAAACACACAATCCAGGGAATCATCTCAAGGATGATCAAAATAGTACACATGGTTAGAAAGTCACCAATGAATCTAAAATGTAATTACGTATTTTGCTTGCGATCTGAGACAAATATTTGCATGCCAAAAATTATTTCAGCTGGATGGTCATTACTCCAGATAGTGGGGCAACCGTTATTGCCTGATTTATCATTTGTTCCTTGCAGGGCATCAGCTGTCCCGAAGCGACCAACGCAGAGACCGGTCAGTGCCAAAGATGCCTTTTTGTTTCCTTCAGAGTTCAAAGATGTGAAGAATCCAATAACTTTCAACTTCACAAAATGGGAGGTAGGCTTGTTGTCACAATTAAAATGCTTACATTATTTATCAACTGGACAAAGTTACCTTTCGACTCACTTGTCAGATGGACAATATTTTGCGTAACAAAAGTGTCGTATCCCTCCAGATTCATGCGAAAAAGAACCCATGAAAGGCGAACTCAGTGCAGGGACTAATAAGGTATCCATAGCACGATTACCAGGATTATGGCAGACACAATTCTATATAAACAGTGTCTTTTCGACAAGAAAGTAGGCTGTAACTACATCTCAACTGACGTTATAAGAGAACGTTCTGACAATTTGAAATTATTTTCAGGGAGAATTGAACCCTGTGCCTGAGGCTTGAGAAACTAAACACTTTGTCCGTTTGATGCCACTCTGTCAAGGTTGAATGTGCATACGCAGTATGTTTTTTCTGGATATCAGTGCTTTGTTAAGCCTGATGTGTCAGTTTTGAAAGTTGGCCTGATGTGTTTAACTGTCGTAGAACTACTTCCGGAACGCATAGGAGTGATGATACAGGGTCAAGTTGTGCAGGTGGCTAAAGCTGGTTATTTGCGATGTTGCTAAACAAGCCGATATTAAAAAAAGATATGCATGAAAAACTTTTATGTCGACAACGATTTGATCAGGTTATTCAGTATGCATTGAGTTACACTTTCAACATATAAGAGCAGTAACGTGTCCTGCTACAAGTATATTCATTCTTTATCAAACTCTGGGTCCCCCAAATGTCTACATCGTTCCTTAGATGCCGTAAGATGCTACTGGAATGCAGATGGAACCTTTGGGCATCCAAGGAACGATTTACCTTTTTGCTTGCAATGGTACGATATCATTGGCAATAACGTAATGGCTTGAATGTTTACTCAAGACTTGATATTTTGTGACACCGACTTAAAGATCAAATTATTTATATTGATGCCAATGGCAATGGCTAAAATTTATATGGTGTGACAATACTGTGACATATACATTAGATGGGGGCATTGCATGAAGTTTTGTGCTTGGAATACAGACAAACAGACCCCATGTTATGCATCTATTCATCAATTCCGTATCACAATATACAGAGTTATTTCATATGGAATTATATTGAACACATATATCGTCATTTGTTTATGGGTATTCAATCGGTACATGGTCATTTCAGAACATACATTCGTTTGTGGATATATCACTCGGACACTCGTGATTGTACCTTCCACATTTCATCGGTGTGCCAATATCAATTGATATTCTCAAAAGAATTGTTAAGATCTGGTTGGTCACAGTTCTGTACATAGGGGTGGGATAAACCTTTACATCATTTAATATATTATAAATTGCTACATGAATACAATACTCCTCGTTGCATTTACATTTGGAAACAAATGTTGAAATTGATCCAAGGGAACCTTCAAAATGCACCTGATGGCTTTAAAACCTTGAGGATTTTCTGAGCCTCAAAATGATCCTAACCCCGTTACAAATATATGCCTGATCGCTTTGCTCAACAACATCCAGCCCCCCCCCCCCCCCCCAAAAAAAAAAAAACAAACTAGATCATGGTTCTGTTTGTTTTGGAAGAGCATGTTTCACACCCTAGTAATCTAGTAACAGCGTACAAGTGACGCCCCTGAAAGTGAAAATAATTGGTCATAGTTTTCTTTCCGGCATAATTATAATAACAAATTAGTGAAAGTCTGGAAAATATCAGTTAAGGGTCTCGTTAACATCACTCCAATAAGATAAACAAAACTATTGATGAACACATGGGTACTGAAATAAGTAAATAAATAAATAAATAAATAAATAAATAAATAAATAAATAAATAAATAAATAAAGTCATTACTTTATTTTGGGCTTAATGATATATGAAGCTCGACCAAAGAAATATATCAAAACAAACCGTTTCGAAATGGTCATACCGCTTTAATCATAAATGGAGGGGCGACGCATTGTGTCCACAGCGAGCATTCACGAGGATAGAATGATTCACGTAAAATTAATGCAGACGTTTATCTCGTCACCTTACGGATATAACTTTTTCAGTGCTATTCACAAAACGTAAAGAAATCAAATTTTATTATGTTTTTGAACTTTTTCTTGAAAAATAGCCTATGACCCCTCATTGAGACGAAATGGTTGAGCTCGTCCCACTGAGGAGTCATCAGCTACGTTTAGAGGTCAAAAGGGAAAATATTTAGTGTCAAGGATTTGTCTGGTAAGTGTTGCCTTGTAATCGTGTTAGTCAATAAGTTAATGGTTGAATTTGGTTACAGGGTAGTGCATCCATCTTGACAACAGTATTTGACAAAGATAAGAAAGGCATCAACAAGCCGATGACAACTGTGGATAAATTCGCATTCAACTTTACAAAGGCAAAGCCATCAGGTGACTTTGTTTATCACGAAATTATTGGTAGTCGACAGCCAGAGCCATCAAGGTAAGATGACGATGTTAACCTGAGCAGATTGTGGTCTCCACTAGAAAGGTGGGGACAAGGCACCACTTGAATGGTTAATTGAAACTGGGATTTTATTTTTACAACAGTATGCTACCAGCAATGGTATTTCCTCCTTATCCTGGCACTGATGGCTGTTGCTGCCAAAACGAGAAACGGTCTACAGCAATGTATGCTTTAGAAAAAGAAACATGGAGTATTTAACTGAATTTTACAAACATTGTTATGTGTTATTATATAGAGAGATATTCAACCTTCGTTATCCATTTCGGCACATTTGATATGGAAGATATGACCATCTATCAACAAGTTTTTCATCTATATTATAAAATACATTATGTGGCATATTTAACACAATGAAAGTATTCACCCAAGGCTATTCACCAGTTTGTTTCTTTCCACTTTTGCTTCCAAAACCTAGCTTGTGACACAACGAGACGTTAGGTCTCCAGGTGTTAACCACTTCCCTAATTCGGCTAGAGGACGACACAATGCTTCAGTCAGTAACTACAAAGGTTTTCATTTGAAAAAAAATATAGCGTGTGACCGCTCAGCACATTCGTTCCAATGGAAAAGGTCATAAGCCATCTTTTGGAGGCAAAGATGAAACATTAAAAAAATTTAAAATGGCGACTCAGAATATGTCCGTTACGGCTGATAGAGGGTTCTATAGCTTATAAATATTACTGGAACAAGCTTCAGTATCTCGTTCCATAAAAGGGTAATAAATCTGTTTCGGATGATAGATACATAAAACGCTTTTGGCTGAATGACTGTATGTGGCCATATCAAACGTTTACCAGTAGGTGCAGCTCGGATATGTTGACTAAATCATCAGTAAGTTTTTTTACACTTTATCCATCGTAGCGGCCAAAACAGGCCAGCGTCATTCACAGAATCCATCATTCCAATTTTATTATTGTTTCTTTTTTGCATAAAAAATATAGCTTATAACCCCTTACTGGAACGAGCTCGCTGAGCTCGTTCCAATGAGGGGTAATAAGCTAGGTTTATGAGGCAGAATATGAAAATTGTTAGTTATCCAAGAACATTCCTTTGCACGCGTCATACTCTACTCCTGTTGGATAAAGGTTTAACAGAATACACTGAACTGTTACATGTTTTATTCTTTCAGAATACGAATGATATTCCGATATAGTTGTGACCTAGCATACTGGGGTAATGATTGTAACAATGACTGTCGCGTGATCGGTAATGAAATGGAATGTCCAAACACTCCTTCTCATTCCATGGTAACCCATGGCTACCTCAATAGGACAAGTAGCACGTCGGAGTGTACAAAAACAAGTACTACAGAAGAACCAACGTCTGATTCTTCTTCTGGAAGACCATACACCACTGAACACACTGAAACAACACTTGTTACAGAGAAAACACCAACTCAAAGATTCAACCTGACCAACATCCCATCAACAGATCTCCAGAATATTACAACAACCACGCAGAGAACATCAATGACGAAATTTAACAAGTTCACGATTCCACTTGAACAGCAATCATCGTCACTATTAACCAAGTCTACACCGACTAACGTAAATACTACCGCATCTTCAAAAGAATACACAACAGCAACACGGGCTTCCATGACGTCAGAAGTTCGTACCGTCAGATTTACAAATGCCACAACGCCCAGAGTAAGCACCATTATCAGTGCTGATAATTTGACTGTGTATGTTTTCATTCGCACAAACACTTCCGAATCGACAGACGTTCATCAAGTAAGCACGACTGTACTTGCCACAATAGCTTCTAATACGCAGGTTCCGCAAACTATACACAGAAGTTCGAGTGAAGCGTATGTTAGAAACATTACCGATATGAATAAGAGCAATTCAACCAAACCATTAACAACCAATAACAAATCGTCTTACGCCCAGTTCCAGTATGTGACAACGAGTGGTAATGACACTGATTTCCTGACGTCATCAAATACCATCACGCCTACAAAAGTTAATCGAACAATATCCTCCACAAAATCTGTCGTTGATTTAGACTCGACGACATTCAAACAAAACACTAGTGAAAAAATGGGTCTTTCTCCGGTTTCAACATATTCGACAAACAAAAACAATTTTATAACG
Organism: Pictodentalium vernedei; assembly: GCA_031216915.1. Lineage (NCBI taxonomy): Eukaryota > Metazoa > Mollusca > Scaphopoda > Dentaliida > Dentaliidae > Pictodentalium > Pictodentalium vernedei. Next base: position 166,179,936 of record CM062293.1, read on the forward strand.
AAAATACAAAATTACACGAACAGAAGTTCACTGAAGGGAACACCAAAGATGACGAGACAGACCACCACACAGCATTCAACAGTTCTCGCGTCTAAAGAACAGAGCCATCCTATGTCTATCAAAACCATCATTCAAAGAACGACGGAAAATATGATAACAAACCAAGCATCTTATGGTATTCCCTATACAGGCCGTGAGACGCTCACCAAAATCAATAATGTACGATCTCTGCCAACTAGGAAAACAATGAACCCTATTTATTACATGCCAACTACGCCAAAGGAAAGATTTGTCTCGTCAAGGGAACCCACTCCCGTTTGGCCTGTCATTGTTGGGACAGTTTTAGGAACTGCAGTCTTGGTGGCTGTTCTTGCATTTTTGATAATTCACAACCGACAAAAGTAAGTCTGTAGTTTATTTTTCTGCAATGATGCAAAGGGCAACATCTGACCATCAACAAACTCTAACGTCTATTTTTCTCTGCTTGTCTATCTCTGTTTTTGTCGGCGCGTGTATCCAACTGTCTTTATACTTTCCCCTATTCCCTCCTCTTCAAATTTTATGCGTCCCTTCGCTCTTTACCCTACGTGGGGACCAACACAACCCAACTACAGTTAAAACTGGAAGTCCTGTCATGAAATGCGCACAAATAGCACGTCGATTTGCACGTTCATCTACGTGTTATAACCGTAGTAAGGCTATCAAATTCTGTACATATGGCCTGTTCACAAGCAATGTTTCAGCTAATGGACCTCCGGGTAACCCGGAGGTCCATTAGCAGAAACACTGCCTGTGTTTGCTATGAGTAACCAGGAGAACCTGCCGCGCTTTGGATGCATATAAGCGCACAGTTCGTGACAGGACTTCTAGTTTTAACTGTAGGTCTATTTCTTGATAATTATTATTTTCCTTTCTTCCGAACGTCCCCATCAAACAAGTGTGTCAAACTTCATATACTTTGTGAGAATTAGCAGATTATCCATTGAAAAAGTATTATTGTCTCATAATACTCTTTCATTCGATACGATTGATTAGATATGATTTTCTTTACCAGAATTGCCCATTACCATACTCGGCTGATATGGCTTCAAACTCGCCTAATATAACGCCGATATCGGCGAAACTAACCTATAGTTGGCCCTTGATGCGTTACTAGGCGCAACCAATTTGTTTACATCGAAATGTTCACAGTTATTCGTTGAACGCAATCAGGAAAAATGACGTTACGAGGCATGGTGAGATGGTTTGAAATAGGGGTTTGTATGATGAAGAATTAATGATGGCAACTAGAACTATCACTGAAGGTGATTAATACCCCCGCTTTGGGTTTTTAGAGGAATGCACTTCTGATCATGTAGGCGAAGGCCATAAGGAAATGTATACATAAAGATCATTTTTTGTTGTTGAAATTTGTATTTGCATGTGGCCTTCCACAGAACAGCACTGAATACTTAAAGAGCCCACACATATATGGTTTACATTTGGAAAAACACATTTACAAAGTGCAACATGTATTCAAAATCGGTTCATTAATGTAGGAGGAGTTGCACACACAAGAATCCCATTTGAAAACCCATAATAAATCCAAGTTAAAGGGAGATAACCTGGTTAAAATTGTCGCAGATCAAAAATTTGGGAATATGCGTATGTTCACTTAGTTGTGATAATGTTTGAAAGGTTTCGTCAAAATTGATTGATAAATGTAGGAGGAGTTGCACGCACAAGAATTTCATGTAGAAACCCATAATAAATCTAAGTTAAAGGGAGATAACCTAGTTAAAATTGCCACAGCTCAAAAATTTTGGAATATGCGCATGTTCACTTAGTAGTGATGATGTCTGTAAACTTTCGTCCATATTGATTGATAAATGTAGGAGGAGTTGCGCACACAAGAATTTCATGCAGAAACCCATATTAAATCAAAGTTCAAGAGAGATAACCTGGTTAAAATTGTCGCAGATCAGAAAGTTTGGAATATGCACATGTTCACTTAGTAGAGATGATGTTTGAAAGGTTTCATCAAAATCGGTTCATTAATGTAGGAGGAGTTGCGCACACAAGAATTTGTTCGAACGGAAAGACATAATAAATCTAAGTCAAAGGGAGATAACCTGGTTAAAATTGTCGCAGATCAAAAATCTTGGAATATGCGCATCTTAAAGAGCCCTCACATATATGGTTTACATTTGGAAAAACACATTTACAAAGTGCAACATGTATTCAAAATCGGTTCATTAATGTAGGAGGAGTTGCACACACAAGAATCCCATTTGAAAACCCATAATAAATCCAAGTTAAAGGGAGATAACCTGGTTAAAATTGTCGCAGATCAAAAATTTTGGAATATGCGTATGTTCACTTAGTTGTGATAATGTTTGAAAGGTTTCGTCAAAATTGATTGATAAATGTAGGAGGAGTTGGACGCACAAGAATTTCATGTAGAAACCCATAATAAATCTAAGTTAAAGGGAGATAACCTAGTTAAAATTGCCACAGCTCAAAAATTTTGGAATATGCGCATGTTCACTTAGTAGTGATGATGTCTGTAAACTTTCGTCCATATTGATTGATAAATGTAGGAGGAGTTGCGCACACAAGAATTTCATGCAGAAACCCATATTAAATCAAAGTTCAAGAGAGATAACCTGGTTAAAATTGTCGCAGATCAGAAAGTTTGGAATATGCACATGTTCACTTAGTAGAGATGATGTTTGAAAGGTTTCATCAAAATCGGTTCATTAATGTAGGAGGAGTTGCGCACACAAGAATTTGTTCGAACGGAAAGACATAATAAATCTAAGTCAAAGGGAGATAACCTGGTTAAAATTGTCGCAGATCAAAAATCTTGGAATATGCGCATCTTAAAGAGCCCTCACATATATGGTTTACATTTGGAAAAACACATTTACAAAGTGCAACATGTATTCAAAATCGGTTCATTAATGTAGGAGGAGTTGCACACACAAGAATCCCATTTGAAAACCCATAATAAATCCAAGTTAAAGGGAGATAACCTGGTTAAAATTGTCGCAGATCAAAAATTTTGGAATATGCGTATGTTCACTTAGTTGTGATAATGTTTGAAAGGTTTCGTCAAAATTGATTGATAAATGTAGGAGGAGTTGCACGCACAAGAATTTCATGTAGAAACCCCTAATAAATCTAAGTTAAAAGGAGATAACCTAGTTAAAATAGCCACAGCTCAAAAATTTTGGAATATGCGCATGTTCACTTAGTAGTGATGATGTCTGTAAACTTTCGTCCAAATTGATTGATAAATGTAGGAGGAGTTGCGCACACAAGAATTTCATGCAGAAACCCATATTAAATCAAAGTTCAAGAGAGATAACCTGGTTAAAATTGTCGCAGATCAGAAAGTTTGGAATATGCACATGTTCACTTAGTAGAGATGATGTTTGAAAGGTTTCATCAAAATCGGTTCATTAATGTAGGAGGAGTTGCGCACACAAGAATTTGTTCGAACGGAAAGACATAATAAATCTAAGTCAAAGGGAGATAACCTGGTTAAAATTGTCGCAGATCAAAAATCTTGGAATATGCGCATGTTCACTTAGTAGTGATGATGTCTGAAAAGTTTTGTCAAAATTGATTGATAAATGTAGGAGGAGTTGCACGCACAAGAATTTCATGTAGAAACCCATAATAAATCTAAGTTAAAGGGAGATAACCTAGTTAAAATTGCCACAGCTCAAAAATTTTGGAATATGCGCATGTTCACTTAGTAGTGATGATGTCTGTAAACTTTCGTCCATATTGATTGATAAATGTAGGAGGAGTTGCGCACACAAGAATTTCATGCAGAAACCCATATTAAATCAAAGTTCAAGAGAGATAACCTGGTTAAAATTGTCGCAGATCAAAAAGTTTGGAATATGCACACGTTCACTTAGTAGAGATGATGTTTGAAAGGTTTCATCAAAATCGGTTCATTAATGTAGGAGGAGTTGCGCACACAAGAATTTGTTCGAACGGAAAGACATAATAAATCTAAGTCAAAGGGAGATAACCTGGTTAAAATTGTCGCAGATCAAAAATCTTGGAATATGCGCATGTTCACTTAGTAGTGATGATGTCTGAAAAGTTTTGTCCAAATTGATTGATAAATGTAGGAGGAGTTGCACACACAAGAATTTCATGTAGAAACCCATATTAAATCAAAGTTCAAGAGAGATAACCTGGTTAAAATTGTCGCAGATTAAAAAGTTTGGAATATGCACATGTTCACTTAGTAGAGATGATGTTTGAAAGGTTTCATCAAAATCGTTTCATTAATGTAGGAGGAGTTGCGCACACAAGAATTTGTTCGGATGGAAAGACACAATAAATCTAAGTCAAAGGGAGATAACCTGGTTAAAATTGTCGCAGATCAAAAATCTTGGAATATGCGCATGTTCACTTAGTAGTGATGATGTCTGAAAAGTTTTGTCCAAATTGATTGATAAATGTAGGAGGAGTTGCGCACACAAGAATTTCATGTCCGGAAAGACGTACGGACGGACGTACGGACGGACGGACGGACGGACGGACGTACAGGGCGATTCCTATATAGCCCCCACTTCTTCGAAGCGGGGGTATAATAAGTGAGGATTTGGTGAATGGAGAGAACAAACAGGAGATTTGTACAGAAAATTCAACGCAGACCAAGATCCAGAATCGTAGGCGGAGCCACGTCGAAATGGACGAAGAAATAGTTCAGCTGTCCGAGTGTCGTGACTTCCCTGGTGGGGACGCCGTGACGTTCGGATAGCTGAACTTGGAGTAGGAGAGCTGGGAATTTCGGACTTTGTGAAAAGAATGAGAAACAATAACACTGTCAGAAAACTGTAATAGATCTGAGAATTTTTTAAATTATTTGTTTTGGTTTAATAAATACGGATGTCATTACTTGGTTAGTTTCATATCGGCAGAGATATCAGCCCTAGGGAACTTCACATCGGCCTTGGACCTTCGGTCTCAGGCTGATATGAAGTTACAGTCTCGGAATGATATCTCGTCCGATATGGAAGTAACTAAGTAATCATCTCTAAATATTACCCACGTACATGTATAGAGGAAGGGCTGTTTTTTAGTAGACGCCACGATTATCTCAGGAGTGACTGCAAGAAAATATATAGAATAAATAGGTACTAGGGCCGGTAATCAGAAAAGGGTTTTAACCAGGGTATCTGCCGAGGGTTAAAAGCCTTATTCTAAGAGTGGTTTAAATCTGATTACCGACTCCAGTACCTATTTGAAAAATCTCGGAGTTCATTTGGACACCACTCTTTCAATGTCCTATCAAATATCAAACATATGTAAGTCAGTATATTTTGAAATTAAAAGGCAAGGTCATATCCGAAAATATTTAAGTTTAGACGCCACAAAAAAGCTGATTTCATCATTCATCTTGAGTCGAATAGATTACTGTAATGCACTGCTTTTCGACGTCTCGGGCAACCAGCTCCAACGTTTGCAGAGGCTGATCAACGTTGCTGCTAGGATTGCTCTACGGACGAAGAAAAGGGAACACATCTCACCCGCCCTTGTCAAGCTGCATTACATCCCAGTTAAAGACCGCATAACATATAAACTAGCAAAACTCACCTACCAGAGAAATTCGGCTGACTTCCCAGGCTACCTTAGCGAACTCCTCATACCATACAAGCCGCAGCGATCATTGCGATCCAGCGACGAAGGGCTTTTAACTCAGTTCGCGGGGAATTTGAAGACTGTAGGTGACAGGGCTTTCAGGATCAGCGCACCCCGTGTTTGGAACTCGTTACCCAAAACCTTACGAAATGCACCATCTCTTGAAAGTTTTAAAAAGGGACTAAAAACCTACTTATAGCAGAGGAACTTCCCAGGCTATCCCTTCGCTGACACACAAACCGGGTGACTTTATTGATTTTTATCTATCTTATTCGTGATTTCTTTTGTAAAGCGCGTAGGGCTTTTATTAGGATAGGCGCTATATAAGTGATATATTATTATTATTATTATTATTTATACCATGCTCTTAATAAATAACCGAATTTGTCACTAAAAATGGAGAAAAGGGTACTTTCTATCGCAAACACATGGGTTTGTTTTGTTTACATTCGCGCCGGCGGGCAGTACTTCCGGCTGCACGTGAATGCTTGATTAACAGCTAGACACAAAGTCAAAGTTGATTGGATTTACCTTGCTTTTCAGTCAAAATTATTAGTAACAACTCTTAAAATTTTATTTTAAATATTTAATTGTAGGTATTTTAAACTTAACAAGTCATTGCGCGTAGTAGACAGAACCGCAAATCGTCGTTTGTGGGAAGGAAACATCGCGAAGTGTACTACATTAGGTGTAAATGTTTGTAATAGAATTCCCATTCTACACGTTTTAACCCTTTAACCCAACGCAGACGATATCAAAATTTGTTATTTTAAATATCATTTTTTCAAATTTTTCAATTTTTTTTAACAAAACCATATCATGTGACCCCCTCGTTGGAACGAGCTCGACGAGCTGAAATTTTTTGAAAAATAATATTTCTTCAACAGCTGAATTTGCATATTACGCGGGCGGATGCGGCCGATTCGTTGGGTAAAGGGTTAACCGCAGTAGAATCTTTAGACCGGTAGTGGTGTTAAATCTAAAACGTAACATACGGGCTTTTCACAGGTAGTAACTTAGATGAGCATGTTATAAATACGTTTTCACAAGCGACTAAAAGACCAATGATCCGGAATTTTATTATTTGCGTTGCGATGATTTAATTAAAACACCCAAACACTGAAAATATGCAGTGGTGTCATTCGTAACTCCAGAGAGATATTCGGTTATATCTTTCATGTCACAGATCGTCCCCTGAGTTCCAATGTGTTCTATGTGCCAGTAGGCACATAGAACACATTGGAACTCAGGGGACGAGATGTAGACAAATAAACGTCCGACAATCCCCGCTGTCTTATAAGATAGCGTATAATGCAGAAGGGCATTTTGGAACAATACAGTGTATTTTTTATATAAGAGATGTTTTTCAAAAAAACTAAAATTTAAAAAATATTTTGCATGAGGTATTAGGATTGCTTTTTTAACCCTATGAACCCGAAAGACCACTTTTCCGGGCTAGGAACATAATACGTCATACTTCGAATGTGTAGGATGGCTGCTAAGTTAAAGTATGGGATAGATCAATCAATATTTTCAACGTGCAGCTCCAAGGTTGAACGTTGAAAATATTAATTGGTCTACCCCAAATAATAAATGTGAACTCTTCCAATTTCTTCCATTGAACGACGTGGGAAAAACCCACGAGCGTTCAAAGGGTTAAGATTATTTCAAATAAAGGTCTAAATGAACTTATGTAAACACGACTTCAGAACTGACAAGCAATACGATGACATAGGATGTGATATTTCGAAAAAGGTGGTTGTTGTTTTCTAGGATGTTGAGTACTGTTATTATGAAAAAAAAACTAAACGGACAGAGAAGTTCGACCAGATCGCGACCCAGCTGAAATTCTCTGATCGCTTTTTTCTCAACAGCACTGTAGAATCTTACCTGTCGAAGAAAGAAAGGCCCGAATATTGACACATGAATGCAATTTTCGTTTGTTTTTGATTCGGTCTGTATTTCACAATATTTTACAATAACCAGCACGGTGATGCTACTGTCCTCGACAAAGGGCACGCAGATGCGTTTCGTGTTCGGATAATATGTTGGGAATTTTGATTGTCTCCGGTCGCCTCTCGACGATTTTATGTGAATATTACATTTTTCCTAACCACAAAACTGTTCTACGCCACATGCCCCTGTCTATGAAATGCTATGTGGGGACAAAAAAACCCCTCAACATCGACCTTATGAGAAGTTAGTTCGGGGAGATATGTTGGAAAGAGGATTGTTTTTCTTGAATACACCAAATCAAGTTTTTTTTCTGTCCCCCAAACACACGGGGTTAAAAAGGATAAGTATTTCTTTGTATGACCTGGTAGTTTTTTTTGCTTTCGTTGTTGAAAGAAATCGTACCACAGTACGGGGAAATAGGAAGTCGGTGTCTCCAGAGAGCATAGTTTTTGTTTACATCTTGTCAATACCGTACGGAAATCTTCGCCGCAAAAATATTTGGACATTCTGCATTGATGCAATAAACGTGCTGTTATGTAATGTGCGGGTGTGTACGATAGCAGTCATCTGACATGCTAACAAACAGTTGTATACAGAAGGAGTTGCTCTTACTCGTGACAGTAGTGGAGTAGCAATCACACAGGTCATGGAAGTCGGGAGTGAGTGACAAAGGCGTGGATAATTGCCATAAGATTTTCAACACTTGACCTGTCTGTAATTTCCGAACAATTTATAAAAGAAAAGCAATGGTATCGTCTTAACCTTTTCCCTAGCAAATTGTTGAGTTGCGGTTCAAAGTATGTGCAAGGACCACTCAACAATTATTAAAATATCAGTTTCTTTCACCATACACAGATTATGATCAATCCACAAGGAGCAGCCTGAAGCTATTTCTCGGAAGAAAATAAAAAACTTCAATTGAATTAGAACGGCCATCTATTCAGTATTTTCTTATTAACACTCCCAGAGGCCCTTGAAATATTCCAGGGCAGGAGGTCAAAACCCTGAAAAGGGTATTTACTCGCACTAGCAGCCTCGCCATGACATGCTGAAGCATGCAGATCCCGAAGGCAGAAGGAGCAAGATGGGGGAGTTTGAGAGAAGATGCCCCCATTCCATCTGGAGGGGCACCTCCTCCCAAACTCCCCCATCAAATTTTGAAAGATCCCAGAACGGATGTGGGGTGTAAATTAGCTTTAATTCGTGAATAGATCCTTGAAAAAAATGAGTGACGAACCTGGGAAGGGCATTGTCTGCCCCCCCTCGCCCCGTGGTTAGTTTCATATCGGCAGAGATATGAACCCTCGGTAACTTCACTTTGGTCCAAGGCGGATTTGAAGTTAGCCTGGACTGATATCTCGGCCGATATGAAACGAACCAAGTAATAACCTCTAATTATATATTAAATATGATTTTCTTTCCCCGAGTTGTCATTCTCAAACCCGGCTGATATTGCTTCCGTGAATGTTTTGTTAGTAAAACAAACCAGAAATGGTGCGGCTAAACTAAGCTGGGTTTGAGTTCCCTTAGCTAAAGGGTGTGTGTGTGGAGGTATATCGATTAGGCTCACGGCATCGGCACGTCTGCACGACGACAAAGTCTGTAACGTTAAATTATTGGTTGTCATCCCCCAGATGCTCGGACAAATAAGGCGAACGATCGTTTCATTCACCCATCATTCGCCAAACACAAATAATGCGACAAAATTCTTGTTCATCTACATCACTAGACCCGAGACAAATATCAAAAACGGTTATTCGAATTGTCCTTGGTAATCATTTGTTAACCCCCTTCACTCTGATGTCAAAATACCAAAATTTCAGTAAGCTGTTTTTTCTCATAATGCATCTAGAAATTTAACCAATTCAATCTCGTTTGACAGAGCTCTATGAGCTCTGTCAAACGAGATTGAATTCGTTAAATTTCTAGTTGCATTATGGGAATTTTTTTTCTGTCTGAAATTTAAATATTTTGGCATCAGTGTGGAGGGGGTTAATCCTTCCAGAACCATGATCTACTTGAATACATTGATAAAATTATTTGACTTCGGAGATGAAATGCTGTGATATAACAAGATATAATGATACAATACTTTGACCTTGGAGATGAAATACTTTGATTTAACACACTACTGAAAAGGCCTCTCTGAGCCCTTTTCAAAAGTGTTCAAATCACAGCATTTTATCCGCATAGTGATAGAAATAATCTGCAGTATTCTTGGTGGATCGGCACAGCATTTGCACGAAATCGGTAAAACATAACTGTGTTGCTATGTCTTTCCTTCACTCAAATATTCAGACAAAGGGTTAAGGTTATATAGAAAATGTTGCCTCTGAAAGTTAAGGTAACATTTTTTCCAGATATCTTTAATTTTAAAAAAAACTACACTAGCCCGTACTCACGAAAAAAATATAATGAAAAAAGTACTCATCTTTCACTTTCCCTGCTGGCCCTGGAATCTCCTAAGTTATCATTGCGTCGGGTAGTATTTCGATGGATCATTCACTTCTCCTGGATACCGTACTGCTTCGCGATGAAGTATGTCAGTAAATGGTTAACATGGCATGAGAGTTGTCAATCTTGAAATAAATATCAAGATAATCTCACCATTCACCGAGATTATATGGATCGATTGACTTCCCCTCTTACAGACTTCATTCAATCAATAACCAGCCTGCCACACCGTCTAAAACTACAGGTATTGTCACGTTCCAGCAACCGTGTTGTCCGTGGGAGTGCGTTTTAGCTTTGACAGAATAAATAGCAAAATCGCATATGTTAATACCTACCGTGCAAAAAGGTGTTGTGAAATATTTGTCAAATCTTGTGCGTGTGTGGGGGCGGGTGGAGAATTGAATGCCGCAGGAAGGGAAAAGGATCCCTGAAATGATACCACCTCATTCCTTAGACTAAAATCGACTAAAGTGATGAACCATTTTCCTCTAATATCTTCACATCGTCTCTGATAATTGCAATCAGTCAGGCTCATAACGAGGAATCTATATTTGGGGATCACATGGTTCTTTTTTTTTTTCTTTTGGGGGGGGGGGGGGGTCGAAGCATTTTTATACCGTTGACATATCACAAAGATCGAAGTCTTGAGTTGGGGAAAGATATAAAGGTGGTGTCCCACGTGCGTTTGTCGCGTCGGGAAAAAATGTTGAACAATATGCCCCAAACGGTGCTATATTGAGGCACTTAAGAACGTCTAGCGTGGTATGTCATCTGTAATTCTATTGGACGCCCAATGTAAATAATACGATTTAGGATTTTAGTGAGGTCGGTTGGAATTGGGGGTAAGGCTCCACAGCCCCTCCCTCCCCCATTGCTACGGTACTGTCATCAGCATTGTCAGTTGGATGAAGAAACAGTGAAATAAATTTTATGTGATTTCAAGTCGGCAATTTTTCTTCGTCAATGCCGAACATTTAACGCTTTCCACGTCGAATGACGGGATCTGCGTCGAGTGACAGCTTAACCTTATTGATCAACCCAAATGTGAACTTAATTTGAAACTCAGTAAATATTACTTAAAGGTGTTTCAAACTGTTATCAAAAGCATAGAACCTCAATTTCACCTTCGATGAGGATATGGACGATTTCGATTTCTCAATAATTATACAGATGAAAACTTCATCTTCGAGTTTCCGATACTTTAGGCTAAATGTTAGGTACATTGAAAAGATATTGTTGTGAAGGACGCGAATATCTCAAATTGTTTGCTTTCGTGGTTGTGGGCGAAAATATTGACCACAGTATCAGCTAGCACGACTTGTCAGTCTTGGTATTCTAATCATTATATTTCTTTGCAGTTTAACCCTTTGCTTAACATGAAAAGCAGACGACACATGCAAACAAAATTTTTGAATAACTAAGTTTTTTCATTTTCTGTCTCAAAAAATAGGCTATGACCCCTCATTGGAACGAGCTCGACGAGCTCGTTCCAAAGAGGGGTCATAACCTATGTTTTTGTGCCCAAAATGAAAAAAATAATGAAAATTAATTGGCGACTTTTATCAATAGCGCTGGCCGGTTTTGGCCGTTACGTTGGGTAAAGGGTTATAGTCTTTGAAAGCATGCACGCGGTCGCCCTCTAAACTTTCTTTTACATCAGGATAGGTAAGATATGGAAATTGTACAACTTCAATTAAGTTAATTACAATAGAGTCGCCATGGACTGGTCGTAATCCAGTCTTGGGCAGTGATGTCGACACAGGCGTTTACCAGGTAATAAAAATCATCATCAGCAAAGGTTTAATTAGTGCTTCATAAATTAAATTTTGGATGACCTATAATTAATGCTTGGAATCTAATATTATTGCGTCCGTAGAAATATTATCCACCCGTGGAAGGTGACCAGCCTACAGCGGCCGTACTGTAGTGTGTTTTTAGGGTAGTGGCAAGAAAAAAAAATCACCCTCAGCCCGTACTGTTATTATTATTATTATTATTATTATTATTATTATTATTATTATTATTATTATTATTATTCCACACACGTTTCTTCTGGGTTTTAGAAGCTAAAGACGGAGTTGTTCTGAATGAAGTGGATGGGGATATATAGTGAAGTTCTGAGGTTCATGGACATTCTGTACTCCTTGGCTGATCGAGAAATACAGATACCTTAATTCCTGTGCGATATAAAAATAATAATACTGAGCTCGGCAGGGATTTGGTGATCAGTTATTTGGCCATCTAGCGTGTGGACATCTACCCATATACTACCAATACAATACCATGCTAGTTAAGCGAAAAGTTGAAGACACAGCAAGCAGATTTGTAAGGTATACCATCAGCTACAAACTTGCTTGTTGCGCCACCAAGATACCTTCCGACTTGGAAGTAAAGTGGTTAATTTATGTCCAATCGGCAGGTGCTCAATAATCATGCGTGTACTGTAGACAAAACAAAATGTACCATACCAAAGGGCTATCAGGTAAATGAAGTACCAGAAACAACATCTCTCCTTGGAATGAATATTACAGCCATAAAGGATTGATATCAGCGTGTGATTAAATACTTTAGTGGCTGACTCGCTTTTGATGTTTCGATCTTTTTAAAGTCTTGGAGTATTAAGCTCCCCAACCACCAGTCAAATTCTTAAACGAATCTGACAACGTTTATGGCCCGGAACCAGTCTATCCCTCATCCCGTTCAAACCGGCGGGCAAACATTTTTGCGTGAAGGAAAAATTTGTAGTGGACGAGCAGACGATATAAAGAGCAAAAAATATGAAGCGAGGCTGTGTAATAATTTAAACCAACAGCTCTTCAAAGCTGTTGGATGAAATTATTACCGAACCCCCCAACAAACCAAGATGGTTTCGCCCATTTCGCAGTTAACAATATTGACTGAAATGAAATCTTACAGGGTGCAAGTGTTGAAAAGGTTAAATAGTCCATCACTTATTTTGAAGTCAATCTGCCGGAATATTCCAGTTGGTCGGAAAAGCGAACCTTTGGTTCAATTAACTGTGTTAATATCTAAATTTGTCCAATGAAAATGAAATACTTAATGATTGAAATATCGATATGGGGAGCACAAAAGAAAATATGTATACCATTGTAAGTGAAGGGACAACACATTATGTCAGCGGTAGTCTGCGCGCAATCTCCATAAAATAAGTAAACAAAGAGCCTAAAAGAGCGTCGATTCCCGTACAGAGTTAGAATAGTGGCCCGGGAATGTGTTGGCGAACATAAATCCTGAAGAGGATGATAGTCTGAGATAGACTAATCCCAACCCAAATGTAGACTGTATTTATTTATTGTATATACGACTACTTTCACCATCCATGGCGATATCATAATTGCAACACAAGTATGAAGTCAAGTTTAGCCAACCATTCATCTCTGTGCTGCCCACCTTAAAGAACTTCCGCTCCAGGCGTTGGTTACCGGGTCCTATTTTACCAGTAACTCAGAACTCGCTTACCACAGTAAACAAACACTGTTACACTTCCCAAGCTCACCCCTTAAATGAATCAGCCGAATCCGTATGCGTAATTTACAAACTGGGCAGTTGAAAAAAAAAATCAAAACTTGTCAATAAAACCGTATTATGCGATCCCTCATTGGAACGAGCTCCTCACATGATATGGCTTCATTGAAATGTTTTGAAAATTTTGGAAAACAAGAACAAATTTTGATACCGTATGCATTGGATAAAGAGTATATGTAGAAGAGGGTGATAGCCTCCATCTCTAGGACCGGTGTGACAGGAATGATAGTCCGTAGGAACGTTAGTCCCTCTGGACTATTATTCCGCGGAATTATAGTCCTAGGTCTACCATTTCTAGGAATAGTAGTCCGGCGGACTACTATTCCTAGAAATGGTAGACCTAGAACTATAATTCCGCGGAATAATAGTCTAGAGGGACTAATTTTCCTACGGACTATCATTCCTGTCACACCGGCACTCCCAAAGAAGTCCCCGCTCAATTCTGAAACTAATCACAGTAGTACCAAAGTAATTATTATATGTCACGGGTAGTAATGTCATATAGGAGTCCACGTTGCGAACGTGTTCACCATCAGTTGCGTTGCCTCATAGTTATATTCGGGGCATTAACATGTAAACTATTCCATTTAGCTCTTAGTTTTTTGTGCATTATCGGCTTAGAAACTTGATAATTCGAATCGTGCTAAATATGTATTTACACAGTAGTGTTGTCGATACGAAGTTAACTGTCGCCAAGGTCACTTCTTATTGAACAACTGCTATTTGGCAAAGTTTGAAGAGAGTAACACTTCAAAGAATGCTTTTTATATAAACTTCAGTTTATTCACACATTTTGTTACATTGTTGTTATTTTGTCTTCTGCTTGTTAAGTTTCACTTTGCTAATCCCATACGAGCCAAAGAAATCCCAACTCCACTAAAGGGATGAATGATAGACTATATTGTAACAACGGTAAAATTGTTATGTGCTGTGTCAGACAGAGAATTGGGATCGGATCGCTGATTGGGTCATGATTTGGTCAAAATTCTCTGTTCGCTTTCTTTGCCAAAATACGATGGGATCTCAACTGTCGAAAAAGATATGCGAAAACTTTACTGCACAGGAACTATTTTCGTTTGTTTTTTTTTATTCACGTTTGATATCGCAATATTTTTTTCACTGTTTTTATGAAATCTCCGTCTACTGTGTAAATGTGTTGCGACTAGATCGCGATCGTATCGAAAAAACAGCTTTCGCAATCCCAGTACAGAAGTATTGTTGAAGTGAGATCCCTCGACAAAATCAGGACGTGACGATCGTTACTTATTCCCAGTTCCTTATTCAGCATTCGTTATCAACCGATAGAATCGGTTGATAACGAATGTCGAATAAGGAACTGGGAATAAGTAACGGTTGTCACATCAGCGATAAAATCTCATAAGCATTTTAGGCCATGTCCGGCTTTCTGTCCGGTAGGGGAGTTAACTCGAAATACTGGGGTGAACGAATGCAGAAAACATCAACGAGCGAGAGAATTGACCGAATGGGTTGTGATTGCCGTAAAAACAATCAGATGTACAAGCGGATCTTCATATATGACAATATTAGTAACACCTTAGCCCGTTTCTAATCTGTAGCTGTTAACAGAAGATCTGGTTTATATATTTTATCCATTGTTCTTCGAGGCTTTATGTCTTAGGATTATAATTACTTGGATTAATCCATTGCAAGCGTAAAGAAAGATAGCATGAGAGAAATCCAGTGTAATTTTCTGAACTGTGATTGTATTCTTTATCATCATCTTATAAAAATATACTCACCCAGGAAATTTTTAACCTTTCTTTATGACAATAAGGAGAAATTTCATTTTTTTAAAACTAATCCTAGCAGTAGTGCTCTTTGATAGAGATTTCTTTCTTTCCTTTCATATTTATTTCAATTGTATTTCAAGAAAAAAATCACCAATGCTCACGTGCCTTTAATTTCAGATTCATTATACATAAGAGAAGCAGAAATGACGAGTGAAAAAAGAAAATTAAAAATTATGAAAATTATAATCACCTTAATGTAAAATTGTGAACAAAAATCACATAGCACATGAATATTCCACTTTATCCGAAGTAAAGAGAAATACTCTGCCTCTTAAAAGACAAGTTTCAGTTCACGCGTAATCTGACGCTCACTTGAAATATTCTGAAAAATGCTCTTTTTCAGCCAAAAAAGGAAGCAAAAACAAAATATCGTGCACTCATTATATACTCTCCCAAAAAAGAAAGTGTGCATGCTAAAAAATAACACTAAAAAAAGATATATATATCATTTTCATTCATGGACATTTTATTCAATCACAGATAAATCAATTTGTGATCAACACGAGAAATTTCATTACGCTACGACGAATACTCTTGGTGCCATGGACAGTCAACTACACTAAGGGTCAAACACAAAAGTCACACACTCAATATCTGGTATGACCTCCGTCTGCATCGACTACTGCTGTGCATCTACGCCTCATGGAAGCGAACAAGTTAGCATGGAAGTGGGTTAGGGTAGGGTTAGGTTAGGGTTAGGTAGGGTTAGGGTTAGGTTAGGTAGGGTTAGGGTTAGGGTAGGGTTAGGTTAGGGTTAGGGTAGGGTTAGGGTTAGATCAGGCTAACCCTAACCCTAACCCTACTCTACACCACTGCAGTCGAGCACGACGATGACGTAACATCAAAATCGGACGAATTGGAGGTTTTCGAGGACGTAAGCCGTATTCTCTCAGCCGGTTGATTACTGTTTGAGGATGTGTCCGTCTCAGGTTAGGGATGTTCCTGGCTGTCATCGTTGCCGTTTGTTGCCAGTTCTGGAGATGGATGACACGGATATACCGATCTTGTGCAGGGGTGGTAACTCGGGGTCTCCCGGAGCGGGGTCGGTCTCGAACGTCATCATGTTGTGCATGTCGATGGACTAGCCTGTCTACAGTGTTATTGTGGCAGTTCAAATGCTGGGCAACCTCTCTGTGTGTTCTGCCAGCTCTAATCATACCCAGGGCAAGGAGACGTTGATTCATTAACAATCTTGGCATGCTGATGTGGAGTCGTTTTAACAGTAGCGCAAGTTTGAATGTGAACGATATGAAGGCCTTACTTTAGTGTTTAAATACCCAAGGATTCACACTGCTGCATGAATTTTCCGACTTTCCACGTGCAAATCATGCCTTTTCACAAACGTGCAGCACGTCATTTAACGTTAATGCAATTTTGACGGGGAAAGCTGTTTTTGTGTTCAATATAACTTATTCATGAACAGGTTAATACTCTTTACACCTACGAAATTATTTTTTTGGAGTTGGATCAATTTCTGCAATGCACACTTTCTTTTTTGGGCGAGTATATTTATATTACTGTTTTCTGTATTTATTGCAGACTACTAAAATAACGCGTACAAATTTCATCTAACATATTGAAAGGTCAAAAAATACATTTAAACACACTTGGGGGCGACTTTTTTCGTAAAATTTACTAAGGTTCTACACGATGTTCAGGACCAATTTTCAAATTAAAAAGGAAGCAAAAAATAATTGCGCTATAATCAACATAAACATATTACATTAAACTCGAATAATGGAACTAAATGGAAATAACGCGTAAATTATTGTCTTTCAACAGGTTATTTGTGTAATTAATGTTTAAAATATTTTGTCCATAGGCATCAGTGTTAAGATTTAGACCCACTTTTTTCTCGAAAGTGACGCATGCGCAGTAGACACCGGACTGAAAGCTGGATATGCACTAGTCAGTCTTAGATAAACAACAGAAATCCCTAAGAACATTTCAAAAACCTTTGGTCATATGTGGATATTAGCTTCCAACGAACACGGCAGTTTATAACAGATACTTTCTAATGCATTTAAAAAAAATCTATAAGAGCTCGGGTGTTCCCACGCCAAGCAGACTTCAAGTGAGACATGAATAAATTTGGCAATCACTTTTAACTAAAATGGCAATCCCGATTGCCCACGTGTAGGCACGGCGGCGCTGTGTACTAAGGCATACTGCACGTTAATGGTGCATCTGACTTCAACCAGTGCTAACCCTGCGCGTATGGAGTTAGTACATAGGGGAGTCTGACAGTTGCGCTATGGAGTTAATACGTTGGGGAGTCTGACAGTTGCTCTCCGTTGCTGTCGAAAGTGTAACTAAACTCCAATAAATAAATAAATAAATAAATAAATAAATAAATAAATAAATAAATAAATAAATAAATAAATAAATAAATAAATAAAAATGTCTTAATGTTTGCAATTTTGTAGGATATTGCAGAGACGCCAATCAATCTACAACGTTAATCCTAAAATCCTGAGATACGTGGATTCAATAAAGGAGAATGGAACAACGGGAAGGTCGGATGTACCTTTAGAGACAGAGGAGGTGTGAAGGGACGTCTAAGCCAAAGTCGACTGAGTGGTTCTTCTTGATAGTCAGAATTTGTTCCTCAAAGAGTGCTTGTTATAATTTAGTAGAACATGTATAAATAAGCTGAAACCAAATAATGCCATATTAACAAAACGTCATGTATTATTACAAACGAAGAGGCATGTCTCGGCCATACCGACTAACCGTTAACCCTCTGCACTCTGATGTCAAAATATGATAATTTCAAATTTCAAATTTTTCCCATAATGCATCTAGGAATTTAACCACTTCAATCTTGTTTGACAGAGCTCATTGAGCTCTGTCAAACAAGACTGAATTGGTTAAATTCCTAGATGCATTATGGGAAAAATTTGAAATTTGAAATTTTGTTTCTGCGACATCAGAGGGCAGCGGGTTAAACTTCTAGATTCTTGGAACTCGGAATTTATATCTTCGATTAATGTTTTTCCAAATAATTGGAACGTGCCTACGAGCACAAACAAACTATAGCTAAAAGCTATAAAAAATATTTCCATATCAAAAAATGTTTACTGTGAACTAAATATTAAGAAGACGTTATAAATGCGAGTTTTTAGTGAGACAATAGCATTTTTCAAACTTTATCTAACGTAATTGCCATGTCATGCAGGTGCAATACACAAACATTGTTATTCACATTTGATTATTAATTTAACCCTTTAACCTTGATGGTATCTTCCATGTCAGTACAATGGCAGCAATTGGAAGAGTCCACATTCATTATTTGGGGTAGACCAATAAATATTTTCTCTGTGCAGCCAGGGGGTTGCACGTTGAAAATATTAATTGGTCTACACCACACATTCACTCAGCAGCCATCCTACTCAATGAAATTATGATGTATCATGCTTCTGGCCTGAAAAGCGGTTGCTCGTGTACAAAGGGTTAATTCTTGTCTCCAAAACAAAGTCCATGATTCCGATGAAAACGGGCAGAGTAAGCTGAGTTGCTTCGGCAAGGTCCCTGTTACACAAGTTTGAAAGCGGGGGAACGGTGTGATACAAATAAATGAGATCGGTTTGTTTTCGTTTCCAAAAAACATTTGTTGCAAAAGTGTTTGAGGAAATAATTACATTTTCTAGCATGGGTTGACATGTTGGCTGTACAAAAGCAAGACTGACGTTAAAAGCGAGGTCCCAATGGATTTTTTAAATCACGCGATGAAATTGTTTTAATTGTGCACTCTGAAATCAATTGGGTTACAAATTAACTGAATTAAGCGGGTTGAGTGAATATGAACCCAATTTGGTGGTTAATTTTTAACCCAACTGATAGTAGAGTGTGTTCAGTTTGTTTTTCAGCTAAAGATCATAGCAACGGGAACTATGCAAGCGATGCGGTAACTTATTGTCAAGGAGGTTTCTTTTAAGCTTGCAATTTGGAGATGATTCAATGAATTCGGGGGGCGCGGTGGCGTTGCGGTAACCGGTTCTCGTCAGATCAACGAAGTTAAGCAACGTCGAGCTCGGTTAGTCCTTGGATGGGTGATCATCTGAACGACCGACTCGGACTCCCGCGTTGTGTCCTTGGGCAATTGTCCATATGGGGGCTCGATGATGCCGTGTACTAAGGCGTACTGCACGTCGATGGTGCGCATGTCTTCAACTAATCTAACCCTACCTGTGCTGCAGTGAGGAGTTACGATGTTGGGGAGCTGGCAGCTACTCGTCGTTAATGGTGTATTCTCTCTCAGGCTTCCTCCACTTGTAAAACTGTCACCGACACGATATGACCTTGGCTGTTAAAGTGCCGTTAAACCTTAATAAATAAATTCAAGTAATTCGTGTTTTGCGGTACAACAAAATTATAATTAATGATTATGTGTTCCACGTTCTTACTAATTTCAAGTAGTTTATAGATTTATGCTCTTCGTGCGTAAAATTGCAGAAATCACTCTTGTATTTGTTTATCGCATCGTGCGAGCCACATACACTGACCATTTAGCCCTGGGTTATGTTTTCCAATTATGAGAGTTGGTTACTGCTGAGACTTCAATCCGCGACTGATATTTACAGTTTCTACGAAAAGGTGTAAGAAGTACTAGCAGTCGAGCAACCGAGTCGATCATGAACGGAAAAGTCACTGAAGACCACAAACAACAGTCCAATGGGTACCTTGACACCTAGTGTCATTTGAGGTGATCATCATAGTTTGTCTGTATCTGAAAAATATAACACAATACCTGTACAGCGCAATTTGTTTTAAAGTATGAACGCGAGGGACGAGATGACGAGAGCAATGTTTCGATATTACAGGCATTGGTTACTCCAAAATCGACATTAAACGGACATTATCCAATGTGTTCGGCCACAACAGCTATGCACCTGTTGTCGGGCAAACACTGAACGCGGCAAGTCAAACAATACAAAGAACATAGCCAAACCAAATATTTCATTGGAAAGTATGTTTATAGGTTGAACTGTATCTTACAATAGCCGGTCAACACCGTAGATTAGATAGGCTTTTGAAATTTTTAAGTTGTTGTCGGATTAACAATATAAAACAGAATAGCAGTTATTGGGTACGTTTGAGGGTATCGTTGGTGTCCCGACTGTTCACCATTTTCAGCGATCTTATGGTAGTGGTGATAGGCATACAAGTAGAATAAAGGACGCGCACACTGCGTTTGGAAACGGCGACCGTAATTCAAAACATGCGGCCAAATATATTTAATATAGTAGAGTAAAGACAACACAGATCCGTGATGATTACAATCTGGCATTTGTGTGAATGCATTTTCAATACTTTAAGGCATTTTAACCCTTTACCTAACATGAAAAGCAGACGCTACTTGCAAACATAATTCTTGAATAACTAACTGTTTTCAGTCTTTGTCTCAAAAACCTAGGTTACGACCCCTCATTGGACCGAGCTCGGCGAGCTCGTTCCAAAGGGGCTCATAATCTATGTTTTGAGACAAAAAACTGAAAAAATAATGTTAATGAAATGGCAATTTTTGTGAATAGCGCTGATCGGCTTTGGCCGTTATGTCGCCCCAAATTAGAGGTACAGTTATTTTAAATAAAAAAACTGTACCTCCAATTTGGGACGACAAAATATTTTAGGGGTGGGGGATTCCAAGATGACCAGAGATGGCGGCCAATTTTTAGAAGAAAAATAGATTCCTAACTATAATAACTGTTTAATACCATCTACATTGGTGAAGTATAGTATTATTCGAAGCAGACCTCACCAATCAGTAGTGTTATATAAAATGTGAAAAATACCGATCATCAGCTGTCCCGGAAATCTCAGAAAAACGGACAAAGAGAGGACATTGTGTGTCGATTTGCATGTCCTCAGTTTATGACAATGTCCCTGTTTTTAATCCTCTGAAAGATTGAAAATGAATTTGTCAATGTGATCTCTTTTGTTCTTCAATTAATTCTATCCAAAATAGACACAACGCTTTGATTAAAGGAATGAATAAAAGGAATTTTCCTGTGATAATCTCGGAGTCACAAAGGGCACCCTGCTAAGAAGACGTGTAAAATTAACATTTTATTATCTTTCCGACATTAACTTTTCATACCGATTCCGAATCCAATATATGCAACACTATAACCTTTGGACATTTTGAGATATTCATGACGGCGGCCAAGCTGACCACCAAGAACAGTTATTTTTCCAAACACGTTTATATTCTTACAGACCATAATTTTTAACGGAACTTGTATTTATTTTTATAAACAGGACACCCCACTGTGAGCCCCATATACATTTGTCTTGAAAATCCTAAATGGCTATCATTTAGTTGGCAAAATAAAGCGATATTAAGGAAGAGTCTACAAAAACCGTCCAAGTTAGTTGATTCTTGGTTCCCACTAAAATGGGGGAAAACTTTTGATTAACATTTCTCAGTGATCGTCTTTCGCTGATTCTGTATTCGGCACCACTGTCAACCTTGGTGTTGTCAGGATTTACAGAGTTGCATCATTCGGAGGAAACATTTCATGTAGGAACGACAATAAAATGTTTTACACGTCTCTTCAGCAGGGTACTCCTCGTCCAGATCATCAAAAAGAAGAATACATCTTAACCATTCCATTCCAAGTAATTGTAGTATGGGTATCACTTGGCAGGATCGAATGGTTTACCGAGGAACAGCATTAGTAAATGAATTCAAAGAACTCAACAGACTTACATTGTAGCTTCAGATTTATTCAGCATTAAGTCTCCGTCAGTGTAATGCTTTCAGAAAAAGCGTCAGAATCCTTGATTTCTTCCCAGACCCACTTGGCGCCCATGAAACATGTTTAAAATATCCATGATAAAAACTGAGTTAACCAATCGCAGATCACTACTCCACTCGATGCACTAGACAAGGACACCGACAGCGAGCAACTACCTAAACAGGCAAAATTGATAATAACATTTGTATGATGGACATTCATTTCGAAAACAACAAAATACACATTGTATCAAGTACCACTTTGGAGATGTGGGAATTGTAATGGGCCTAAGTGGATTTATTGAAAATCTCACTCTACACTATAAAAAATACCGTTACAATTACGGTGGAAGTTCTGGCACCCATTTGCTTCTACTGAACATTTTACGATAATGATTGTTATCTGCTTCAGGTTTCCACGCCGCTGCTCTGTGGTTCTCTGCGGGCATTCAGGCCTCCCCACCTGTAGAACTATCCTTCGCGAGGTGACCCTGGCTGCCGAAAGTGTTAAAACACAATAAAAAATACTTCAATTTCATCACATGAAAAAATTATAGAGCAGAACTGATGTGGAGCGGAGCAATTTGTTTTTTTGGAACGCAGACTCTCAGCTCTTTAATCCCAGCTTTCCTGAATGGCATCGCCTGTGTCGACAGATGCCATGTTTTAGAAGAGTCCGATTTTAAAATACAGTACGGCTGCCGTGGACTGGTCAGTTTCCATGGGGTGGGTAATATTTCCACGGACGCAATAATATTAAATTGCGAACACTAATTATAGGAATAATCATCAAAAATTTAAACTATATGGTGTCATTTATGTTCAAAGCACACTATAGTATATTCCTGTATTTGCAACCTCGATTATTGGTTAATGCTTGATGCAGAAACTTCATGAAAAGGTATTGGAATATTAAATCGATTGATAAGCAACAATATTATTTCTTTCCTGTGGAGGATTCTCCATCCGAGATTGGATTCTCCATCTGACGTGATGTTTAAACAATACTGTATGTGTGTGCAAAGCCTCTAACTGTTTATCCCATTTCAAATCCTTGATTGTAAGTGATGAGAAAGTTTGTCCAAAGTACACCAATGGATATACGCTAAGGTTCAAACTAACTATATGGATTAATAATAATTTAAGTGTAATATGTGAAAACTGCATTGTATTTTAAATATGACAGTAACAGTAACAAGCAATTAACATTACAAAATAATAGTGTATCAATTTATCTTAATTAAGTATTGACATTTCATATACATCAAACAGAATCAACCAATCGGAGTGTATAATTATAGTCACGTGATCCACAATTGCTGTTTAGCGTTGTACGGGTAACATCACTAAAAGCCGTATTAGATGTTTTGCCATGTTTACACTGCCAGTGCTAACTCTGGCCAATATCACTCCACGCGCTGATTGGATAACGAACGGTCAAGCATAAACGCACTATGAAAAATATGTAACATCAGAGTTTTCTCCACTGTTGCCAATGACACACATCATTCATAAATATAAATGCAAGCTCTTGCAGAATTCCTAATTACAATTTCTGGTAATCCAAATGTTGTACTGTTTCCATAAATTCTAATAAAGATCCTATTGCAAAACCTGAGAATAGTTTCAGAATTCTTTATACATAAACTTTATACATACATGTTGCCATAGGACTGTATGAAAATTAGCAGAGCAATATTCTTCCGCAAACCTTCGCCCCCCCAGAGTGTAGAAATTTCTTGGCAGCCGTCTTGAATTTAAAAAAAATGTCGGTTAAAAAATGTGACCTCCCCTCCAATAAAGCAGCATGTTAAAGATATTAATTTTTGTACTTTTGATGGCTACTTAACAAGCGTCGAGAGTGATGAAGCTAAATCAAATATGAAGTTCCAATTGGGAAACAACAAAAAGGTCTACATGGCAAAACAATATCTTTATTTTTGTAAAAGTTCACGCTGGTATATCCGTCAGTTGGAATCCAGTATTCTATCGTATTTTTAACGTTATTGTTTGCAGTGTAAGCCATTAAATAGAGGATATCTACGCTGTTTTAGTGAATATCAGGCACCATCTCATTCGTGTGGACCTCAAAGTAGTATTTTTCACTCGCGCAAGCGCTCTTGAAAAATAAAACTTTCAGGTCCACACTCATGAGATAATTCCCGATATTCACTAAAATAACGTAGATTCTATTTTTATTATATGCTACGTGACATTTATACTGCGATATATTTAGCCCAATTCGACTGTAAACAGTTTCAAGACAATAACAAAGATCTGCTGATCGTGCCTTCAAGGCAGCGTCAAGGCGACGTCATGCGCCGAAACGTGACGTCATTTAGAAAGCCACTGAGGGATATTTATTGATATCCATCGAGTCGATGGATATCGAAAAATATCTTTTAGACATTTTACGATAATTCACAGGATAGCAAAAAATAAAAGCGTATATCGTTGACCAACCCAATTGTCAAAGTTAAGGGCATTTTTCAGGGTCCTGACATATTCATAAACACCAATATTACACCTATTGTTCGCATCGTACATATATCCCAATATATTATGGCACATTATGCTGCTATTGATTTGAAACCCGGGTTAAATGATAACAAAGGAGGGCTTGGGTTAAAGATGACGATATCATTTGTTTTTTATCAAATGTATAGCTTTATATGTGAACTGAAACTGAATGTAATATATGCGCCACCAGCTTGAGGGTTGTTTCGTGTGTTAATTTATTTGTTATATGCTGTGCGTTATGCGAGCGTTGGACGCGACGCTAAAAAGTTGAAGTTACCGATTTTTCTTCACTAATTCAAGTTTCGAACGAGTCTGATTCCTGCACTTTAAAAACTGCCGTTTTAAAATTAAACTGAATCCATGTGTGAAAGGCCTCGAGTTTTATCCTTCCGCGATGGGACAAGTGCCATATCGATTAACCCATTCGCACGCATGTGTCGTTCTGCGTTTATTTCACGCCTTCACGTCTATAAAAACAATTATTAGAAGGACACTTTCATTTTCCGCATGGTTCAGTGTTGCTGTAGATGGGGGTTACAAAGAACAGGCGTGTAATCATTAATTATTCAATACAATACAATCATAAATTATCATTTTGACGCAACGAATAGTTGCATCAAAATTTAATTAATGATTTTATGTTACTGTTTGATCATAATTCTCAGTGGAACTGACAATTTTTATTTATTTTACATCACGGTTTAGATTGCGGAGATAATGCTGCGTGAAAACTGCACACTAAGAAGAAAAATGGTTAACCCTTTACCCAACGTAACGGTCAAAACCGGCCAGCGCTATTCTCAAAAATCGCCAATTAATTTTCACTATTTTTTTCATTTTTTGTCTCAAAAACATAGGTTATTACCCCTCGTTGGAACGAGCTCCTCGAGCTCGTTCCAACGAGGGGTCATAACCTATGTTTTTGAGACAAAAAATGAAAAAAATTAGTTATTCAAGATTTTTTTTTGCAAGTGTCGTCTGCTTTTCACGTTAGGTAAAGGGTTAATATAAAAATGATTACCAGATTCGAGAAGGACATTGCGGATTGTCCCCTCGAGAAACACATTTTCTTTCGAAGCGGAAGACAAGGAAGACAATGGTTCCAAAGGGAGGCTATCCACAATGTCCACCTCGACCCAGTTCATCATTATTTTTATCATACCGAATGCGCTGTCTTTATAATGGTAACACAAATTTAGTCTTTCCAACTGGATATAATAACAAATTCAACGTCAACTTTGCTTTTGGGAACAATGTTAACACCACATCACCTAATTTCCCTGGCCTTGACACTGAGGGACTCATACTTTTTTTTCATTCATAGTGACTTGACAGTTATAGAAATGAAGATTGAAGTACACTAGTGACTTGACAGTTGTAGAAATGTAGATTGAAGTACACCATTTTCTGATATTCACTCCGTCTCGGGTGTTTCCCTGACGCGTTATCGGTACGTCTCGATCTGAGTGGTGAACAATGCAAAAAAAAGTAATGTTGACAGATAATGTTCCACGGGTGGGTAACATTGCGAAATAACTAACAATACTCCATGGGAAATTAACATAGCGTCTTATGGTACTATAATTAACATTGTATTATCGCTTGAAACATTTGCATCAAGTCTTGCGTAAAAGTTTTAGCTAGAAACAATTGTACCGCCTCTAGTGTAAAGGATTTCATCTATATCGTCTCCTACCTTTATAAGTTATATAATATACGAGATCCAGAGGATGAAAGTTACACACCCGTTTGAATAGCGCGTATCATATCATATAATATTCCTCCAAACTTGCTGCACCATCCCCTTAGATAAATGACGGGATAAAATAAACCATATTGCCCTTGATACACTACATGTTGGGTGGATTAATGCCAACAAACCATCCATGGAGTGGAGATTCCACCCATATAATAACTCCAATTCTTTGAAAAAGCACATGAAGCATATGAAGAAGTAAGCAAAGTTTCAACCAATACGCATTTGAGTACATCCCACATCCCCGGTTCTCCTCTCTTTCTGCATGCGATCGAATGTGTTTTACAACCTGACACCTTTGTTCTTTAATCGATCTACATATATTCCGACCCTATTGTCTGCCTGTGCCTTAGGGTTATCTATTATCACGAAAGATGATTTGACGCCGAAAGTCTAGTTTATGTTTGCCTCCAATGTTTGCTCGAGGTTCTTTCACCCTGACACCTCGAATAATGGTGTGCGGGAATAGTCTTATCCTGAACGACTGTTTCTTGACAAGTGTCGTCTGCCTGAATAGGCAGACGACACTTGACGTGAAACAACATCTGGGGCATAAATCATGATAATTTTTAATGTTCAGTATGTTCGCCTAGTTCCACAGGCTTGTAGGAGTTAAGCCCAATTATCATGTTAAGGAAATTGCTGAAAATTGGTTTTCTTTCCCGTGCACTGTGATGATACAATACACAAAAAGTTTCTATACTTACATCAGTGCTTCATACATTTTCCCATATATAAAGATACATTAGTGTTAATGAACAGTATGTCTGAGATAACAAAGTTTTGTTTAGTTCATGCCAAATTCAAAGTGCCAAATATGTTAAAAGGCAAACACGAAGACGTGTGGATGAACTGTTAATTAAACTATTTGTTATCTGACATGACCTTTTTTACGAAAGAGAACCACAGATACAATTTATTTTTCCGTGAAATAAAGTTTAGAAATGTCTTCCAATATTGTAATTAAAACAAAATTTGTCAAACACAAAGAATTTGAAATCCACGAGTAAGTGCGAGATGATCGACCTAAGTAGGCGGAGTAAACAAATTGTTTACCACCGCTTGTTGACAATAGCGAACAATGTAGAAACACTGTCTTGAATTCATGCGCAAAGAAACTTGGCCTTCTTGATATTGAACCAAAATCCTGTACGGTCCGCCGTATATGATCGATTTTCACAAGTCCTGTATTTGACGAAGATCTTGTGGCGGTTTGACACATAAAACGCGTACCTGTAAAATTACTCTCAAATGATCTCGAAGCACATGGTCGCTACTCAAAGTATAAAGGAACTGACTTGAGGAAATTATAAAATTCAGTAATAAAAGGGAACGCTCAACATATTAACCGTGAATACATTTTGTGGAAAAATGCAACATTTAAGAGACAAACTGAATTCTATAAAATATTCCAACAAACTTGAAAGGTGATTTTTTTTTTGTTTCGGGGGATTCTCGTATACGGAAACCCTGGACGTTTTAAAAGATTTGAGATGAAGATTGCTGTGATTCAAGTAACACTGATATTCTTTCTAGTGGTGAGTATTTTGTTTTAAGACCCATTGTAACTCTGACATAATTCTGTAAAGAATAACACGCGACCCTTCTAAAGCAGTCCTGCCTTTTTACTCGTATTCAGATATTATATATAGCTGGTTGAATGTAGGAAAAGTGACAAAACAGGTAAGAGCAACTGCAGATGTTTGAAAAAGAAAGACGATTTGCGCAGTATACAGTACTTAGAGAGTGTATTATCACTAAATCACCCGCAGGGTGGAGATTCCACCCATGTAGTACTTGCAAATTTGTTGCAAAGCATGACAAGCACAGGCAAAGTTTCAACCAATGGACCTCCGGGTGAAACCCGGACGTCCATTGGCTGAAACATTGCTTGTGTTTTTTTGTCCATATGTATAAAATTTGAAAGTTATAGTTTGGGTGATTACTCCACTCCGCGGGTGATTTAGTTACAATCCACTCTCCACGTACTGTAGCAGCACGATGTACCATGAATTATAAAGTTAAAAGACTAATTTATGACGCCGTGGAAAAGAGCCACGGTTAAAAAATATTTTTTGATCTTCTTAATACTTTTTATAAGAACAATTCCAAACCACATCAAGATGCGACATCAAGGCAAAATGGCTAAAACATTAACCCTGTCCAGACAGTACGTAGAAATATTGGCAAAAATCAAGTATTGTTAGTCAACAAATACATTACAATATGATATAGGACTGTTGTTTTAATTATTACTGACCCAACCCCCTCCCCCACGAACGCAAAATGAATATCGTCTTTTTTTATGACGGAATTGTATTACGATACCATTCAGGAGTTTAGTATTGAGGATGTTAAAAAATGTGCCAATGCACAATCAAATTTGCCCCCGCAACCTTACTGGATAGTCAGCTGCGTATATCGAATATACTGGCGTCGTCCAGAAGACAGGTATTTTATCCTGTGTCTTATAATTTACTTCTGATGAACGATCGTAATCGACTCATTTTCAAATGAAAAAAGAAAGGTGATGCAACGTATAGTTACAGTGGATCACATTTCTTTTTTCATTTGAAAAGGAGTCGATTTTACTGGCCTACTCTGTGTTGATTTGGATGCACGCTGTTTTTACAAAACGCGCAGGTCCATTTATTTATTTATTTATTTATTTATTTATTTATTTATTTATTTATTTACAAAAAGACCCGGATAACGTTAAAATATTAGAATTTCAGATAATCTATGAGCATTCAGTGCCATTCCTGGAAACAATTTTTTAGCCCCTCCGTTTAGAAAATGGTGCCACGTCTGAGAAAAGGGTCGTTGATATTTCAAGCATCTATACCAAAGCACGAGGCTAAACATATTTTCTCATTGGTGCGACCTTTGTTTCAAGGGATGTTTGTTACATCTGAAGAAAAATAAGTGAAGTCCCAATAGAGCTGTTGCACATGGAGCCATCGAACGGACCTCCCTGTTCGACTAGAAACAAAAATTATCAACTTTTTTCATAGATTCCATGCATATCACCATGCACATCGCCGATTCTTTTGAGGACGACGTCATGGATACAGCACGTGGAGTTTAGTTCTATCTTTCAACATACTGGGCTAGACAAATGGTTGAGAGGGAGATGACTCACATAAGCTCCAAGCTTCCTGTCAAATTCCTCCTTTACTTAGTAATTTGTTTAGTGTTAAATATATGTTATATCATGAGCCACTGTGCCTTGTACTGTTACTTGTTTGTTGTTGTTAATTTCTGTAACGTATAGCATATTCTTTGAATAAAGATTGTTTAAACTAAATGGTTGAGAGCATAAAATAGCTTAACCCTTTAACTAACGAATTTGACGCATCCCGCAAGGTAATTTACAAACTGTCAGTTGGAGTTTTTTTTCTCAAACCGTTTCAACCAAACCATACAATGTGGCCAGGCATTGGAATGGGCACTTCGCGGTCGTTCCAATGAGGGGTTACATGATATGGTCTTGCTAAAATACAAATAATTGAAACAATAAATTTTGTGTGCGTAGGTAAAGGGTTAAATTGGCGGTAGTCTGTATGACCGGTATCGTTTGGAAGTGTTATGGTCTTGACCACCAAAGAGGTAATCTATCTATAACACTATACCTGTGTGCATTTGTGTCTGATATTTCAGTTCTATTGCAAGATATATTGACGAAGCTAGCTTGGATGTTTTTTTAACCCATTAGCTAACGCTGGGGTCATATCCTGCCAGCTTTATTAACAATATATCGTGATTAAAATTTTATTATTTCTATTCAGTTCACGCTTCCAAAACATAGCCTAGAAACCCATATTAACCCTTTACCAAACGCAGACGATATCAAAATTTATTATTTTAAATATCATCTTTTCAAATTTTTAAAAAAATTTCAACAAAACCATATCATGTGACCCCTTGTTGGAACGAGCTCGTCGAGCTCGTTCCAACAAGGGGTCACATGATATGGTTTTGTTGAAATTGTTTGAAAAAAAATAATATTTTTACAAGTGCTGAATTTGCATATTACGCGCGCGGATGCGGCCGATTCGTTGGGTAAAGGGTCAATTCGAGCTCTTCGAGCACCTTCCCATGATGGGCCAGATGCTATACAATACGGTCGTCGTGAAAAGAACATAATCCACGCGTGGGCAATATTTTCACGCATGCTTTAACGGTGAATCTCCGACATAAAACAGTGGAATCGGCATCCAATTTTCAATGAATGAAGTACCGGTAGCGACCTCTTTCATTGAATATTTGCTGAAAACTACTTATTATTGTTTGAGAAAAGTGCCCGTGGGCAACGCTGTCCACCTGTGTTTTTCTACCATTTCACGGCGACTTACTGTACTTTGAATATGCTATATTGTGGAGACAAAATAAATTTTCTTTTTGTTCAGGAAATATTTTTGCAGCTGTCGTCTGCAAGCCGTGTTAGGTAAAGGGTAAAATGTAAGCTTAGCTAAGTGACATGACTTTATGAATACAATGCTCACTGAAGATGTGATCTACATTTTATAATGAGTATGTGAAGCCTGCAAGAAGGAAGTTTTTTTTATATTTATATCTTGGAACAATCCATAGGATTTCTCGACAAGATCCCCCATGATATTCAACAAAATTGTACTGACCCAAAGTGGACTGAAAAAGCTACTGCGTTCAAAGTTTCAAATGTTTGACTAGAACAGTTACACAGGGCTAAATATAGTTAGCAGCAGTAATCTTTGGATTAAAACAATGACTTGAGCACTTTTCACGATTCCCATAATCACAAACACAACAGGAACATTGATTAAAAAGTCTACAACATGTTAGAGACAAGGTAACACACGTTCAACCATTCACTTCCGATCGACGGGAGCCAAGACGTCGTATGAGAAGAGATCTGAACGCCAATCTCTTGATACAGACGTAAACAAAACGTGCACCAGTGTTGAGATAGGGATATACAGCAGAGAAAACATAACATCCAAACATATTTATCTGGAAAACCACTTCCTACTCGGTGTAAAAGATGCGGACGACTATTTACTGATTGAGTGCCAGATACCCACATTCGGGCTCCATGAAAAACTTCCGGTGCCTCGATTAGAAGTTTTAACCCTTTGAGACTTTAATTATTCTGACGTTCAAACGTCACTGGGAATTCAGTTGTCTTCAACGTTTTTCAAAATGCGACGTCAAACGTCGGAAAGCACAAATAACAAGATATTTTTCACATTAGTGATTATCTGGTTGAGGGCTAGATAATTTTTGGTGGTCTGAATTTGTTTTTCAAAACTTGTTTTATTACAAATTATTGTAGAGTGCCCATAGGCACTCTCCAATAATTTGTAGTAAAACAAATTTAGAAACAAAATATTATTTGTGTTTAACTGAATATGAAATATAAGCAAGGGAAGTGTTGGCTTTTGCTCTGGTATCCTCATTTTTTGAAAGCCCTGATAGTGGCTTCTTGAACTCAACCAGTTAAGAAGTCTTAACAGCAGGATTATATTAGTATTTTAAGCTGCGATAACATTTGGCTCTACGGTTGTCAGTGAGCACTATTTGGGAGAAAATAGGAATTGAGGTTAAAACTTTAAAAAGTCGAAAAATGATAACAAAACAGATGACCACAAAGTATCAAGGCGCTGTTTGATTTCGTACGTCATAAGACGTACAAAAGTATCAACGTGTTGTTTGATTTCGTACGTTATAAGACGTTCAAAAGTATCAAAGGGTTCAAATTCCGTGGATGTGTTTCATATTCTCATCAAAATAAACATTTTTGGTTCATAGGATTTATTCTCTCACAGTTTATTGAAGAGTTCCTAACAGCACTCTAACATCGTTACAAGTCAAAACAATATGAACCAATTCTAACAACCAAAATGAATCTACAGTACGTGGAGAGTGGATTGTAACTAAACCACCCACGGAGTGGAGTAATCACCCAAACTATAACTTTCAAATTTTATACATATGAACAAAAACACAAGCAATGTTTCAGCCAATAGACCTCCGCGTTTAACCCGGAGGTCCATTGGTTGAAACTTTGCCTGTGCTTGTTATGCTTTGCAACAAATTTGCAATTATTGCATGGGTGGAATCTCCACTCCGCGGGCGATTTAGTGATAATCCACTCTCCACGTACTGTAGTACTCTATCATTTAATTAGTTTGACATTGAAACCATGATTACCTATTCCACTATATATAAAAAAGCCTATGACATACATTTTAGCTTTACACACCAACCGCGGTGAACACGCCTGCAATGGGATTTCAGCAGTTAAAATTTACACCTACAGTGGAACTACATCTCAGTTGACCTTTGGTGACCTCTCTTTGAATGCAAACTTGTCTAAATTTATCACTCGTCGCCTAGTGAAGAGAAAATGAAACCGGCAATTATTTATTACGTTTTTAAATACGTCTACCTCATAAGATACCAAAAAGTAACAAACATACGTTGTCTCGTGTTAATAAAGCATCCATAACTCGAAATAGTATGTTATTATGTTATTAAAATGAAAAAAAAACCCCGTAATTTGCGCGTTTCGTTTTACCATTTCGTTTTTGCCAGCGGAAGTACCGTCCACCGGTGCTCATGTAAACAAAAAACTGAATCGCAAGTGTGGATATTGATTTATTCAACATTTAAACTCTTATTAATCTGACGATCATGGTATAAATAAATATACCCTAAGTAGCTTGGTGTACCAAATGTTCACCACGAGTGGTGAAGTGGTGTTAACCGCGCGCCAAAGGCTCGCGGTTAACACCACTTCACCACTCGTGGTGAACATTTGGTACACCAAGCTACTATGGGTATATTCTATATTTAACGTTCATTCTACAAAAATACAACGAACAATTACTTAAATTATTTATTTCATTATTTAGTTATTGGTGGTTAAGGTTATATATTTCTGCACAATGACTAAGCGTGACCGCAACATGATTGTAAAGTCAAGTCTAGCCAATCGGTTATACACATGGTGCCCATTTTAGAGGCCTTCCACCTCTTCATTGATTATCAGGTCCTATTTTATCAGTAAAACAGAGGTTGTTTACCAGAATAAGTAAGCACTGCTTCACTCCCGGACTCCCACGGGGGTACTTAAATTCAAAACACAGATTGTTGGTTACAGCATTTCTGCATTTTATTGAACACTTGATTTGGAAACCTAAACAGGTAATATTGGAGATATTTTACCCATTCTAAGAACCGTTTGCCTTTTAATGCATGAACTCGGTCGCTCCACATCATAATCTACGACCGTACGAAAATAATGGTTCCTTTATCTCCTGGGCTACATTTTTCAAGGTAACTCCTTTCAAGGCTCTTAAAAACATAAATGCTATTAATGAGGTTATAACTGTTTTATCGCAGAAGCTTTCAAAGGATTGTACAAAAATATTTTATCAGGATGATGATGAACTGTTATGCGACACACTCTTCTGAAGGGTCCATTTGCTCTTTCCAACCAATTGTCAGTCACTTTGCAGATTTTCATCAGCAAGAGTTACATGCGCTAAATGTCTTGGTCAATCTGGAATCATTCTCAACAAGTACTAGAGTTTGCTTAAACGTCCGTTTGTCTTTTCGTGATCAAACATTCTGCTCGTAATCAAACTTCCGTCAGTGACGTAAGGAGGTAGCCCGAAACCTTTTTTTCGCAGCATTAACGATGATTTGTTTCTGGTGTATTATTATCACATCACGACTACTTCAGTCCCACCCCCCACCCCCTGTACTCATACTCGTTCTTTTTACAAGAATTTCAATGATACTAAATATTGATATCATTTGTCTAAATTGATAAATATGAACAAAAGAAAAATAATTCACATCACTTGCTTGGAGGCGTACAATAATCAAACAGAAGGACAGGGCATCCAAATGGGTGTGGTGAATGTGTTTTCTCACTGTATAGCGATTCAATTCTCGTAAGAAACTTAGGAGGTCAAGAGTCACGCAAAGAAATTGCATGATTGTAATGCAGCCATGACACATGTAATCATTATAAAAGCCCGTTGTCAGCCATTAACCCTTTAACCAACGCAGACGATATCAAAATTTATTATTTTAAATATCATTTTTTAAATTTTTTCAAGCTCATTCCAAAAAGGGGCCACATGATATGGTTTTGTTGAATGTTTTTGAAAAATACTATTTTTTCAGTTTCTGAATTTGCATATTATGCGGGCGGGTGTGGCCGATTCGTTGGTTAAAGGGTTAAGGGAAAATGGAGGCGCTGGAGCCACATTACTGTTCGACCAACCCGTTCGCTTGTTCACATGTTCGCCGACTAAAAATTATATAAGATTTGGGACTGTCGAATTGTGGGGATTTCAAGATCCGCAGACGAACGACAAAGAAGAAACCGTGGAGAAATCAGATTATAAAAGCAGCGATGAGAGAACCAAAGCAGTCACTGTCAGGTTAGGGAATATTTAAAATGGGCGCATTCGCGAATAATAAACATCACCAGGCTAGCCGAGTTAACCCTTTAACCAACGAATTGACCACATCCGCCCGCGTAATGTGCAAATTCAGCAGTTGGAAAAATATTATTTTTCAAAAAATTTCAACAAAATCATATCATGTGACCCCTCGTTGGAACGCGCTCGTCGAGCTTGTTCCAACAAGGGGTCACATGATATGGTTTTGTTGAGATTTTTTGAAAAATTTAAAAAAATGATATTTAAAATAATAAATTTTGATATCGTCTGCGTTGGGTAAAGGGTTAACGAATTGATAGTGTATTCTTTCATCGTCACAAATAACGTTTTTAAGAGAGTTTAGTGATCTTCCTTTAAGCAAATTGTAACTGAGCCTTGAACCTGATACACACTATATTATTTTGTCACCCCACATGTGTACATCACTGTAATCACCGTGTTGCTGTTGAAAAGATTATTCAATTAACATCTTGCACTAGGGAGCGCGGTGGCTCAGTAGGTAGAGGTGCAGGCTGCAAGCCTCGGTTGGAATCCCACCTGCGGCAACCGCGTCGTGTCCTTGGGCAAGACACTTCACCCCATTGCCCAAGTGGGGGCACGGTGACGTTGTGTACAAAGGCGCACAACACGTCGATGGTGCACCTGTCTTCAACCAATAGTAACCCTGATTGTGTGGAGTTAGTATGTTGGGGAGCTGACAGTTGCTCGCCGTTGCTCGGTGGTTCTCTCCGGTTACTCCGGCTTCCTCCACCCGTAAAACTGTCATGGTCATGATTAGCCATTGTGCAGAAATATGTGACCTTAAACACCAATAAATAAATAAATAATAATAACATCTTGCACTCTGGTGATAAGATAAAATTATATTTGATGACATTATTTTGAATATATAGAACAAAGAATTAACAAATTATGCGTTGTTTGACAGGGCACTTTGAGCTCTGTCAAACAAGATATATAAAGGATATCTAGTGTTTTTGAGTGGATACCGAAAATTATCTCACGAGTAACCGATACAAATGTTTATTTTTCCCGAGCGCTTGCGCGAGCGAAGATTCCCCTTTCTCTCGGTCACAAGTGAGATAAGTTTCGGTATCCACTCAAAAACACTAAATTTTCTTTTTATTATACACTTTTTATAAGAATCTGATAATTCCACTCGTTTCAACCATGAGCTGATGCATGAATTAAACAGCGCATTGAATCATCGATACGCGGAAGTGATTTGATCGATATTCGGAACAGATGGCGTCTTGCGATCTGATTCAGTTGGCGGGTTTCTATAAAAAAAACATGGCCTGGAAGTTCGTAAAATGTTTTTGGTTTGGTACGCCCTTTGAAAGGACGTACCAAACCAAAAACGTATATTACAGGCTTTCAGGCCACGTTTGGACTAGCGGGTTTCATGCATCAATTCAAGGTGAATACGTGTTGAATTATTGCTGGAAATGATCGGTATCCACTCAAAAGCACTAGATTTTCTTTTCATTATACGTGTCCAGAACAAATTGATCATTTTCCAGTGATAATTTGACTCGTATTCACCTTGAAGTGATTCTTGGAAAGCCGCCATTTTGATTGATACCATGAAAGTGAAAATTTCTATATCTTCACAGTGCGGGATACGATTTCTATCTTTCCGCAACATTTTCGATAATAAAATAGGTTACATTTTCACTACCATCGGGGGACAATTTTGCTGCAGAATTGCAAGGCATTTTGACATCAGAGTTTAGAGAGTTAAACTTCAAATGAAATTTGAACTATGCTAATACATGCAAACGAACTGACAAAGACATACCATTCTCAAATAACCGAGGTGACATAGTAAATAAAGGATATGGAATGAGTGTTTTTCTCATATAATATTTATGAAACGAGTCTAAGAATTTTCCGTTTTGGCGAGCCTCTATTTATCATATGACGCACACACGCACAAATTAGCCACTTAGTATGACCATTTTAAACCATCACCTGACTTGTATTGCAGACGGCACTTGGACAAAACATCCCCGTACAACTAAAAATTTCATTTTTTGCTTCCAAAACATAGGTTATGATCCCTCATTGGAACGAGCTCATCGAGCTCGTTCCAATGAGGGGTTAAAACCTATGTTTCCGAAGCAAAAAGTGAAAATATAAAAAAAATGAATGGCGTGTTTCTTGTAGGTAAAATATTAATACAATTTAACCCACCCTACATAGGACATATAACGTAAATTTTCCCTACTGAAATTATGCAAATATGACCCAGTTGTAGTTTGTTTAGCCAATCTAATTGTCCAGTTTTGAAATTGACCAATGGAAGCTCCAAACTCTAATTATGCAAATTATGAAAATGTGACCCAGTTGTATTTTGTTCAGCCAATCAAATTGTCTAGCTTTGAAATTGACCAATGAAATTGACGGAAGGCTTTGGCTTTATTTATCACTGATTAATATAAAAGCAAAATATCAAATGTTTTAAAGTGAACAAAACAGACGAGTTATATGATAAAATAAAATTTTCTTTCTAGGAACTTTTAAATTTGTTTAGCAAGCGTAAACGCCGTACCCTTCCAGGGGAATCTACAAAAATAACAATTAAAATTACATTATTTTGTTCAAACCCTGACACAAAAACACATTTTTTTATATCCCCTAATTGCAACGAGCATGTCGAGCTCGTTCCACTGACGGGGCTTATGCTATGTTTTGGGGGGAAAAATAAAAATTTGATGTTATTCAAGAAAAGATATTTTGTTAACTATCGTCCTCTAATGGTGTTGCAGAGGGTTAAATTTGTATTGGATACCATTGAATGCCGAGTAAAGTCAATAACTCATCTTCTATAATTCCGAATCAGTATTTCATCAATAGCAGATTGGTTTCGGGACATTCCCATTGCACTCAAAGATAAACAACAAGAAGGACGCCAACGCCCTATAGCTCACCAACATTCCTCTTTGATAGTAACTTTGGCAAACACAAGAACTGTATCAAACAGGCTCATAACATGTGACAAAGCTTACCTAAACACAACCTCTTAAAAGTAAAACACAGAAACTGACATAAACACTAAGTTAAGCATGAAATTCTGAGCTAAACAGAAAACTAAACGCAACTAAAAATGTCAAGAAAAATGTTTAAAATGCAGGGTATGAGGGGTTAATCATGGAACAATGATACTGAGGAACATGTATGATGAATATAAGTGTCATGGGAAGAGAAGGAGCACAGCAGCTGACCTAAACACTAAGTTAAACATGAAATTCCGAGCTAAACAGAAAACTAAACGCAACTAAAAATGTCAAAAAATGTTTAAAATGCAGGGTATGAGAGGTTAATCATGGAACAATGATACTGAGGAACATGTATGAGGAATATAAGTGCCATGGGAAGAAAAGGAGCACAGCAGCTGACCTAAACACTTAGTTAAACATGAAATTCTGAGCTAAACAGAAAACTAAACGCAACTAAAAATGTCAAGAAAAATGTTTAAAATGCAGGGTATGAGGGGTTAATCCTGGAACAATGATACTGAGGAACATGTATGATGAATATAAGTGACATGGGAAGAGAAGGAGCACAGCAGCTGACCTAAACATCAAGTTAAACATGAAATTCCGAGCTAAACAGAAAACTAAACGCAACTAAAAATTTCAAGAAAAATGTTTAAAATGCAGGGTATGAGGGGTTAATCATGGAACAATGATACTGAGGAACATGTATGATGAATATAAGTGTCATGGGAAGAGAAGGTGCACAGCAGCTGACCTAAACACTAAGTTAAACATGAAATTCCGAGCTAAACAGAAAACTAAACGCAACTAAAAATGTCAAAAAAATGTTTAAAATGCAGGGTATGAGGGGTTAATCATGGAACAATGATACTGAGGAACATGTATGATGAATATAAGTGCCATGGGAAGAGAAGAAGCACAGCAGCTGACCTAAACACTAAGTTAAACATGAAATTCCGAGCTAAACAGAAAACTAAACGCAACTAAAAATGTCAAGAAAAATGTTTAAAATGCAGGGTATGAGGGGTTAATCATGGGACAATGATACTGAGAAACATGTATGATGAATATAAGTGACATGGGAAGA
Source organism: Pictodentalium vernedei (assembly GCA_031216915.1). Taxonomy (NCBI): domain Eukaryota; kingdom Metazoa; phylum Mollusca; class Scaphopoda; order Dentaliida; family Dentaliidae; genus Pictodentalium; species Pictodentalium vernedei. The sequence goes on from CM062293.1 coordinate 166,218,915, forward strand.
GAAGGAGCACAGCAGCTGACCTAAACATCAAGTTAAATATGAAATTCCGAGCTAAACAGAAAACTAAACGCAACTAAAAATTTCAAGAAAAATGTTTAAAATGCAGGGTATGAGGGGTTAATCATGGAACAATGATACTGAGGAACATGTTTGATGAATATAAGTGTCATGGGAAGAGAAGGAGCACAGCAGCTGACCTAAACACTAAGTTAAACATGAAATTCCGAGCTAAACAGAAAACTAAATGCAACTAAAAATGTTAAGAAAAATGTTTAAAATGAAGGGTATGAGGGGTTAATCATGGAACAATGATACTGAGGAACATGTATGATGAAAAAAAGTGCCATGGGAAGAAAAGGAGCACAGCAGCTGACCTAAACACTAAGTTAAACATGAAATTCCGAGCTAAACAGAAAACTAAACGCAACTAAAAATGTCAAGAAAAATGTTTAAAATGCAATGTATGAGGGGTTAATCATGGAACAATGATACTGAGGAACATGTATGATGAAAATAATTGCCATGGGAAGAGAAGGAGCACAGCAGCTGACCTAAACACTAAGTTAAACATGAAATTCCGAGCTAAACAGAAAACTAAATGCAACTAAAAATGTCAAGAAAAATGTTTAAAATGCAGGGTATGAGGGGTTAATCATGGAACAATGATACTGAGGAACATTTATGATGAATATAAGTGCCATGGGAAGAGAAGGAGCACAGCAGCTGACCTAAACATTTAGTTAAACATGAAATTCTGAGCTAAACAGAAAACTAAACGCAACTAAAAATGTCAAGAAAAATGTTTAAAATGCAGGGTATGGGGGGTTAAATCATGGTATAATGATAATAATCATCATATAGCAGCATTATAAAGGCCATGATATGGAAATAGGATGAGTAAGTGACCTAAACAGAATCTTTAACATTATTGGACACGTACGCTGACGCCGACGCCGACGCCGACCGATCGAGCCATGCCATAAGCTCACACAACTAAAGTTGGTGAGCTAAAAAGGTGGAACCTAGTGTTCACGTTGTCAAGTGATAATTTATCCAATTCCACTAAAAAATTTGATTGGAACTAAAAAAACCTTTGTAGGATAAAATTTTGGCACTAAAAATTTTAAGTTTTTCTTTCATATGTGAAGGAAAGTCACTGCGGTAGTGGTATATCAATAAGGTGTTGGAAATTGCGTTTGTACAAACTTTCAACGTTAATTATCAGTAAGGTGTTATGAGGAATTGTTTTTTCTTCAACAAAACATTGTAGGTTATAAACTTTACAAAAGGATGCATTTAATTAGATAAATACTTCATACCGTCGCGAGTGACTCGCGACGGTATAAAGTATTTATCTTATTAAATACTGCCTTTTCTAAAGACTTGTGACCCGCTAAGCCCAGCGGATTAACAGCAAATAGTCGATTAATCTGTTATTATCTAACGCAAAGGCAGGTATATGTACCAACACCATTCAGTCTGGTAATTAGTTGAATCAGTGGCATTGATATAAAGGTGACCGCCCTTTTCGCTAACCGGGTATTTCGTCAGAACTTTGTGTTCTGTCGGATTTTTTATCCGTGATCAGTTGTCCGTTAACTATTGAAACTAGAACGCTGTCATCTGTGTGCAAAGCACACTAAGGTATATCCTCGCATTTTCAGTTTGCCATCACAATGGTAACAAATCAATTTACATTCTCTAACTTTGCCATCACGATAGTTGCAAATTAATTCATATTCTCTAACGACAAAAGTGGCACTACGGGCGCCACATGGGGCCGGATAAAAAAAATGCCAAACCTTTATGCGCATCTAGAGACCCTACCCGAACATATGAACACACTGAAAAAATCAGAAACCCCTATGTACATCTAGACACCCTACCGGTACATATGAACACACTTTCAACGTTTCGAATTAAAACCCCCAGGAGCTTTTCTCCAGAAACCGATTCTCTAACGACAAAAGAAAGTGGCGCAATGAGCGCCGCATAGGGAAGAATAAAAAATCCGAAACCTTTATGCACATCTAAACACCATACCGGTACATATGAACACACTTTCAATGTTTCGAATAAAACTCCTAGGAGCCTTTCGCCGGAAACCGATTCTCTAACGACAAAAGTGGCGCTACGGGTGCCACATGGGGCCGAATTAAAATCCGAAACCTTTATTCACATCTAGAGACCTTACCTGAATATATGAACACACTTTCAACGTTTTGAAGTAATCCCCTAGGAGCATTTCGCCGAAAACCGATTCTCTAACGACAAACGTGGAGCTACATGGGGGGGGGGGGGGGGGAGGGGTAGGGGGAATCAATTCCGAAACCTTTGTGTACATCTAGACACCCTACCGGAACATATGATCACACGTTCAACGTATCGAATTATAACCCGTCCGAGCTTGATCTGGAAACCGAAACCGATTCTCTACCGACAAAAGTGGCGCTATGGGTGCCACATGGGGGCCGAATCAAATTTCCGAAACCTTTATGGACATCTAAAGACCCTACCAGAACATATGAATACACTTTCAACGCTTCGAATTAAAACCCCTAGGAGTCTTTCGCCGCAAACCATATCATGTAAACCCTCTTTGGAACGAGCTCGTCGAGCTCGTCCCAATGAGGGATCACATGGTATGGTTTTGTTGAAATGCTCGGAAAAATTAAAAAAAATGATATTTAAAATAATAAATGTTGATATGGTCTTCGTTGGGTAAAGGGTTAAGAAGTAGGGTAAGTTTAAAAATTATAGCTCCGAAAAGGACGTATGGACATACGTGCGGGAGGACGGACGGATGTACGGACGGAGATCATCACTACGTCCCCGCATTTTCAAAAATGCGTGGACGTAGTGATGATCTCCGTCCGTACATCCGTCCGTCCGCCCGCTCGTATGTCCATACGTCCTTTTCGGAGCTATAATTTTTAAACTTACCCTATAATAATTTCCAGTTCAGTTTTCAAAACTCAATAAATTTATTTGTATCAGACAGCGAAGTACACGCTCTCTCCCCATTAGCGTTTTGGCAACAAAACACTTTGTTTGGCACTAAAATATCTAGCATGGCTACAAATGTGGCACCAGACAGTTCGTCTCCTGAGATCCAATGTGTTCTATGTGCCAGTAGGCACATAGAACACATTGGAACGCAGGGGACGAGTTTCGGTCTTGCGTAAACAATGGTGGGAACATCCGCGAACAACAGACACTGAGCAAGTTCACTTTTTTATATTCTCAAAATAGTAAAATGTTTCACCGTTGCAAATCATTTTCAAGGGAGAACTGTGCGCAAGAAATGTTTCAGAACTTCTAAGGCATTGTTTCGTTGACAAAGTGTTGCGTGGATCTTGTTTTTATAACCCATCTTTGAAATGCAAATCTCCTCAATACAAACTGTATTTTTTGGGTAAACCGTTCTTCAAAATATTCAAGGTTTGTTTACATTACAGAGATCAGCAATGAAATCTGTTTTGCAATGAAATGCAAAAATTTAATTCAAATAGTGTATGCACGTTGAATAAACAAGCTCATCTGTTGTTTTTAGTTTTGTAAATATTATCAGATCATATTCGATAAATAGCGTTTATGTGATTACCCAACGCAGATTTAGCAAAGTCGTGCAGACTTTCTCCAGAAAGCTCCAGCGCATACCCCAAGAAACTCACCTTTCTGATAGGTGTAACATCAATTGCGACACGCCGATTTTGTGCATAGTTGTTTTGTTGACATATTCCGGTCAACACGCAGCTACTGAAACATTAAAGAGTGCACTGGACTGCACATCTTTGCTTATCTATTATATCAAATTTTAACAACAGGAACAAACATTTATTTGTTAGGGTATAAGACCATTTGTAACATCTTTGACTCTATCTCGTCACAACACAAATATAAAGTGCAGTGTAACCCTTATCAAAAGTACCGGCCAAAACCGACAAGCGCTATTCACAAAAAGTTACTATTCAATGTTCATTATATTTTCAATTTCGTCTCAAAGAATAGCTTACGACTCCTCGTTGGAACGAGCTCATTGAGCTTGTTCCAAGGAGGGTCATAAGCTATGTCTTCGTCGCAAAAATTAAAAAAAAGTTTTTCCAGAATTTTGTTTGCAAGTGTCGTCCGCCTTTCGTGTAAGGTGAAAGGTTTAGGGTACAAGTGAAAAGAACTTTTTAACCCCTAAACCATGTGCACACTGATGTCAAAATATTGATATTTGGAGCTGTCAAAAGATCACAAATCATTATGGAAAGAATGGGCTGATTTTGATATTTCGAATCAGTGTGTATTGTGCGGGTACATAATTATGGAATATGTACTTGAAATTATCAAACAGTAGATCAAAATATGCAATTGATAATATTATTTTTTTAAATGTAAGATGTGCTTATATAATCTTTCCCACCCCCATAGGCTTTGGAAGTCCTCAGACCTTAGTTTTGAGTTATATGTTCCACATAATAGTTTTTTTTATCACATTTGGGAATAACTATTTAACCCATGAGAGTTACCGAATTTATTACAGAACACTATATATTTATTTTGTATATCCCATAGTCATCTGTTATGCTCAGGTTAGAACTACTGATCTCTATACAATCGGATTACTGTAACGTCCTGCAAAGCGTCGTAACTCAATCAGCTCCCCATAAGATGGCGCCAGGTGAATCAAAGCAGTAACTCTTCCAATCGTTGACCTTTGATGGTGTGAATGTAGTTATGCTGTGACTGTTGTAACAGCTTTCGCTTCATCAAACGTCCTGTTTTTTTCTCACAGGAAAACTTTCTGATCACGGCATTGGTTTTTTTTGTTAACAATAACAAAATCGGTTCGAAATATGCGATCTGTATTGCTGCGAATAATGAGAACATCATCAACATATTCGTTCACAGACATCAAAGGATATTCTTTTAAAAGTGATCGGCGATTGCGAATCGTCATAAGAAAGAAAACCTCCGGGAATATTTTGCATATTAACCCTTTACCCAACGAATCGCCCGCATCCGCCCGCGTAATATGCAAATTCAGCAGTTGAAAAAATATTATTTTTTCCAAAAATGTCAACAAAACCATATCATGTGACCCCTCGTTAACACGACCATCGTTGCTATAGGAGAGAAGGTTCTTGTAAGTGTCCAGTACTATTCATCCAAATCAAACGAAAGAAAAAAAAAAGTGCCTAATTGGACCTCGGGGGGGGGGGGGGGGGGGTTACATGAGTTTAAAAAAAAGTTACGCATGTAGTGACTGTAAATAGTTCAAAAGGCATATTGGAGGAAATGAAAAAAAATGCCTAATTGGCGGGGGCTGGGCAGGACAATAACTTCAATAATTTTCAATGGATGATTGTGGTCATCAAACTTAGCCTAGAGACATGTACTGAAAAGAATTGAAATCCGTAACTTTTATTTAAGTTATGACATAAAGTTCGGACAGACAGATTGACTGACGAACGAACGGACGGACTGACGGATGGACTGACAGATAGACAGACAGAGCGAGCTCTGTACTATATCCCTCCCTTGTGGGAAGGGATAATGAAAGTGCCAATGACACTGTAGCCTAACTTGTCTGTGTGTTGTGTTTGATGAAAAGGATAATGTTCAATGTTTATGAAAGGATTATGAAATAAGACAAGAATTGTGATAACTGGGAATATGTTAATTTCTGTTCCCTGTTTACAATGTTTTTAATAAAAATAAGGTGTACACGGTACTAAAGAGCTGAGGGTGGGTTAAAATGACCTTACAGTTAATGTATGTGGCCCTCACAGTTAACGTATGTCAATGAAAGTTACCAAGTTACAGTGAAGTTATTTCAAAATGAGTCATCCTATTAAGTTACATTGAAATCTCTTCATAAATATGGCTTGTAGACTGTGCTGAAAGTTTTCGGGCTTCAGGCCTGTGTAGCCATGACGGTAGACCGATTGCAACTAAAAGGGAATATCCTCATTTCGACATTTTACTAAGTTACAATGAAATCCCTTCACAAATACGACCTGTAGTCTGTACTAAAGATTTTGGCTCGGGAAGCCATCATGGTTGAATGATCGCTACCAAAAGTGGGCGTTGTCATCTGGGCATAATCTGGAGTGATCCTACGAAGTTACAATGAAACCCCTTCATATATATGACCTGTAGACTGTGCTCATGATTTTCGGGCTTCGGGGCCCCTGAAGCAATCACAGTTGACCAAACACAACCAAAAGAGATTGTCATCATCTAGGCATTATGTGGAGTCAACCTAACAAGTTACAATGAAATCCTTCCATAAATATGACCTATATACTATGCTAAAGGTTTCAGGGTTTTGGGCCCGGGCAGCCATCAAGGCTAAGTGATCGCGACCAAAAGGGGACGTTCTCATCTAGACATTATTTGGAGTCATCCTACCAAGTTACATTGAAATCCCTTCATAACTATGACCTCTAGACCGTGCTTAAGGTATTCGGGCTTCGGGCCCCTGTAGCCGTCACAGTTGCCCAATTGCATCCAAAAGGAGATGTTTTCATCTGGGCATTATATGAAGTCAACCTACGAAGTTACAATGAAATCCCTTCATAGATATGACCTGTATACTGTGCTATAGGTTTTTGGACTTTGGGCTCAAGCAGCCATCATGGTTGAATGAGCACAACCAAAATGGGGCATTCTCATCTGGGCATCATCTGGAGTGATCCTACGAAGTTACAATGAAATCCCTTCATAAATATGACCTGTAGACTGTGCTCAAAGTTGTCGGGCTTCGGGCCTCTGTACCGGTCACAGTTGACCAATCATGACAAAAGGGGATGTCATCATCTAGGCATTATATGGAGTCAACATAACATGTTACAATGAAATCCTTCCATAGATATGACTTATAGACTATGCTAAAGGTTTTTGGGATCGGGCAGCCGTCAAGGCTTAATGATCGTGACCAAAAGGGGACGTTCTCATCTAGACATTATTTGGAGTCATCATACCAAGGTACAATGAAATCCCGTCATAAATATGACCTGTAGACTGTGCTAAAGGTTTTTGGGCCTCGGGCCCCTGTAGCCGTCACACTTGCCCAATCGTGTCCAAAAGAGGCTGTCTTCATCTAGACATTATATGAAGTCAACCTACCAAGTAACGATGAAATCCTTTCATAAATATGGGCTGAAGACTGTGCTAAAGGTTTTCGGGCTCGGGCAGCCATCATGGTTGAATGATCGCAACCAAAAGGGGGCATTCTCATCTGGGCATCATCTGGAGTGATCCTGTGAAGTTACAATGAAATCCCTTCATAAATATGACCTGTAGACTGGGCTTCGGGCGCCTGCAGCCATCACAGTTGACCAATCACAACTAAAAGGTGATGACATCATCTAGGCGCATTATATGGAGTCAACCTAAGAAGTTACAATGGAATCCTTCCATAAATACGACCTATAGACAATGCTAAAGGTTTCTGGGCTCGAGCAGCCATCAGGACTGAATGATCGCGCCCAAAAATGGGACGTTCTCATCTAGACATTATTTGGAGTCATCCTACCAAGCTACAATGAAATCCCTTCATAATTATGACATGTAGATTGTTCTAAAGGTTTTCGGGCCCTGTTGCCGTCACAGTTGGCCAATCGTGTCCTAAAGGGGACGTTCTCATCTAGACATTATATGAAGTCAACCTACTAAGTTACAATGGAATCCCTTCATATACATGACCTGTAGACTGTGTTAAAGGTTTTTGGCCTTCGGGCTCGGGCAGCCATCATGGTTGAATGATCGCAACCGAAAGGGCACATTCTCATCTGGGCATCATCTGTAGTGATCCTACGAAGTTACCATGAAATCCCTTCATAAATATGACCTGTAGACTGTGCTCAAGGTTTTCGGGTTTCGGGCACCTGTAGCTGTCACAGTTGACCAACCACGACCAAAAGAGGATGTCATCATCTAGGCATTATATGGAGTCAATCTAACAAGTTACAATGAAATCCTTCCATAAATGTGACCTTTTGACTATGCTAAAGGTTTTTGGGTTGGGGCAGCCATCAAGGCTCAATGATCGAGATCAAAATAGGATGGTCTCATCTAGACATTATTTGGAGTCATCCTACCAAGTTACAATGAAATCCCTTCATAAATATGACCTGTAGACTGTGCTAAAAGTTTTTGGGCTTCGGGCCCCTGTAGCCTTCACAGTTGCCCAATCACGTCCAAAAGGAGACTTTCTCATCTAGACATTATATGAAATCAACCTATCAAGTTACAATAAAATCCCTTCATCTAGACATTATTTGGAGTCATCCTACCAAGTTACAACGAAATCCCTTCATAAATATAACCTGTAGACTGTGCTAAAGGTTTTCGGGTTTTGGGCTCGGGCAGTCATCACGGTTGACAGATCATGCCCAAATGGGGAAATTCTCATCTAGACATCATACGGAGTCATCGTACCAAGTAACAATGAAATCCTTTCATATTAAACATGACCTGCAGACTGTGCTAAAAGTTTTGGGGTTTCGGGCTTGGGCAGCCATCACGGTTGACAGATCAAGCCCAAAACGGGATGTTCTGATCTAGGCATTATACAGAGGCATCCGACCATGTTACAATGAAATCCCTTCATAAATACGACCTGTAGACTGTGCTAATGGTTTTCGGGTTTTGAGCTCGGGCAGCCATACCGGTTGACTGATCACGACCAAAAGGGGACGTTCTCATCTGGACATAAATCAAAACCTGCATATGACGATCAGACAAGAACTACGGGGTGTAGCCTGTACTTGAAGGTTGAATAAAAAACTTTAACCACAAACTTTAACCAAAACTCCAAATGTTAACTAAACAGGGAAAAAAAAACCCAAAAACATTTGAACCTTCAGTAAAAAACTTTAACCACAAAATTTAACCCAAACTTTAAATGTTAACAGACGGACAGACGGACAGACGGACGGACGGACAAAAGTCATGACTATAGCCCTCACTGTGAACAGTCGGGCTAAATATATGGGTAGTTGCAAATAATAAATACTTTAACTGCTTGGAAATATTCCCAGGATGCCCTAAAACCTACCGGGACAATCACCAGGAGTCAACATTTTGAAAAATTCCCCTTCCCAAGGGGTGGGGACTGTGTGTGTGTGTGTGTGTGGGGGGGGGGGGGGGGCTTTTAAGTATCCAGCCCAAGTTGGAGGTTTCATAGATCTACACCCCCCGTTGAAAACCTCCTAGCTACGTCCCTGACTGAGAGGCATCGCAATGATGGAATAGTTCCACGTGCGTTTCGTCTGAGTTGTTCCAAATTTGGATTCGACTACTCGTTTTAAAATCCGATCGCCAAATTGTTCTCTATTAAATTGTCCCAAGAGATGATTTGATAAAACATATTATGTTTATGGTGCGTTGCAAACATTCTTGAGTTCTGCCCTCACTTAAAGCAGCGTGGCGAATCTTGGAGTCTTGCTTCAAAAAAGAAACAATCAGATCAACGAAAGATGGTTTCAAAAAGTACTATATGGAAATCAAACACAAAATGTCAAATCAAAGCGGAAAGCGGCTAAGTTATATGATTATTATTAAAGGCCACATTATAAGATAGCAGGAAATATCGAACAAATATCGAACAATATATGCATGGACCGACCTGGCGATTTAAAAATAAGAGCCAGACTTGGAGCCACTTTTGAAATCTAGAAAGCAGATGCACTTCTCAACCAGTTGAGTAATAAATGATTGTTGATTGTCAAAATTTTTGCAAGTATTTTGAACTATACACCTGGAAATTAATTAAGCACCCCCTGAAATGTTTCATGACAGGGAAGCTGCTGCTACTGATTATTATGTTTTAATGGTTGCTATGTCTTGCAGTACATGTCATCTAGTGAAACATGATGTTTCTGGTTGATAGCTCACCCCAAACACACTCCTTCGTCAACGTGAAGCATGTTCCCATGAATGTCACAAGAAAAACACTATCATCCACATGCAATATCTGGGTATAAAACAAGAAACTTTATCACCACTTTTATCAATAAATGTTGCAAGGAGGAGACTGTCAGAGGCACTAAGATTGAAAATCGTTGGCATGCATGCAACAGGCATGTCATTTAAACCTACTGGAAAACAACTTGGCTATAGTCATTCTGCCATCAGCAGACTTGTACAAAAACGTCAACAATCCATCGATGTTAAGGACCGACCAAGGCCTGGACAACCCCAAAAAACCTCTCCTCGGGAAATCGGAGTCTAACAAGCCTCGTTAGACGTGGACCCTTTGCTTCAAGTGGGATTTGAAAAGCCTTTGGCTCCCCAACAATCGTTTGTGCAACAGAACTGTCCGACACCGTCTCAAAACACTGGGTATTAGGTCCAGAAGGGTCATCAAACGTCCAGCTCTGTCCGATCAGCATCAAAGATGCCGTTTGGAGTGGTGTACGGCACGACAATGTTGGAACCTCAGGTTCTGGACGAGAGTCCATTGGGCACACGAGAGTAGGTTCCCGTTTCACGTCACAGATGGTCGCATGAGAGTGTGGAGGCAAAGAAATACTGCTTACGCGCCAGGAAAATCAGACCTACTGTTCCTTGTGGTGGAGGATCAGTAATCATCTGGGGATGTCTCTCTCGTGATTGTAAACTTGACATGGTGACTATACGTGGGAATCTTAATGGTCATCAGTACATTCGGGGCATTCACAATCCGGTTGTTGTGCCTCATTTAGCAACTACACGTTGGCTACTCGTCCTGTATTCGTGGATGACAATGCCAGGATACATCATTCCCATGCTGTGAGAGCATTCCTTCAGAACAACGCTACTACAACACTACATTGGCCTGCAATGAACCCCGATTTGAATCCCTTAGAACACATCTGGGACTTTCTTGAACGTCGTGTGCAAGCAAGGGATCCAGAATTTGGCCGATTTGGAAGCTGCAATGCACGAGGAGTGGCAGCAGTTGCCTCTGGGCCGGATCGCTACTGACGTCAGACAATGATATTGTGTTGAACAGATCACAAGTTACATTTTTGTCAGTAATTATTGGCATTGTTTTATCATGGACCGTTCCAGCACCATACTTGTCGAGAGAACATTTTCCATCAAACGCATTACTGACAGAAGTGTGTAATTAGCGCCATTAAATACTGCATATTTTCTTCAGTGTGTTGTTTTTCATTTGTTAATAGATCATTCTTTTCCGCAAACAATCACATTTGACCATCTCAAATGTAGCATGGAAGTAATAATGACAGTTTCTATTAACACCACTTCGAAAAAAACAGAGGGTGCTTAATTAAGTTCCAGATGTATATAATAAAGCAAATCCACACAGATGATGTAATTTCACTTCAAAGATAATATGAAGTACATTTACAAAACATTAAGCCTTTAAGTGGCTGCTCACTAGGTCGATCCCTAGTCATATGTTTCGATCAATATCACTACGCGTTTCTCTGCGTTTTGGGAGTTGAAACTGGAATTAAAACTAGTATTAACTGCACTTGGAGCCACCGAGTAGTCGGAAAATCTTGCGTTGTTCAATCAGAAGTCTGTCTGTCGGAGTCGGCAATTGGAATATTCACGGAAATGTAATACCACATCAGAAAAAAAAATATCCGTTACAACAATGTTTCGAAATTCTAACTGTTGGAAGAAAAAATTTCCAACTATCTTCATTTTTGGACCAATATCGGGGGGGGGGGGGGGCATCCCTCCTGTAGCTACGTCCTTGATCTCAGTGACAATACTCTTTGGTGCAGGAATTCTTTATAGATAAACCTTTGCCAACAGTACAAATCCATTTTTTTTCACAAAATGTTTGCCATATAATAAATTGAATATGCAATTCGTGCTTTAACATAGGATATTTATGATCATCAACATTTCCTTTCTGACGAGCCGCTTGTCTTCTCAAAACAGAAATTTTTAATACTCATTTCATAAATATCATATGAGTGAAATACTCATTTCATATCCCCTATATACAATGCGGTCCAATGCGAGGTGTCCTTGATTGTCGAAAGTGCCGTTATACACCAAATAAATAAATAAATAAATAAATAAATAAATAAATAAATAAATAAATAAATAAATAAATAAATAATGAGGAACGGACTGGAATATATAAAATAGAAAGGACGACAGCGGCGTAATAATCTGACGAATATGACAAATAAAACGGTTAAAAGACACAAGTGGAATTCGATGGATGAGAAATATTTGTTTTAAACTGAGTTTACAGCTCAATAAAAAAAAGTCTTGTTTCATACTGCCTATCATTTTAACGTAACATCTTCTACTTTTTATTTGATATCTCAGAGAGTGTTCAACCGATTTCCAAAAATGGTCGCGGGCCGATTACCGGTTATTTGAGCTCACAAGCGGCCGATTCTGATGCCGATTCCGATTGTGATAACGTGCACCACTCGACAAGTCACGATTGTAATACCGTGCACTCCTCGACAAGTCGAGGGTCGAAAGAATTACATTAAACTGAACATTTTTCACAGAGTTGAACTTCGTTGACTGGGGTCGCAGTAAAATTACCAGTCACGCACACTTGCGCGGTAAAAGTGACTCTCAGAGCCACGTTTACCGCCCAGGTGCGTGCGACTAGTAATTTTACTGCGACCTGAGTCAATGGAGTGCAAACTTCACTTCCCCGGTATGAACTGGCGATTGCCGCAAGTACGCTCAATTGAAAGCTTTGCATGTCGTTCAACTTGTATACCTCGTAAAGGGGCGTCTAGGAGATTAGGAATACACATTGCGGTTGTTTCTCAACTTTATTGAATGGTATCATTGACATCATTTTACATTGACAATTGAACAATTGCAGAAGATAATGAAATGCGATTAATGAATCATCTCAAAATGCTTGGCAACAATCGGTTGAACCGATGTTCCAGGAGCCATTGCCGTTGTCATCCGATTGCCTACAATCGGCCGATTGTGGTGGCCGGTTCTGATCATTGGTTGAACACTAATCTCAGAACAGCCTAACAGACAAGGTGATTCAACAGCATCATCGCGCAAATTTGCAAACACAGTTGTAAGCACAGAATGTGGAGTGCCTGACTTGATCAAGCATACCGTTTTTATGGCCATTACACTGGAAAAAGTATACTCCGCCACTGAACGAATGAATAAAGCTCCCTTTGCATGCAACGGTGGGATATTTTTTATTGGGGTTTAACGAAACTTTCGACAGCTGGGGTTACCTCGTGTAGGACAGTTTTACAAGAGGAGGAACCCGAAGTACCCAGAGAGAACCACCGATCTGCGGAGAGCAACTGCCAGACTTCACACCATACTAACTCCACACAAGCAGGGTAAGCAGTGGATGCAAACAAGTGCACCACCGGCGTGCCTTACTACACAGCACCACGAAGCCCCCACGTCAACAATCGGGATTAAATGCTTGGACCAAAGGCACAACGCAGTTACCGATGGTGGGGATAGAACCGTGGACCTTTCGGTTTGAAGTCCAATGCCGTAACCACATAGCCTCCGCGCTCCTTGTGGGCTCAACTAGCCCTGGCATTATTAATGTGCCAAGTCATGGCAGTTGTGAAGCAACAAAACATTTTTGTAAATCGTTATTTATTTATTTTTTGGTGTTTAAGGTGACTTACTTGTGCACAATGTCTAATCGTGACCGTGACAGTTTAACGGGTGAGAGAAGCCGGAGTACCCGAAGAGAACCACCGAGCATCGACGAGCAATTGTCAGCTTCTCAACATTCTAACTCTGTTCAAGCTCTGCTCATGCAGGGTTGCAGCAGTTGAAGACATGTGCACCATCGACGTGCAGTACGCCATTAGTACACGGCGACATCATGGCCCCATGTAGGCAACCGGGATAAAGTGCCTTGCCCAAGGACACAACGCGGGCCGTCTCGGACGGGGATCGAACTCGGGACCTCTAGCATAGATGTCCAACAGTCTACCACTGAGCCACCGTGCTCCTTGTAAAACATTAGTAAATGACTTAGGAACTGAAGTATTACCAGAATACTAGTAGCTGCATCTAACATTTCGTCCACTTTGTTCCAATGTGTTCTATGTGCCTACTGGCACATAGAACACATTGAAACTCAGGGGACGGTCTGGTTTTGGAATAAAAAAAAATGCAATTTGACAAAAAAATAACCTATAAAGCTAACAAATGAAAATATGTCAAACACTGATGCTAAGCAATAATAGGATGTTTTTTACGTTCATGGCAAATTGACGTTGTTTTAGTAATATTTATGACTCGTTGAACCCAACAGAAGTACAATAAGTTTTGGTAGCCTGAACTTTCTGTCAAGATTGTTTTGTTGAATCGACCTCTCACCTGTTCTTTCGACGTTCCGCGTCTCGTTCGCTCTTCAACATTACCAAATTGAAGAGCACTACAATTGTATTTTCTCATAAATATTTTAAACATTTTTTCTTTCCAAACAACAGGGATATTCTGACTGGAATGCAGCAATGACAATGCAGGGGTCGCGGTGGCGTTGCGGTAACCGGTTCTCGTCAGATCACAGCAGTTAAGCAACGCCGAGCCCGGTTAGTCCTTGGATGGGTGACCGTCTGAGCGATCGATTCGGACCCCCGCGTTGTGTCCCTTGGCAAGTCACTTAACCCCGATTGTCCACATGGGGGCACGATGACGCCGTGTACTAAGGCGCACTGCACGTCGAAGGTGCGTATGTTTTCAACCAATCTAACCCAGCCTGTGCTGCAGTGCGGAGTTACGATGTTGGGGAGCTGGCAGCTGCTCGTCGTTACTCGGTGTTTCTCTCCGGGTACCCCCGCTTCCTCCACCCGTAAAACTGTCACCGACACGATGTGACCTTGGCTGTTAAAGTGTCGTTAAAACTAAATAAATAATAATAATAATAATAATAATAATAATACGACAATGCATATTTTAAGTTATATTGAAATGACAAACTGGGAAGAAAGTTCGTTCATTGCACCCAGAGTATCAGGATCTTTACCCTGCGAGAGCGTAGCTTCTGCTAGCTCGAATGAAATTTGCTGTTGTTAACTCATCGTGTATATGTTTGGAAAACACGTTATGAGATCAGTTCGCGGTTGTGGCAACAGGTGTCACGGAACAAAATATTTTCCCACAGGCGACCATTATAACGTTCAGGCAAAAACAAATTTGATCGTATCACTTTAATTTTGGCATTCAAATATCTTTGTCAAGTATAGCCCTTCAGACAACTTTTTCTGACCCCAAAACAGAGGGGCATGCAAGAAATAAGAGAGAAAAATTGACAGCAAGGGAAGTACCGGTCACGTGCACATATTTTTCAGGGAATTCCCTACAAAAACACACCAAATGTAAATTGTATTTTTTAGGCCCAAAGTCATCAAATCACCCTCTTTTTATTCTGGAATATTCAACAATAATGCAAGATGTCAACAGAATGCTTCAAACGTTTATTGAAACAATTTATTTTCCCAAAGCTGTTTATTATTTTTTTGAGATTGCACCACTATAATCATCCCCAACCCTACCAAAGAGACATTTTACCACTTTCATGAGATAAAAGAATCATTTCTGCATTTGAATCCTATTTTTGGCTTCTTCTGAGTCAAAAACATGGGACATTTGCTCTTTTAACAGGTTAAGTGCTAGATTATTTTTGGTGGTCTGAATTTGTTATTCAAATTTATTTTGATTCCAAATTTTTGGAGAGTGCCCATAGGCACTCTCCAATAATTTGTAAAAAAAAACAAACAAATATATATAAAACAAAATATTATTTGCATTTGAATGGATATGAAACATGAGCCGGGAAAATGTTGGCCTTTTCTCTGGTACACTCATTTTTATCAAAGCTCTGATAGTGGCTTCTATAGCACTAAACCAGTTAAGGAAAAGTGGCCGAACAGTGTGAAATGAGCTTAAAAACTGGTATTGCCTCCAAAAGATTTTTCTAGCCCGTTACCTAATAAATTAGCTGAGAGGGATGAGAATTTATAGTTTTCCTTAAAAACTACCCTGATCCCAAAATAAATCTAAAATATGCATCAGCACACAATTTGTTTGCAAAATATCTGTCTCATTTAATCATGCCACAAGCAAAACAGTGCCGCAATCCCCACGAAACAATATGAACGTCAATTTTGTTTCAAAAATTGGGGCTGCAGCTATATATTTCACCAATATAAAAGGACTCATTTCATTCTAAGAGCTGATGTAAACTTTTCTTCTACCTACTCATGTGGTAAAATATAGCCCCGAATAGGACCCCCGGTATGCCCCTTTTCATCAAAATCTATGACATCATTCAGAAATTAATTGATATTGACCCAAACCAAACCCCCTGTGATATTAAATTCCAATTTGTGGTAGATTGTAAATCACATTCTGGCTTCTGAAGACATTTCACCATGTGTTTGATGAATATTTTGTAATTTTTGTGAAAGAAATCATCCGTTTTCTCAGTTAAGGCACCTAGAGTCGTTGGTATGGCACTGACAAAACATAAAACAGTGCTTTTTCCAAAGGAAAGACCAGTACCTGCTACTGTGGTAGCTCATAACAATGTTAAATGCCTAAAACCATCAAATATTGATTCTATAGTGCTGTACTTGTGCTGCAAGTACCCATCAGTGCACTTATACAACTTTTGTTTCAATTCCCATAGACACCCATTCTGACAGAAAGTGTGAAATTGTAGAAAATATGTTTCCAAAGCGCATGAATCTGGGATTTGCAACAAGAATATAGTGGTCTTTGATGTTCAATGTATTTGCGTGTGTGGGTTGGTGGTGGGTGGGGGGGGGGGGTGAAAGATAGTAAAATTGAATGTGGGCGGGCAGTTTTTTATTTTATTTTTTATTTTTGTATTTAATTTTTACCATCAAAAGTTCATGTTCTTGGTTTGTTTTATGTTTTAGGCTGCATAATCTACTGGATAGCATGGGTAGTGGTGTATTTCGTCCCTTGAGTGCAAGAAGTCTTTGCATTGCAGAAGCATTGAAAGCAATGCTTTGTTGCACTCAAGGGACAAATTTATAAAAAAATTGTAAACATTTAATTTTTATTTTTTTAAGTTTGAATTGGTAATAAAAAGAGAGCACATGCAGCCAAAATGACCATGTGGGAGGGCCTGAGAAACAGATTTTTAACTTTTTTTAGGCCTAATTAATTATTTTAAGCTCATCGTTCTGAAATATAATCTCCGTGTTCAGTGATAGTACCGCCGCATTTTAAATCTCGCATAAAATCAATGATTTTTCCAAGATTTGGCTCGGAGTTAATACCAACGGGCATTCTTACAGAGACGGAATATAACGGTATTTTTATTTGAATAACTACTGCCTGTTCGTGACATGCACTGAATTGCTGTGCGTCGCTAAGCAATCAAACGAAGCCACAAAGTAACCATAAAGAGATGCTAAGCAGCCAGGTGCTGCCAACAAACAGGCGGAATGTTGGTCACTCCCAAAGACACCTTGTATTGAAATACTTATATGGGATAAAATATTACCAGTCCAACCCATTCCAAACAGTGATAGCTTGATATCAACATACAATAAAACATGTCGTCCAATAATTTGTCATTTATAGGATTATCTGCCTTGTAATCCTATCAAACAAACTATTTTTTATGATGTTTGTAATCTTTGCACTGTGTTGGCTTTAGTATCAGCACGTTCGGGTCTCCTTGAGGCGTGGCAGAGCATTGGTGTAATTCTTATCTGCAAATTAACGCCAGTGGAGAAATTTAGCGTGTAAACGCGTGTTCGATCACTTCCCGGATTTTGTCTGTGCCGTGCATGGAGGTCAAGAAAACGATATTCGAACATTTTGTGTTGGTGTAAACATGAATAAATGTTGGCGTTAACACTTCCCAACGGTAATAAACGCAACATGTTAATACTATAATACAGAATACACAGTGACGGACTGGGCTAAGACAAGTAACTGGGAAATGCATCAAGGCGGGCACAGGAGAAAATTTTGACATTTCACACTGAACGAACGCTGTTTTCTTGTATCTGAGCGATCAATGATATTTCACACAAAGAACATATCGATGGCAGTTTCTTCACCACCCATTCGGCAGGAATGGCATCAACAGTGCGTTGGGGAGGGGTCCGCGAACTATGGTCGGCCCGATGGAAGAAAATATGATTTTTTCAAATTAAAACAAATGCCCTTTCCTTGCATCTGAGCGATCAGTGGCAGATTAGACTGCTGGTATATCGAAATGTTCTTTATGTGGACTGCCATTGGCAGTCCACAAAGAGAACGTTTCAATATACCGGCATTCTATCCAATCAGATCCATTTCGCCTGCTGAGCCTTTTCACAAAATTCCAGGCACTAACAAGTTTTGGGTTACCACAATTTTGGAGGTCCCAGGAGCCACCCAATAGGGAGACCACCGGGAATTTTCCCATTAGACCATACGGCCAGTCCGACCCTGAGAATACATGGCCGTAAGGAATAGCGTTCAGTAACCGACGCAGAAAGCGTTCGCACATAACCTCTTTCTTTCTTTATTCCTTGAAGCCTCAGATTAATTTTTATTACAATTACTACCTTATATGTATGTACCCAGCTGCAGGTGACTTTACAGTGTTTCTACATCATTGTTGGCTGCCCATGCCGCCTTTGATGTTAAAACACTGCCAAGAAAAATGCAACCTACCGGTTGAGTTCTCAAGAAAGAATATATACACTTGGGAGGCCAACGTTTTCAAAGCAATATAAAAGAAGCAGTTTGTGGCTGTATGAGGGCCTGAGGGTAACGTTTCTGATGTTACACACGATGGACACTTCCAGGATCTCACCTCAGGGCGAAGCTCTATCAAGTGTAACCAGCGTGTGTCGATACGTCCGCCCATGCGCACATCTGTACACATTGTGTTTTCTACGCTATAAATTAAGATTTACTCAGTTGAATTCGTTTTAAATTTACCAGTTTTGCAATTGACGAAAAGATCACAAAATGACCAAGTTTAATATTAAGATTTTAGTGCGTCTAATTCCGTCATTATGACCAGATTGCACAAAACATTCGTTATGTTGGTGTTTGGGGCCAGTATCTTCACTATCCTTTAACAAGGTGAAAGGTGGCGGGGTGGCTTAGTAGGTAGAGGTCCTCGGTTCGAATCTCACCCGCGGCAACCGCGTTGTGTCCTTGGGCAAGACACTTCACCCCCATTGCCCATTGGCGTTGTGTGCTAAGGCGTACTGCACGTCGATGGTGCACTTGTCTTCAACCAATGCTAACCCTGCTTGTGTGGAGTAAGTATGTTGGGGAGCTGACAGTTGCCCACCGTTGCTCGGTAGTTCGCTCCGGGTACTACGGCTTCCTCAACCCATAAAACTGTCGTGGTCATGATTGTCCATTGTGCAGATGATTGTGCATTGATCAGATGTGCAGATATATATGACCTTAAACACCAATAAATAAAAATAAACAACAAGGTGAGAAATTCCATTGCTTGTGCTGCCCACATTTTTTCCAAAAAAGTGGACATTGTTGTCTGTGCTGGGCTGCGGACCATGGGTGTGTTGGCTTAACGCTTTACCCAACGCAGACGATTTCAAAATTTATTCTTTTAAATATCATTTTAAAAAAAAATTCCAAAAAATTTAACAAAACCATATCATGTGACTCCCTTCATTGGAACGAGCTCAATGAGCTCGTTCCAAAGAGGGGCCACATGATATGGTTTTGCTGAAATCTTTTGAAAATAGTATTTATTCAGCTGCTGAATTTGCATATTAGGCGGGCGGTTGTGGCCGATTCGTTGGGTAAAGGGTTAAGTACACTCTTCATGTTGATTTTAGTATACTCTCCGCGTAGTGTAGAGTACAGCCACCGTGGACTGATCACTTCCCACGGATGGTAAATATTTCCACGGTCACAACAATATTAGATTCCAAACACTAAGTATAATTATAGGAATAATCATCAAAAAATTAATTAATGAATTACCGGGTATAACCTGGTGCTCCAGTAATTAAAATTTTGCAGCTGATGATTTTTATTACCTGATAAACGCATGCTTGGGCACCTCTGCCCATGCGTGGATTACGATCAGTCCACGGCGACCGTACTGTATTTTCTATGCTTTCTATGTCCAACTTTGTCAGCAAATTGTTTCTTCGCTTTGCCACCATTCTGGTCACCATTCGAAGTAACCACCTTTTATGTATGTGTCACTACATTTTAGACAAAAAAGCTTAAATAATTATTTATTTAGTAGTGTTTAAGGTCACATACTTATGCACAATTGCTAATCGTGACCGTGACAGTTTTACGGGTGGAGGAAGCCTGAGTACCCGGAGAGAACCACCGAACATCGACGAGCAACTGTCAGATCCTCAACATTCTAACTCTGTTCAAGCTCCGCTCAAGCAGGGTCACAGCGGTTGAAGACATGTGCATCATCGACGTGCGGTACGCCTTAGTACACGGCGTCATCGTGCCCCCATGTTGGCAATCGGGATAAAATGCCTTGCTCAAGGACACAACGCGGGTCGTCCCGGGCGGGGATCGAACACGGGACCTCCAGCACAGAAGTCCAACAGTCTACCACTGAGCCACCGCGCTCCCTCTTAGATAATAAATATATTTTAACAGTACCACTCACTGAAGGGTCGGAATGATATGAACAGCATCATTTGTCAACTCTCTGTCGTCATGAAACCTATTTAGAGAGTGGCAGGAAAACACCCTGTTAGGAATGGCATTTCCTTGCAGTGTTCTGATTATTAACATAGATTGGTTAATATTACTTTTGTATATTGTGTGCATTCACACTGCAAAATAAACTTTCCAACTTAAAAAAAATAAAGGGTCGCTTCAATGAGAGACCAAAGGGCGAGATCAATTTTCGACATTTCAGTACCTGTAATGTTTAGCCCTGGATCACCATTGCGTAAAAATTGTGTTAATCTTTTGTTTCCATTTTAAAACTTGAAATAACAAGCTGGTTCTAATTTTAAAGTTTTCATTCGTAAATAAAAACCAAAGGCCGAGTTCAATGTTAATACGTTCAATTTTTCCGACCATTTTCAAAGTGTTAGTCTGTTACATACTGGACGTGAGAGAAGCATTGCGATTAACCCTTTACCTAACATGAAAAGCAGACGACACTTGCAAAACAAATTCTTGAATAACTAATTTTTTGTCTTAAAAACATAGGTTATGAGCTCGTTCCAACGGGGTGTCATAACCTATGTTTTTGAGACAAAAAATGAAAAAAATAATGAAAATTAATTGGCGATGTTTGAGAATAGCGCTGGCTTTATTTATTTATTTATTTATTTATTTATTTATTTATTTATTTATTTATTTATTTATTTATTGGTGGTTAAGGTCACATATTTATGCACAATGGATGATCGTGACCGCAACATGAATATAAAATAAAGTTCAACCTATCGTTTATAGACATGTTGCCCATTTTATAGGACTTTCACCCCAAGCTTTGGAAACCGGGCTATATTTTACCAGTAAAACAGATCTAGCTTACCATAGTAAACAAGCCTTGCTTCACTTACCGGTGTTCCCAATGGAAAATAGATGAATACCAAGGGTATTTCGAGGAAATGTTGCTCTTATTTGTCCAAGTTTCAAGAAAGTATTGTCCCTTATTCCCTTTGAGGCAAACGATAGGCGAATGAAACGACTGATCGCCTAATTTCTCAAATATGTGTCAGTCCCGCTCTGTGCCCCATCCATCTATTTCCCATCCTAAGATGGTTAATCCATCACTGTTCATATAATTAGTTTCTGATTACACGCCTTTTGCCAAGAAAGGACAACACCGAAAAGGTGAAGTTAGAAAAGAATATACGCGGAGATGATACGGGTTGGAATGTGTCACTTTGAGAGAGGTTATCTTCCAACAATGCTAGTAACAAGGACAGTTGATGGGTATAACTGATCACTAAGAATTGAAAACATTTTAAAAACTCTCTGTATCTAAATTCCTACTTTGATAAAACAGTCAATACATAATGACGATTTTGTCTTCGGATTTTCAGACATCAACATAAGGCAAAGCTGATCATTCTATAAATTTTACGAAGCCCATTCAGTCGTATAAGCACACAGAGAGTTATATTGATAACAAAACAAAATTCTTTGTCGTCTTCATTCTACGTCAGTCGTTTCAGACAACAATTGTTTATTTTTCCTCTTTAGCATTCCACGCAGGAATAACAAAAATTACAAAAACGGGGACCAAATGAGGTCATTCTAAGGTGAACCGACGATCGGCTGTTCAATAATGGGGGTTATGAGAACAACATAGGCGGTATAGTAAATTATAAACGGAACAATAGTCCAACAACATTTTTTTTTCAAGCTTTCGGTTTTACCGAGGCAATTTAAGATTCGGAACATCTCTCTTTTCATGTCTCTCCCTATCTGCTTTGCGCATGTCTGCTTATACAAATGTCTGTCATGCCTAACCTACTATTTCATATTTCAAGTACCAATGATAGATGTTGTTCAAATGTGAAATATGTCTTAATGACACGTGGGGGGAAATTAAAAATCAGCCTTTACTCATTTGGCTAGGAGCGTTGTGATGATGACAAATTTGAGAGGTAAACACCTGGTTTGCCCCGATTGTGATGATTCAACTCCCAATTGATCAAAAATTCTACCTACATCATCAAGGTATGAAGGTATGCCTTGATGATAGAGTTAGAATATTAGTCAGCCGGAATTTTAGTTAAAAATCTCCAGACGTCTTTGGAATTTATTTGTGGGTAAATAAAATATACATGTAGTTGTCAAGGCGCAACATCTTATTTAATTAACCCATTAACCATAACGGTATCGTCCATGTCAGTTCAATGACAGCAACTGGAAGAGTCCATATTCATTATTTAGGGGTAGACCAATTAACCCTTTCAACCCGGTGTGCATAAATTTTTGCGTGCAGAAAAATTGGTAGTGGACGAAAAGACGACATGAAAAAAAAATCTAAAGCGAGGCTCGGTAATAATTTAATCCAGTTGGGCAGTTGGATTAAATTATTACTGAACCACCCAATAAAGCAGGATTGTTTGGACCATTTCGCAGTTGACAATATTGATGCAGGGCTAAAATTTCGACGAGAATCCGAGAATCGATTCGCACAAAGATTCGCGCAATAAAACCGGCGAGAATCCATGTAGATTCTCGCTGCACCTCTGCTAGGATTCGCGTGAAAAGAATTTAGTCAATTTAACCCTTTATTTAACGCAACGGCAACAAATTATCCAGCAGAAGGCTAACATGACCTGAAATATCCTGACACTTTGTCAATAAAATCTTACAAATATGGCTGTCACTGGACCCGCCGCATTGAGCCGTTTCCAACGACAGCCATATTTGTAAGATTTTATTGATAAATATTGTTCATTTAATTGTAGTATCATTTATTTATTATTTATTGTTTAAAAATCATCAAATTTAGATTTAAAAATTAAATACGTGTGTTGGGTAAATTGTTAACATGTGTTATCAGTACACAACAGTGGTTCAACCATGGTGGCGTCATAGGATCCTGGGACATTCATAGTAGGTATGGATTCTCGCAACCATTTTCACGAAAATCCAAATCGATTCTCACAAATTTAGACGAAATATAGGCCCTGGTATGGCCCAAGTCTAAATTCCAAATGTGGTATCGTATGTAAGTGTATGATCACAAGCGAGAGCGAATCGATATCTAAGACTTCCATCCAGATGAAAAAATCCCGACTGGAAAAATCATTGTAAAAGGTCTCACCGCAACCCCTTAGCAATGCCCTGCATTTGGCTAGGATGAACGAGTGATTGTCTGTCAGAAAGAAATAAAAGGAAAAATCATTGTAAAAGGTCTCACCGCAACCCCTTAGCAATGCCCTGCATTTGGCTAGGATGAAAGAGTGATTGTCTGTCAGAAAGAAATAAAATGTATCAACAGACGCGTCTTAACTCTTTAACATCTGTTCATCACAACGTCAAAAAGAATAATAAAAATAAAATTTAAAAAAAATGCTCATTTCATACCTGGCTGGGCACACACTTTTAGTATCTTTTCGGAAATGATAACCGGGATGTTACGAATCATTGTTAGTGTTCGGGTATCCAATACCCCAGCCACATTACCGAAAACTTTATCTTCGGTTAATGTATTTTCCATAAAACGAATGATGTTTGGAAAAATCATTTTCTAATGACATAATATGGCGTGTAAAAGGTAAATAAATTCAATATGAAGTATTTTGACACCGTATATACAACATTAGGTTTCCGACAAACTGTGCAACGAATGTATCTTACAAAATACCTTTTCTATACAATGACTAACTTGCGGGCACTCTTCCAATTGCACACCCATGTCTCTAAAAGGATATTCTGAATTTATTTTTCAACCACGCAACCTTGATATTTTATTTCCAAAATGAATAGAACAAATCCATCTGTTGGCTGTAGTTGAAACAGGGAGGTGACTATATCCCAAAACCAAAATGTATTTTTCCACCGTAAGACGTTCAACTATGACCGTAATTTCCAAATGTGAACCACCCCGAGGATCTTTATGAGTATCCATATAGGCTATCAACATTTATTATTTTACTTATTGTTTTTTCAAATGTTCAAAAAATGTCAACAAAACCGCATCATATGCCCATTCATTGGAACGGACTCGAAGAGTTCGTTCAAAAGAGGGGGTCATGCGCTATGGGTTTATTTATATTTGTAAAAAAAAAAACATATTCTGTTTCAAGAACTTAACCCTTTGAATCCTAACGGCCCATTTTCCGGCCAGGAACATAATACGTCATAACGTCGTTATATAGGATGGCTGTTCAGTAAATATGTGGGGTGGACCAATCAATATTTTCAACGTGCAGCCTCGAGGCTGCACGTTTAAAATATTGATAGGTCTACCCCAAATAATGAATATGGACTCTTCCAAGTTCTTCCACTGAACTGGCATGCAAGATACCACTAGAGTTCAAAGGGTTATTTTGTAAATGTCGAGGATGGATGCGACCGATTCGGTAGGTGAAGAGTCAATGGCTATTGTGATCCTGGAACCCTAACCTTTGACCTCTAAACAATGGGTTTTAATAAGTAAGATGTTACAAAGTACTATTCCTGTGTCAAGTTTGGGAATCAAAGATATGACTGTTTTCTTTCCAAAACTCAAGCAGCTATAAACTTAATTTTGTAACCCAATGATCTTGACCTGTCGCCTCCAAAACGCTGTATCTTCTGATCTTTCCAAGTACGAATTGTTTACCGAGTTTGACACTCCAGGGTGATGCGTTTTTTCTGGAGCGAAAACAAAACTACATCTACGCAGACTTCAAAGCCTTATCCACGCTCGACTATCGCCAGTACAGGTAATCGATGATACAATTCTCACTTGTTCATTTTATGTTCCACAAAAGAGTAGATAACTCCCACTCTTAACCGTGCAATGAGTTCAATCGGGCGGTGTGTGTGGCATTCAGAGCTTGCACATGACTTTTCAAATCCAATGAAATTCCCAGACATTTGTTTGATGTGAGATATAATATCATTCAAGGTAGGTGATTGGATAATATTGGATAATAAGAAGATGGCAATTTCTCTCTTTTTCTTTTAGCGATGGAAACTACCTTTGATGACATTAATTCTTGGAATGCTGCCCCCAAAAACCTTGCAGAAGGCTAATCTTCCAGGTCGGCATTACTGACAGTAAATGGGAATTCTTTAATTTGCACGCGTGCTCGCGGTTATATTGGGGTAATAACTGCCCCAGATCACGCGGTACTGAATTCTCAGGTCGATTCAATTGACTCTGAAAACAATGAAAAATGGAACCGTATAAATACTGTATCCACTAATATGCGGAATTCGTTAATTAACTGGGATTCACCGTATTCAATGTTATCAATATTCATGTTGTGCTATGCCACCTCCAAACTGAGAAGTACTTTTTAAAACCAGTTTTGTTATGATACATCCACCCTCGGTTATATAAGAGGAGATACCTGCGTGAATATGTTTTCCTAATTCGCGATATGTCTGTAGCCTACAATTAAGAATTCTGCTTTGTTTATTTTGTGTGGATGGGTGGGGTAGTTTTCCAAATTTTTTTTCGAATGGCGATCTTAACTCCCAAAGTATAGCCACTCCTTGACCAATAAGCTTGAAATTCTTGAAAAATAATTTTCAAGAAACACCACTGACAATACATGGAGATGGTGGAGGGGCAGTTCCTCTCAAAATCACCTCAACACGGGAGTTTTGGCCCAAGTCGAGTTTCGTACCGAGGCGATTCGTCCAAAAAGCTGATCTTTTGGGAGGGGTATTTGTGTGTGGGAGGGGTGCCCTTTCAGGTTTTTTCGAAGGAAGATATTAACCCCATGGCATGGAACTCTGTCCAATAAACTTGAAATTATTTTAAACTAATTTCTTGTGAATCACAAGTCACAATGCTTTGAGAGGTGGCAATCACCTTCTTTTAGTTGGAGAGTTCAACTTTGTTCACAGAATGTTTCTTGTTTATGTTCTTATACGAAGAGATTGCATGATATATGCAAATAATAAGAGTATTTCGTGTGCATTTTCTCGCGCGCTTGTGCTTGCACAAAACGTTTTCATGTTATAGCTGTTATATAAAAGAATGGTTTAACTGCCATTATACAACAGCTGGTTGAAGTTATGTTACACTTGTTGCATTCAAGCTGAATGTGTTATGGATAATATTTTTTGGCGCATGACCGTGCATTCTAATTAATCCTACAACCACTAACACGCCTTTGAAATCTAAAAAACAACTGAATAATACAATTCAAATTATTTGTTGACTGTCAGGTGAAGCCAAATAATAGCCACGGCATATCCAGTCATTCGGGACCAGAGATTCTTTACCCAAAAAAGCTCAGCCCAAATGCTTGTACAAAGAGTCCAAGCGCAGGCTCCTTTTTAAATCCTGCAGAATGTATCATCGGTTAATACAAATCATGAATTAATGAAAATAATTATCGATAAATCGCTTCTTTCAAATCAAAACGACTCAATTCGTGCTGGATCTGTAGGGTACGTTATATTTTCTTTATGTCTATTGCTTCCACTTGATAATTTAACTCTTAACCCGCTGAGTATTTCCAAGATATTTTTCATAAATCTAGTCATGGCTGCTGTTAAGCAGCCATGACTAGACTTGATGAAAAATTCATCTAACTATACCTCAAGAAATCATTGCTGAAAAATACATTATATATACATGGAGGAAATTTGATAAATTTACCTCAATAAATCATTGCTGAAAATACATTATATTTACACGGGGAAATTTGATTACTATACCTAAAGAAATCATTGCTGAAAAATACATTATATTTATATGGAGGAAATCTGATTACTATATCTCAAGAAATCATTGTTGAAAAATACATTATATTTACACGGGGGAGATTTGATTACTATAACTCAAGAAATCATTGCTGAAAAATACATTATATTTACACGGGGGAAAGTTGATTACTATACCTCAAGAAATCATTGCTGAAAAATACATTATATTTACATGGAGGAAATTTTATTAAACGTACCCAAATTATACTTGCTTTAGTGGGAAGAAAAATCCTGTTCTGGGCTTGAATAACCGTCTGTAGCTTCCTAAGAGTAAACTCTCGGCACAGAGTTCAATGAGCTTTGGCATACAAGACTGAATTGGTGAAGTTCCTAGTTTCATTAAGGGGGGAATGTGCTTATTTAAATTTTATTATTTTGACAGCTGTGTGCAGAGAGTTAACATTCAAGTAAAATTACTATTTTTCAGAATATCTAACAATCTGTGAATTTAGTGGTGTGGTGTGTATAGGCAGCCAAAACTTTGCTACAAGCCACGAGTCTTGATTTCATCAGGTTTGCATGTTAGGGGGGCCTGTTTCGGTGCCACACTGTTTGTCGGAGCTAAATAAGTCCTTAAGAGTTAAAGTTATACCGTGTGTTTCTGTTAAGGTATACCTGTGCATTATTTTAAATGCATGATCCAGACTGAGGAAAACAATTCGTTCGGCAGTGGCAAAATCATGATTATCAATGATTGAGTTTCGGGCGTGAACGGCCAATTACTTGATAACTCGGTGTATCAAAGGCTGTTTATTGAAATTTCTCGTAGTAGTAGGGAGTTTATATTAAACAAGGTAAGTATTATTTTATAATCTTTGAGATCGAAAAGTGATAGTCAAGGAATGTCTTTCGGGGGAATCAGCGGTCTACTATAGTTTCTTCCATCCTACTTTTAGGTAAAAACAGTGGAATCGAGAGGCGTTTTGACCGTGAAATTATTACAGTTTGATAATCCAGAAGGTCGAACGGTTGATGGTGGTTGTTGTGATCAAACGAGAGCAAAACGTAAAGGCGTCTGTATTGGAAAATGTGATTACGTAATGAGGCTGACGGTATCTGGACTTAGTAGGTAAGTTCGAATGCGATGTACGGATCATCTATACAATAGCCGCGATCGTTTCTTCAAATGGGTATGATAAGTTATTTAGCTCTCTCAGTATTGTTGCACCGGGATATCTTCAGTAACTAGACATATCCCTCCTCCATGAAAGATAGATGAGTGGCATTGTCCACTTGGATTTAAATAAGGATGTTTGATATGAGGAGTGTCCTCATTCGGGAAAACGGCGGGAATAGACCACCAACTAAAACAGTATGGCATTTCGTCCCCTGAGTTCCAATGTGTTCTATGTGCCAGTAGGCACATAGAACACATTGGAAATCAGGGGACGATTTCCCTGACACCCCCACAAATATACCATATAAGTTTGTTTCTCTCTTTCAGTTGGCTAATAACATATTATAGATTATAGCTTCAAGCACAAGAGAGAACACAACGAGGGTGAAGTACGAGGATTGGGGCTGGAAATCAACAATCCACGTTCGAGTTTTTATTGTATTTCGTGAAATACAGGAACAATTCCACCAAGGATCATTGAATCCCACCCCTGTACTCTTCCCGAGCTGTGTTCTGTATTTATACCACGATTAAACTTGAATTAAGTGAATTAAGCTGAAATGTTTAACCCTTTACCTAACTTGAAAAGCAGACGACACTTGCACTTTTCATTGGAACGAGCTCGTTCCAACGAGGGGTCATAACCTATGTTTTTGAGACAAAAATGAAAAAATAATGAAAATTAATTGGCGATTTTTGAGAATAGCGCTGACCGGTTTTGAACGTTACGTTGGGTAAAGGGTTAACCCTTTACCCAACGAATCGCCCGCATCCGCCCGCGTAATATGAAAATTCAGCAGTTGAAAAAATATATTATTTTTCAAAAAATTTCAACAAAACCATACATGTGACCCCTCGTTGGAACGAGCTCGACGAGCTCGTTCCAACGAGGGGTCACATGATATGTTTGTTTGTTTGTTTTTTGGTGGTTAACGTCACATATTTATGCACCATGGCTAATCGTGACACAACATGGAGATGAAGTCAAGTTTAGTCAATCGTTGATCTACATGTTGCCCATTTTAGAGGATTTTCACCCCAAGCATTGGTGACTGGGTCCTATTTTACTAGTAAAGCGGAACTGGTTTACCACAGTAAACAAGTGCTGCTTACTTCCCGGGGTTACCACGGAGAAGGTCACATGATATAGGTTTGTTGATTTTTTTTGAAAAAATTGAAAAAATGATCTTTAAAATAATAAATATTGATATCGTCTACGTTGGGTAGTGGGCTAAAGAAAAATATCACCTTCGGCGGTCTAATAACTTTCTTACTTGACACTGTTTTGTGTCAAAGGATTTCATTCACGTCATAACGTCACTCTAACGTGTGATGTACAATCAGATGTGTTCTCACACAGCGTTCTTACGCGTAATCCAGAATCCACGCGTAGTGTACCTAGAAAATTTCCCAATATCTGCATTGTATCGCGTAATATTGAATACATACTGCAATCGTAATATAAATAATTTGAAATACCGAGTGAAGATGCATAAATACATGGCAGCCGGGGCATACCCAGAGGAAAGCCAATGTACCCCCCTCCCGTTTCCGCCTTTGTAAAATTATATTCATCAAAAGAGCCTTGTAAAATTAAGTGGTGGTAATTTTTGATCGAAGACTTGATGTAGCTATTTTTGACTGTTAGAATGTGTTATAACCTTTCGAATGGTTTAACTGCTGTAATTGATCCCGGTAGACCCAAGGCCTACGGGGATCAATTACAGCAGTCAAGCGATGCAGGCGAAAGCTTTTCGTAATCAATACAGAGTGGTAAAAGGACACGTGAAAGCAAAATGGAAAGTACCACATATAGAAAAATAAATAAATAAATAATCAATCAATCAATCAATCAATCAAAAATAAATAAATAAATAAAAGATGGTTACCAACTATGCAGTGCCTACGGCTTACGCGTCCCTGCAACCTCCCTGGCAGTCGGCGTTTGGCCAACGTTTCAACCATCAGTCAAACTAGAGGGGGGTATCAGTACCCCGTGGCTCACCAACAGGTGGCCAATGTAAAGGGGTGGCTGGAGTAAAAAAAAAAGTTCAAAACTTGCACACAAAAGACCAAAATTAAAGAAAATAAGCAGCTAAAGGGTTAAATAATATAATAATAACCCCTAAGAAGCATGCTAACATAAAATAGGAACCATGGCAATATGGTACAAGGTAAGTCTCCACTTTGAAAAAAAGAAAGACAAACCTCAAAACCTGCACATAAAAGTAAAAAAAGTATCACATTTGTTTCAAAGGGTTAAAATTTAGAAAAATACCCTGAAAATATTACAATAACCAGCGTGGCAATATGCCAGTGAGATAAAACTCCACTTAAAAAAAAATATCAAAACCTGCACACAAAAGTACAAAACCTGCACAGAAAAGTCCAAAATTAAAGTAAATAAGCAGCTAAAGGGTTAAATAATATAAAAATAGCCCAAGAAGCATCCTAACATAAAATCGGAACCATGGCAATATGCTACAAGGTAAGTCACCACTTGGAAGAAAAGAAAGACAAACCTCAAAACCTGCACATAAAAGTAAAAAAAAGTATCACATTTGTTTCAAGGGGTTAAAATTGAGAAAAATACCCTGTCACAGTAACCACAACGGTAACATGCCAGTAAGGTGAAAGTCTACTTGAAAAATATCCACTTGGAAGAAAAGAAAGACAAACCTCAAAACCTGCACATAAAAGTATCACATTTGTTCCCATGGGTTAAAATTTAGAAAAATACCCTGAAAATGTTACAGTAACCACCATGGTAATATGCCAGTGAGGTAAAACTCTACTTAAAAAAAAATATCAAAACCTGCACACAAAAGTACAAAACCTGCACACAAAAGTCCAAAATTAAAGTAAATAAGCAACCAAAGGGTTAAATAATATAATAATAACCCCAAGAAGCATCCTAACATAAAATAGGAAGCATGGCAATATGCTACAAGGTAAGTTGCCACTTGGAAGAGAAGAAAGACAAACCTCAAAACCTGCACATAAAAGTAAAAAAAAACATCAAAACCTGCACACAAACGTCAAAATAAGTCCAAAATTTGATTCAAAGGGTTAAAATTAAGACGAAATACCCTGGAAAAGAGTTAAATGTTATCGTGAACCCCCACAGCAATATGCAAAGAAGAAACAATTTTTTTTAAAAGCACAAAAATCCAAACCTGTAAACAAAAGAAGTCCAAAATTGAAGTAATTAAGCAGGGAAAGGGTTAAAGAATACAACGTAGCCCTAAGATGCATGTTTACATACAATAGAAAGCATGGACATATGCTACAAGGTAAATCTACACTTGGAAGAAAGGAAAAAAAAAAACCCATGAAAACCTGCACGCAAACGTCAAAATAAGTCTAAAATACTATTCAAAGGGTTAAAAATTTTTTAAAAATGCACTGGAAAGATATCAATGTTATAATAACCACCACTGCAATATGCAGTGAGGTCAACCTCACTTGAAATTGTTTTTTTTTATCTCAACCTGTACATAAAAGTAAGAAACTGTAAGCCTAAGTCCAAAAGCTGTACATAAAAGTCCAAAAATGAAGTAATTCAGCAGGAAAAGGGTTAAATAATACAAACATAGCCCTAAGATGCATGTTTACATACAATAGAAAGCATGGACATATACTGCAAGGTAAATCTCCACTTGGAAGAAAGGAAAAAATAACAACATCAAAACCTGCACGCAAACATAAAAATAAGTCTAAAATTTGATTCAAAGGGTTAAAATTAAGACAAAATACCCTGGAAAAGAGTTAAATGTTATAGTGAACCACCATAGCAATATGCAGAAACTCTACACTTGGAAGAAAGGAAAAAAAAACCCATGAAAACCTGCAGGCAAACGTCAAAATAAGTCTAAAAATCTATTGAAGGGGTTAAAAACTTTTTAAAAATGTACTGGAAAGATATTAATGTTATAATAACCACCACTGCAATATGCAGTGAGGTCAACCTCACTTGAAATTGTATTTTTTTATCACAACCTGTACATAAAAGTAAGAAGCTGTAAGCCTAAGTCCAAAAGCTGTACATAAAAGTCCAAAATTGAAGTAATTCAGCAGGAAAAGGGTTAAATAATACAAACATAGCCCTAAGATGCATGTTTACATACAATAGAAAGCATGGACATATGCTGCAAGGTAAATCTCCACTTGAAAGAAAGGACAAAAAAAAACATCAAAACCTGCACGCAAACATCAAAATAAGTCTAAAATTTGATTCAAAGGGTTAAAATTACGACAAAATACCCTGGAAAAGAGTTAAATGTTATAGTGAACCACTATAGCAATATGCTGAAACTAAAAAAAATTTGAAAAGCCAAAAAATCAAAACCTGTACACAAAAGTTCAAAATATTTGAGAGCGGACGCCGACGCCGACATGAGGGCTATGCCATAGGCTCACACAACTAACGTTGGTGAGCCAACAAAGTGTCCTGATCCTCTCTTTGAAAATCATGGTTACGTCCCTGTTTGGTAGAAGTGAATATGATAAACATGTTCGGAAACATGTACCTGATAGCTGCAACGTCAAACAGAAGTTAAAGTGACC
Organism: Pictodentalium vernedei; assembly: GCA_031216915.1. Classification (NCBI taxonomy): domain Eukaryota; kingdom Metazoa; phylum Mollusca; class Scaphopoda; order Dentaliida; family Dentaliidae; genus Pictodentalium; species Pictodentalium vernedei. Next base: position 166,251,940 of record CM062293.1, read on the forward strand.
AGCGACAACTTTATATAGTTTTTCGTTTGTCTATTTAATGATCTTAGCAATGATGAAAAGATTTCAGTGAATGCTTGTATACCTTTTGAAACACAAACGTTCAGAAAAAACAAATTTTTTACATGTGGTCTCATTTTAAATATAATATTTAGTAGTTTCAGTTTTGAATAACATCTGGATCTGAAGATTATTTTAGCAAATGAAAATTATTCTGCTAAATGAGTATTGAATGCAAACACGAGGAGCATCGTCGGCAATTAAATTTCCAATATTTCCACCCAATTACAACGTAGAACAACTCTCATTTTCAAAACTTAGCCAGGAGAAAGGCATGGACGTGGAGGGGTATATGAAAGTCTCAGAGCAGGCTGGGGCGATAAGCATCCCCACAAGGCCGTGAAGGTTCACATCACGCGATATGCATTAGGACCTCAAAGAGATATTTGGTACTTGATCACACCACGGTACCATATACTTACTCGATAAATCCTTAGAGATATCTGAACATTCAACAAGCAATTGGCAGACCATGGACAAAGGTTTCATGAACTACAGATTTTCTTCCTAGATCATCAACTTTCTTTTGATGCAATCAGACAGTGGATAAGTGAATTACACCCGTCGAGTGTCGCGACTCAAATCACCCTCTAAGTGTTATATCTGGAACTATGAACCATGTTTCTAACGTAAGAGCCAAAATCCGGCCAGCGCTATTCGCAAAAAGAGACATTCACATTCCCCCTTTTCTTGAATAAATAATGATATTCGTTTTTGTCTTACAAACATAGTTTATGACTCCTCAGTGGAGTCAAAATGCGTATAAGTAAATGTCTTCCCGTCAGAGGTCGAGAGTCCAGTCATCCTTTACGTTCTGTATCTAGAACTCTTTACCTGGCGTAAAAACAAAAAGCAGGTCAGCGCGCGTCATAAAAATCGCCATTCATTTTTTTCTTGAATGACTGAAAATGTCGTTTTTGCCCCAGGAACATAGCTTATGACTGCTCACGGGAACGAACTCGTTGAGCTCGTTCCAAAGAAGGGTAATAAATTATGTCCCGGGACAAAAAAAAACTCGATTTTTTTTTGTTATTCAAGAACATTTTTTGCAGGTGTCGACTTCTATTCGGGCTGGGTAAAGAGTAAAATATTTCTTATTGATGTAAATTATGTTCAAACGTTAAACTAGATTGTGAAACTGTCATAATTCCGACATAGTCCACAATACAAATATTTATTTCCGTAGACTACATGTTCCGAATAAACATGGCTGGTCATAAATTTAGGAAATACCAGACGCGAAAAAAATTCCCCAGTGGTGAATACAATATCAAAACATGAGATTTCATTATTGTGACAATCATGTCTTCTTACGTTAAATTGTTAGTTTCGAAAAATAGTTGTGTTTGTTTGAAGATTTCCGGGCATATTTTAACGATCTAATTCAATAGAATTGTGTATTTGACAACAATGCTACAGTAATCTTTTGTAACACAACAAGTGTTTCTGACAGAGCCTTCATTCGCTTGTGCTCTCGAATATTCAAATATTTGTAGAGGCGCCATTGAATATTTTAATAGTAACCCAATCTGCAGCAAGATGAACTTCATTTTCATTACTTGCTTCACACAGTATATTAAACTCTCAAACCACCAGCGAAATTCTACGAGGAATTCCATGCTGTTATGGCCAGGAGCCAATACTATAAAACTTTATAAATGTATTTTCTAGAATTATATTTTGAACCTATTAATATAACTGACTAAAATGAATCATTAGCATTTTAAAATATATGTCAATTTGCCAAGCAATAATTGCAAATGTGTTGCAAAGTATAACCAGCACAAGCAAAGTTTCGGCTAATGGACCTCCGGGTTAAACCCGGAGGTCCATTAGCTGAACCATTGCTTGTGTTTTTTGTCGATATGTACAAAATTTGAAAGTTATAGCATGGGTAATGACTCCACTCCGCTGGTGATTTACTTACAATCCACTCTCCACGTACTGTATTCCACCGCATGCTAAAGCGTTAAATATAAGTAAATTTTATCAGGTTCTGGCATCAAGCCAGAAAGTTATCGATACTGCCTCATTAAACCATCAATTAGATTTCAAACAAATTGCCTCTGAAAAACATCGTATATTATTTACATTGGTTTAAGAACTGATGTTTCATCCATTGGCAATGTTCACACGCCGCATTTTCGTTGATTTCGTTCCTCAGACATTACCTCGTCTGTATGACCGACGTCGCCATTTTTCAAATTGATCTCAATTTCTATAATTAGTTTTCATTAACTAAAACAACCCAGTACATATGCTGCTTTGCGTCTAGAGTGAACACATATTGGCTAATCGGATGGTTCACGAGAAAATGGAAGCCCCAATTTAGGTTAGAAGCATGAGCAGTCGCGCCAAACCGCACTTAACTTTGCATTCTATACGAGACAGGAGAACCGCATTTTTCATTTCGTCAATTTTTAAAATTGGCCACTTTATATAATTCGATGTTCAAATCTCGTTTCACTGCATTAACTGTCGAATGTACATTGAGAGTAAATATAAATTCCTGCGAAAAACCTGAATCGAAATACTTTATGCATTATCACATCAACAATTTTAATTCGACTTTTCAAGTTTTCGTGACAGCAAATTCAAATTTAACTCCATGCAACCAAGGCTGAAAGACACGATACTGGAGGACAGTTTTCAAATATAAATTAGACTATCGAGATAAAAATCACTACACTAATAAACTTTTCTCTTTATATACCTACTTTCATGGAGTTAAACCTTTTATTTTTTGTTTCAAGTATGTCAAAATCAATCACTTCTCTCTGTTTTGTCAAATTTGTTAAGGAACGTACTTATTTTTAATTGCCTATTAACTTTTAAGGAACGTGTTTACATTTCGAACTGATTGGTCAGATCGTTTCCGTTAAACAACTGGGTATATCCCATTTTCCATGCACCAGGGGCGGACTGGACGAAGAAAAGTAACCGGGAAATGTATCAAAGCGGGCCCCGGGGAAAAATTTGATATTTCAAACTGAACAACCGCTGCTTCCTTGCATCTGAGCGATCACTGGCATCACAGGCAGAGGACATTTCGATGGCATTTTTTCTTCATCACTCATTCGGCAAGAATGGTATCAACAGGGCGTGAGGGGTATGAGGGAGTGGTCGGTTTTAACCATAGTTCGGCCCAATCGGAGAAAATTCTGATTTTTCAAATTAAAAGAACGCTGTTTCCTTGTAGCGGGACGATTAGTGGCAGACTGGACTGCCGGTATATCGAAATGTTCTCTGCCTGGACTGCCATTAGCAGTCCACATAGAGAACATTTCAATATACCGACATTCTTTGCAATCAGATGCATTTCGCCTGCTGTGTGTTTTCACGAAATTTCAGGCACTAACAGGTTTTGGGGTGCATCAATTTTGTGGGCCCCAGGAGCCACCCAATCGGGTACCCACCAGGAATTTTTCCGGTAGACCATACAGACAGTCCGCCTCTGCCATACACAACGGGATCAAAAGTTGAGAATCCGAAAAGATCGAGAGGAAACGGATCGGCAATGTTATGAAACAAAGGATATGTCATTCCGTTAGGTTGTAATTCTGTTCAATTCATTATATTATTTCACAAAACTCAAACTATAATGCCCACGCCCTATATAAGAGCAACCATTCATGAAGGTACAAATGTTAATCGTCACCCAATATGGGCGTTGGACTATACTGGTATCTACCACATGAGTACATGTATATAGAGCTTTTTGTAATTTATTTATTGGTGTTTCAGGTTACTTTAAACATCTGTTGCTATATAATGACCACAACGCACGTGTAAAATCAAGTTTATTTAGTTAATATATTCTGCACACTTTCACGTTATCTGACGTGCACCACAGACATTGTTATCCAAAACTGGTCTACCACATGATAGAAACATGGTTTTACTTCTCGGGGTTTCTGCAGGGAATAGAAAATTATAACGCTCACCTCCTGACAGCAAAAATGGATTCTCTACAATAATGTATCAGCAAATATTTAACCAATAATATATCGTGTAAAAGAGCTGAGTAAGCTGAATAAGTGCAAAGGTAAAAATTTTCTTCGACACAAACTGTGTTGACATCGGAGTATAGAGGGTTAGTTGGCTTAGTGTCTCCCCTAGGTGTTTTCTACATGCTTCTCCGGTCCGTGCTATCTGGTTACCTGGAAATCATTGTTGCCGGCAAAACACTCGGAATTAACATGAATACCAGTTGTATCATAATTTGGATAATTATGTATATTTTGATAAACACTAATATTGTATTTGCCATATTCAATAGCGTCATGATGTAGATCTGTGACACTCGATAAAATGAATATGATACTGCCATTGGAATTAACCCTTTGAACCCTGGTGGTATAGTCTATGTCAGTTCAGCTGGTAGAGCCTATATCCGTTACTGGGGGAAGACCAATCAATATTTTTAACGTGCAGCCTTGGGGCTGCACGTTGAAAATACCTTGATTGGTCTACCACACAAGTTCACTGAGCAACTATCTACTTTTTTAATTCAGGTCGTATCACGATCCTGGACAGGAAAAAGGGCCTTTCGGGTTCAAGAGGTTAATATACTAAAAAAGGTTAACAACGAAAAGGAACTTTGAGGCTATCTATAGATTTACATTTCAGTACGGTGACCACAATGTTGGCCTCTTCTGCGATCCGATCGCGACACACTCACACAATTGAGTCGAGATTTCGCGAATAAAATACTATGAAATCAGGACCACATTAACAAAAATAATCGAAAATAATACCTGAGATTAAATGTTCGAGCATTTCAGTTTTACGTGTGAGATTCTACATTTTTATCTAGGGGTGTCACGATTATTGATTTTCCTGATCGACTAACCGCTCAAGATAATCGACTAGTGGTAACCAGGTGACCCTTTAACTGGTGGAGTGCTGAATTATGTTTGGTCACGAGAATTTGTTCACATGTCTCAACCTTGTTTAATTTCACTTCAAAGATAATATGAAGCACATCCACAAAATATGGAGCCTATAAGAATGAAGTCCAAATATGGGTTTCAGCACTAAACCAGTGAACAATATTAAGAAAACAAACACGTGAAAAGTTGCTTGATGAAGTGACTCCTTGTGCCGTTCGCAATGCGTTGCTGACTGTTTCTATTGTACTTACAGCGACGTAGGACTGTAGGCACTACCCCAGAATGAGAGAGAGAGAGAGAGGGAGAGAGAGAGAGAGAGAGAGAGAGAGAGAGAGAGAGAGAGAGAGAGAGAGAGAGAGAGAGGGGGGGGGAGGGGAGAGAGAGAGAGAGAGAGAGAGAGAGAGAGAGAGAGAGAGAGAGAGAGAGCTATCCTTAGCCCCTGTAATTTACCACTAAAAGCAGGAATTATTTACCATAGTATACAAACACTGCTGCACTATCACAGGTTCCCGCGGGGCGTTTGAAAATGATATATCTGCGAAGTGAGTTTGTACAATATCAGACTCTTGTGACTAATCTGCAAGTACCACATGGACTACTAACAGTGGTAACCTTAACAATACGGACATATCCACACAATCTGTAGATAAACACAAATACAACTGTTGTCTAACCTAGCATTTAGTTGTATTATCGAAAGTGATGTTGATACAAAGAACTAACAAACAGAAGTTCACGCGGGATGCTATATTGTGTAATAGTGAATACTGCATCTCAGGTCATGACATTGTGTTCGTAAATGCTTGTACATCAGCAAATCTTGTGACAGTGCAGTTTCGAGTAAACACATTTTCCTTGCAATTTTGAAGTAAACTTGAGATTGGGTCAAGTATTTGTCCTTTGGGCAGACTCGAACGGATATAACACCCTGGATGCCAGAGAGCGATGCGGTGGCAAGGCATTAACTTCTTTCGTATTAGTTTGCACGTGTGAATCTTGCTTTGAACCCACAATTAACCAAAATGAGTCCAAGTGGAAAAAGCAATCATTGATTGTAATGTTTTGTTACAACAATTTTACCATCGATTCACTGTGAATTGATAAAGAGGTGGATTTTGGTGTCTGAAACTTTCCGGTTTCTCCAGAACAGAAGCTTGGTACCAAAGCTTTTCTTAGTTGGGGATAATAAAGTCCACGGATGCGTGAGACGTCAATTGACAAGTTTCAACATTTTGAAAGTGCAGTCATTAAAATAACACAATACTGATGACTGTGATCGTATGTCTGATTCCAATACATTTTCATCAGTTCGTACCTAGAGCGTATCGAGGCGTCACATTCAATGCTTTAGTAGCGCAGATGGCGCCTTGATGCAATTCTAGGGACGAATCGCTTCCAATGATTTATATCTAAGCACTCCACGCTCCAAAATAACTCACTGACGAGGTTCTTATTCTTTACGCATACTGCGAATCATATATCTTCTTCTTGAATGGGCATATAACGCCAGGTTTTTGTATGTCTTTAGATTAGGGAGAGATCTGCAGCTCTTTGTTAACGGTATGGATACCCAATTGATTGCGTCTATAAATTATTAGTTCAGTGATCCTTGTCCCCCTTCGACCATGATTTACCAGACGGGGGGTGTCATATACTTTACTGGCTATATCACGTTGCACCTGTGGAAGGTTCAGTAATAATTTAATCCCACGTCACTGAAAGCCTGGAGCATTAGTTCATTTCGGACACTTCCAACTGATATGTTGTTCACTGTTCGTCGGTTGCCAAGATTTGCATAGTCCAAATAATGTTTAAAATTGCACGTTTAGGCAAGGGTTTGTAGAGAAGCAATAAATGACACAGAGGACAGAAGGAATGGTCTGTGCACTCCTTCCTGCACTGACTTCATATCAGAAATAAATATCAACAACCCAAGTTCCAACAGAAAAAAAGAACAGGCGTAAAAGCTTCATATGATGCGTTAACCCTTTACCCAACCTGAAAAGCAGACGACACTTGCAAAAATAATTCTTGAATAACTATTTTTTTCACTTTTTGTCTCAAAAACATAGGTTATGACCCCTCGTTGGAACGAGCTCGACGAGCTCGTTCCAACGAGGGGGGTCATAACCTATGTTTTTGAGACAAAAAATGAAAAAAATAATGAAAATTAATTGGCGATTTTTGAGAATAGCGCTGGCCGGTTTTGGCCGTTACGTTAGGTAAGGGTTAAAAAATCCGCCAAATTTTGAACACAGAAATAGTTATTTAAATTTTATTTTTATTTTTTGTGTTCAAACTCTAGCCTTTGGTTCCGTTTTAAATGAGCTTTTGTCCTAATGCGGCAAATATGAAGATTTGTTTGGAAAAAAAGAGTGTGCCCCCTTAGTTGATGTGTTAAAGAGATCGCGAATGAGGGATGTAAATCTACCAAGTGAGATAGCCATGGTGTGAGTACAGGTGATGTTTACATTAACGTCCATCCAAACAGAGTGTGTTTGTTTTCATACATACCAAATAATAGATCGGTGACAACGCACCTTTTACACTGTTCAGCAAACATTCTTCAAGTATATGGGAAAAATATCAAAAACAAAACCTAAAAAAACATGCAACAGATGACATGACATCACCAATCCCCTTACAAATCGACCAAAGGCTGAATTATTTCTTTTGTGCAATGCCACTCATTCATCACGAAACAAAGTGGAAGATGCAATGTTTTTTTCCAGAACACACCAAATAGAAATCATTTATCTGCTTCCAAAACATACATGTCCTCTCACTGACACGGGCGCGTTGGGTTTGACCAAACCCGGGGTGGTTACCTATTTTCCGAACACAAAATGATGAACAAATAACACCGTTTCAATAACACAGAGGGATTTCATGACTGAAACGTTTCGTCATTCAAAGACATTGACAGGGAAGATAGCTCCCCTTAATTTTCTGAAACTGCCAGTTCATTTAACACCAAGGGTGTGAAAATTTCTTTTAAAAATTGAAATTTGGAAATATTGGCGAAGTTGTATTATCGATGTGCGCATCATTTCACAAACTTTGGGCATTGTCCTGTAGAGTGGTATAAAAATACAGATACGGGCTTTTTACATTTTTTGCCCAATGAGTTTGAAATACAATTCTTATATTTTTCAAACGTTTGTTTGACTGTTATTCTCTGCTGAAACCCTCGTTTGAATATAAGAATACGGCGCTTTCGCCATCTTTTGATGTCCGGTACTTATTAATGAATGAATGAATGAATGAATGAATGAATGAATGAATTTATTTATTTACTGGGGTTTAACAACACTTTAGACAGCCAGGTTCACCTCGTGTCTGACAGTTTTACGGGTAGAGGAAATCGGAGTACCCGAGAGAACCACCGAGCAGTGGCGAGTAACTGTCAGACTCCCAAAGTTACTAACTCCACAAAAGCAGGGTTAGCATTAGCTGAAGACAAATGCACCATCGACGTGCAGTACATCTTAGACACAGCGCCACCCTGTCCCCACAATTGGGATGAAGTGCCTTGCCCAAGTACACAGCGTAGTTACCCTTGGTGGGGATCGAACCGTGGAAATAATTTCGGTTTGAAGTCCAACACCGTAACCACTGAGCCACCGCGCACCCTGATATTTTGTACTTTTTTAATTCATTATATCAGCAGTGGGCGCATCGTGACATATAATATATGCACTGTCTTTTCCACTGAAAATAAAGTCTAGGGGATAATATATGCTATTTTCTCCCGAGAAGAATAAAACCTCGCCAATTACTGTAAAAACACATTCGCTAAACAATGAGCCAAAGTGGACACCTTAGAGCTGGCAGGTGAATATTTATTTATTGGTGTTTAAGGTCACATACTTATGCACAATGGCTAATCGTGACCGAGACAGTTTTACAGGTGGAGGATGCCGGAGTACCCGGGGAGAACCACCGAGCATCGATTAGCAACTGTCAGCTCCTCAACATTCTAACTCTTGTTCAAGCTCCGCTCAAGCAGGGTTACAGCAGTTGAAGACATGTGCACCATCGATGTGCAGTACGCCTGAGTACACGGCGTCATCGTGTCCCCATGTAGGCAACCGGGATAAAGTGCCTTGCCCAAGGAAGCAACGCGGGTCGTCGCGGACGGGGATCGAACTCGGGACCTCTAGCATAGAAGTCCAACAGTCTACCACTGAGCCACCGCGCTCCCAGCTGGCAGGTGAAATACTGATAGATATTCTTAATGACGGATTATCAGTGAAAAAAATTGCTTCTAATTACCTTGCCATAAGAATCCAGGTTTTCCTGTTGTTACTTTTAATAAACGAAAACAACAGACAGCTTTGAGAGCTGTCTGTTGTTTTCGTTTATTAGAAGTATCAAAAGGGAGCTTGGCTTTATTTTCGACTGATGTCTTAGGTGTTTTTTCAACAATTACTTGCCTCTTAATTGGACCGCCGTTGCCCATCTAATAATTTCAAGGGAGATAACGTTATCAAATGTCGATTTTCATCACGATATAAGTAAGGGATGCGCACATTTATTCGTCATGTGGTCAGTTTATACAGTTATACAACGTAGTACTCGGCAGATATTCCGAGACATGGAGACAGAAGGATTCCCATTGCGTTCTTCAATACCTCATGAACAACAACAAACTTAACTTCCGGAATACAACGGATCTGGTATCACAGAACTAAATATTTTCCCATAGGTGATCGCATCACTTAAATTTTGGCATTCAAATATCTTTGTCAATTATAGCCCTTCAGAAAACTTGTTTTGCCCCGAAAATAGGCGGTCATGCAACAATAAGAGAGAAAAATGGCACGAAGGGAAGTACCGGTCACGTGCACATATTTTTCAGAGAATTCCCAACAAAAACACACAAAAAGTAAATTGTATTTTTTTAGGCCCAAAAGTCATCAAATCACCCTCTTTTTTATCAGGAACATTTAACAATGATGCAAGATGTCAATAGAATGTTTCAAACGTTTATCAAAACAATATATGTTCCCAAGGCTGTTTATTTTTAGAGATGTCATCATTTCCGAGTGCAACATTTCAAGGCGGGTGACTCTAATTCAAATATTTAGTTCAGCGATACCGTATATATTGTCAAGAACCACCTGACTGACGGCAAAATTCGATATGTCTAAACACTTTTTCCATGATACACAGTGTACAGCTACAAAGTGTTTTTAAAGCTATTCCCCGAGCCAGAAAATTCACAGCTCAGAAAAAGAAAGAATAACATCAAATAAGTAATATTCAATCTATGAAAAAGAGTGGGAACTGAGAAACCTTGACAATCAAGTCATGGATGATGTGATTGCATACTCCCATTTACACATTCCAATTGACACCCCATTCGGCCTAATTCTATATCATTTTATCATCCGTTCGAATTCCCAAACATCAAACGTGGGTAGGAAGGAAGCGTTGTTTAGTCAACTTCTGCGAAATAGGTGTGGCATGCAACTAATTATCACTGGTATCAGGGGAGTAGGAAACGTCTCGAACGTTTGAGGACATGGTCACACAAGGGCACCCACACACTGAGTTATATCAGTGGAGACTTGTGCCTTCGTAGGACGGTAGGGATACAATACAAAAAGCTATGTTTGGGACTCACGAAACTCTACATTAAAAAGCTGCAAATTTTGGGGCTCCCTATTTAACAAATGTCCCCATCAGGTCTTCGGCCCGATGGGAAAATTTGTTAAATATGGAACCACAGATGTACATATATCTCGACTAGAGGCCGTATTCGAGACAAATCAAACGAGGGGCGTCTTTGGTCACATCCTTAGAGTAACTAGTCCGTGCACCCTTTCCTATTAATTCCAAATAAAATTTCAATGACAGGCTGGTAAATATAATGTTGGATGAAATTTGCTCTCTGTCTCTTTGTCGCTCTCTCTGCCTCTATCTTTGTTTCTGTCTCTCTCTGTCTCTATATCTCTCAACTATTTCTGGGAGAAAAGTATGAGGAGGGGCACGTGCCCCTGCGACCCCTGGTTCCCTCGTCTCTGACTGATGATCCGAAGACTATTATGGCAGATAATCAAAATATCCGTAGCATAACCTCATAGCATTTCCATATTGATTCCGAATTTTATTTGTTAACTTAGATAACTTAATAGGATCTAATGTTCGAAAAATTCACCATTGATTTGTGCAGATTATGGAATACACTGGGGTTTGAGGATTCCCTTCATTTACCTAGAGGAAATAATCTTATGTTTTAGCATTGCCTAACCATTTGGATCCTTGTTTCTTTATTACAGCCAGATATTCTACGGCACGTCACCATGACAAGACGCATATCAACTTCAGGGACGCTTACTTATAATGAGAATTTAATGCGAAGTTATAGGTGTTATTATTTTCATTAAATGTTTGTACCCACTGGTAATTTACCACCACCGAAGTACCAAGTTCCACACCCGTTGCAAAAAGCGAAAACCAAATTACAAAAAAATATAAAAACGAAGACAAGACTCCAGTTGTGTCCACGTAGACAAGAGGGACACAACGCGTGCACATGTTTTCGAAATATTTAAAGGTTTAACCCTTTGAAACGTTTTTGTTGGTGTCTCCAATGTCAGGTAAACTGCATGGATTGGGAGAACCCATATTCATTACTAGTGGTGTCAGTGAGGCAGCACGTTGGAAATATTGATTGTTTAATCTCACTGAGATTAAACATTCCCTGAGCGGCCATTCCCTTTAACAAAAAAGGGGAGCACCATTATTTTTAACTGCAATGCAGGGTGTTTGTTTTCAACGAAATAATGTCGATTATAAAGCTGACAAAAACATGTAAGTGACCCACTCTGTCCGACCTGAAGTTCACTCAGTTATCAAAGTTAACGCTCCATAATTATTTCACCAACTGAATTAAAATATGAATTTCAATTTTATTTGCTTTCGAAAGAGATTAATTACCAAACAAGAAGCGAGAGCAAAAGTTTCTTTTCTGATACACATACAAGCTGATTTCTGAACCACGTCTTGCTATTTCATAATTAACCCTTTACTGAAAGTAACGTCAAATCCGACCAGCGCTTTTCACAAAAAATTCTATTCAATTTTCATTATTCTTTTCATTTTCTTTGCGTCAAAAACATAGCTTAGGACCCCTCATTGGAACGAGCTCAACGTCCTAAGCTATGTTTTTGACGCATAAAATGAAAAGAAATAGTTATTCAATACTTTTGTTGGCAAGTGTCGTCTACTTTTCATGTTAGGTAGAGGGTTAACCTACTTATAACTTCTGTCATTACAGAGGGAATGATCACGTGTTCTTGTTTCACAAGCCTATCAGGAACGATACAAACAGTATTATATTTGGAGATGAACACAATGGTACAACACTTACTATCCTGTTTGACGAATGGCCGGTAAGTTCCTACTAAAACTATACGAAGAGCATATATGACGCTTTCACCCAACCATCTAAAATATTGCTTGATAGGATCTCACATGTTCTGTTCAACAATAGTGACCATATTGTACCTTTACAGCCACAGTTCACTATTTTAAGTGAGCCTACTCTTTGAATAACTTGAGTACCATTTCCTATCAACATGTTCAGACTTACCTTGGTACCAGAGCAAGACGGCGAGCTGCTGCGTTGAAAGGGTTGAAAGTGTCTCTAAGTGGCGCATCCTCGTGGCACACTAGACTCTATTTTACTAAATAAACCACCACTCCTTTCACTACGCTGGATTTATCCGCGAGCTGCTTCTCGATATAACGCACTTTATCAAACCTTTCGATTCCATGAAACAAAGACACTGATAAACATCTTCCAGCCACAAGTCGGTTACCATTTTAAAGGAAAGTATGTGGCCCAAAAACGTTATTCCCAGAAAGAAATACAATTCTTATACTCCTGCCATGCGTACAAATAAGTTTGTGACTGGAATTGGGCATGATGCAATCTCTTTGTTGGAGAAAAAATTAGAGAGGAGCAAGGATTTATGTCCTATTCACTACTTGTGATGGGATTGCATAGGTTGTAATTATATCGTTGTGTTGTGCTGTCAATGTCTTGGTTGATATTGGTTTTCATGGTATCATTGCTGGCCAAATCACTGGAAATGCCAGGAACCTGGAACAACACTGGAAATACCAGGAACCTGGAACAACAAAAAAGCGTTATTAAATGATGATCGTGTGCTGAATTTCCTTTTTTTATACAGCATGCATAAGAAAACAATGGCTGATAAATTCTTACCGTTAAAAAAATGTAAAATCGAGCACATAAAGAATGGGAAGATAGGGATTTTGTTGGGGATCAAGGGGGAGAGGGGTGCTGTTTCTCTTTCAATCATTCTGATAAAATCATAAACTCCCTTAATTATCAAAAGACGTGAATTTCGTAGATGAATCATGGCAACAAAACAGTACTACACTTGAAAACGATAGACGAAAACGATGCTTCACATTCGTGGCTTTTCAAAGCACCGTATTTCTGCTTGATACTTTATATAAAAAAGTTATTTCTACGAATCAGAGTCAAAGCTCCACGTCAAAGTCCAAGTCCAAAAAATTGTAGAGTACAGAGAGAGTGTAAACATGAATACCGGTCCTGCCTACGAGTAGAACATTGTCTGGATTTAGTGTTGCACAACACGGGTCACTGGCTTCGCCCTGGGGATGTTGTGAAGCGTACTGTGTATGAGTAATTACACGATTAACCAAGGGATACTCGGTGAATTGTGATGGACTTTTCAGTGTTTTGTATTTCGCTGGGTGGAATTGCTTTTGTTGAAACGGACTTCCACGTATTTTTTTAAAATTTCTTTAATGCTTTACCTAACGAATCGACCGCATCCGTCTAAAAACATATCATGTGACCCTTCATTGGAACGATCTCGTCGAGATCGTTCCAATGAGGGGTTACATGATATGATTGTCTTGAAATAGCTTGAAAATAATATTTAAAATAACATGTATAATTTCACGTGATCACATGATACTACAAATACCAATAAAGAGAGGATCAGCTGTAAGTCCCATATTTATTGTTGCATTTACGCAACCAGTTCAGTTCAAGGTCCGGAAATTTACGAAACTCACCCAGAATATTAGGTCCGTACCTCCAAAAACTCGGTCCAGACTCTGGAGCGAGCCTACTCTGGACCGTGCTTTGGTGGGGTACAGACTAATGTACTGGAGGAGTATGGTACATTTCGCAATAAAGTGGGATGAATTGGAGATTCTATTTATTACATGATTAAAAACCAGATAAAAGATGCCAAAACGCCCAGAGAAATAAACAACCTTCACAAAGGACCTCAAATTAACTTCTAAAAACAAAGCGTTGTTTGGAACAGCCCACTCCCCAGAATAATCTCTAATTACGTAGATATTCTAAACCGCCGAAAAACTAGAATTGTATCAAAACAAAATATTTGTATTTCAAATGAAACCACACGGTCGTATGCCTTGGTTCAAGCTTTTCGCAGGAATCCGATATGAACAACCGAGGCTGCTTCCGGATTGCCACTGAATGAACGAACTTTCTCTTGCTTTTAAAGTGGGATTTCTTTGCCGAAAAAGGGTATGATAAAGTGATAAAATGCATTTCGTTATCTAAAACGAAAGTGCCAGTTCTGTATGTTTGTCTTGCCCCACCGTTGAGAAAGTCTATCTCTTGATCGGACGATGGAAGTCTCTGGCAATATTGCCACTGTCAGATGGAATATATGTATATGTATGTATACCAGAGATACCGGAGCGCAGGGGGATAGACACTTGGGCGGTAGCGGCATACAATCGTCTCGTCACAGATTTCTCATATTTTTAAGTAAACTGTGAATTAATCTGTGAGAAGCTCAATCTTCATAACTATATCACATACACTAAACAGATCAATATGCGGAGACAGCATATGGTATAGTTATAAACACAACCCATGCCACTTAACTATTTTCTACACTGAATTGGAATATTTTATTTCTTGATGTTATTTAGATTTTCATATTTCCTGGGAGCGTTTTCAGGATTCCCTACGGAATACAACTTTTTCCGTGAAACTGACGTTGCATGGAAGAGTAATTTATGTAATTATGTTTGGAAATGAGGACATATTTTACCTTTGTGGTTAAAAAGTAGACGAGGAGGAATGTATAATGGAAGCATGTGCTTCCAAAGGCTAGAGTTCCCACCTCAAATACGCTTCTGGCACCTTGTATTGTGAACGCGTTAATAGTACAAATAATAGCAAGCACAGCGTGACAGAGCTGGCGAATTTCATTCCTACTGTCTCTTATAATACCATCATTGATGCGTTGATATTTTGTTTCACAGGGTTACGTTACAATGAATGTGTTCTTCTTCGACTACAACATTTATGATGACAGCACCGTTTTGGTCGACTGGTTTGATACGGAGCTTTACAAAGCTGACGAAAAATCTAAATACGAGCGAATCGAAATCAAAGGAGAGCGCAAAGAAAAGAAAACAAAGTGAGTTTTTTAAAAGAGCCACAAGAGCCACTGGTATATTCAAATAGCAGTTGAAATGATTTATCTGTTACATTATCTTAGTATGAATATGGGATGGGCGTGTAATTTATTTATCACTGCTGTTTAAGGCCATTTTCAGCACATATGGCTAGATCATTACCTCAAAAATGGGTATGACATCAAGTTTTGCCAATGGTTTATCTGTCTACATTACAGAGGTTCCACCCAAGGCATTGGTTTCCGGGAACTATTATATAAGTCAAGCTGAACTTGTTTATGACAAGCTCTGCTCCACATCCCAGGGGTCCAACCGCAAAGTGTGTGTACAGTTGTTTGAAATGGTACGCACTTCATACAAATTAACAAGCACACCCGGCATTCATTTCAGTTTAACTTTAATTTAGATTTGTTGCTTGTACTATAATGTACCTCGAGA
This sequence comes from Pictodentalium vernedei, assembly GCA_031216915.1. Classification (NCBI taxonomy): domain Eukaryota; kingdom Metazoa; phylum Mollusca; class Scaphopoda; order Dentaliida; family Dentaliidae; genus Pictodentalium; species Pictodentalium vernedei. The sequence continues at coordinate 166,267,800 of CM062293.1, forward strand.
CGGTCGAAGTCTGTGCATTTTTATCAGACAAATGCGTATATTGCGCAGTTTCAATCAGTCGTATCAGCTTTTGTGCAGAGTAATATACGCAGTCTCGAATATTCATAATGGAAACTAATGTGAACAACCCACGTGATTACTAATTTGGAAAATAATTTATCAACAGTAGAAAGAATGTGGCCTTCAACAGGGACGCACTTTTCAGGGATAATTACGAATGATTGTTTTGGGTAATATGTGAATGAAATTTGACGACTTCGCAGCCCACCCAGTGCAATTGTAGTTTAACCCTTTACCCAACACAGACGATATCAAAATGTATTATTTTAATTACTGATTTTTAAAAATTTTGAAAAATTTTCAATAAAACCATGCCGTGTAACCCCTCATTGGAATAATCTCATCGAGATCGTTCCAACGAGGTGTCACATGATATTGTTCTGCTAACAATTTAAAAGAAATACATTTTTTCTTCAATGTGTAAATTACGCGGGTGGATGCGGTCGATTCGTTAGGTAAATGGTTAATTGACCGTTAGAGACGCCCGAATTATTTTCGACACATGGTCGGTAAAATCAAAAACATTCGTTCGATAGGAAAAAAATTCACGGATTCACCAAAAACACCCATCTTGTCCAATTATATGCAAGCAAATCTGATATCCTTTAAGAAGATTAAATTAAAAATCTGTTTAATACACATTCATAATTGCAGCTGTTGTCAGCAGTGTCCTCGCGAGTTTGATTCGAACTAAGAATCAGATCCTCGAAAACTGTACACGATAAATTCATTAACAACTTTTGCGCATTTGTGTAGGATTCGGGATTTACATCCGAATGCAGCGATACTGACTACTTCCAAGTCCGATGGCCTCACCATGTTTCAAAGTCTGAAATATATTTTTATTCTCGTCAGATGAAGAAACAGCTGAGCAACACAGATTTAGCGTGAATACAGAAATTTTAGCATGTTGAACACCAGTTTAGAATTATTAAACCGTTCAATTCTGAAATTCACCCAACACAGTTCCGCGTAAAATATTATACAACATCTAATAAAAATGTAAAATGGAATAGAGGATTAGTCCATTACACAGTTGATTTACCGTACAATATAAAAAATAAACAGGTTTACATCTGCTGGAGAAAGTCATTCAAAAACATGTAAAGAAAAAGTTACAACCAGGGACCAATACGCTAAAACTTTTACAATTGTATTTTCTAGAATTGTATTTTTTAGTTATGACTTAAAATGGGCTCAAATGAATCGTTAGCATTTTTCAAAGATATGACAATTTGCCTGTTGGCAAATCAAATAGCAACATCTTTTAAAATGCTAATGATTCATTTTAATAAGTTATATTAATAAGTAGAAAATATAATTCTAGAAAATACTATTGTAAAAGTTTTAAAATAGTTTGAAATAGAAAACAGCCATCTCGTATTCATTGAATAATCTATTTTTTATACGTTCAACTATAATTGTTGAGAAGATATGAGATTTGTTTAGCAGTACAAACTTCCAAGCAGGATAAATAAAACGGCGGTTTCACAATAGTGAGAGTACACCTTCCAGACCAAGAATGGAGTTATCCAGACCACTGCATAGGGAAATTAAGAACACTGTTGAACTTTTAATTAGAATGTTCTATGGCGTTTTCTCTCATTAAATTCTTGTTCAGAAATAATTTTGACTCATACCTTTTCTGAACGTCATGTATAAACACACTAGGGGACTGTATTTCACTGTGGCTACTCAATATACGCCACAAAGGAATGGTCAGTCGACGATTAGCTGAGGCTCTAACAGAAATGCTTGGGAGCGCGCATACCGTACAGCGAATCTAGTAATTTTTCCTGGACATTTGGGCAAAACTACTTGTTCATGTTTCCCATATTAACGCAGACGGTAATCGTTTGTATCCACACAAAACACCACCTACATCAATGTATTTGGGGTAGTATCAGATCAGTTCAAACATATACTCTCGAGATTGGGAGTTCATCCCTTATTTTGCAACGGCATAAAACGAACACAGCGACACTTTCTTCAAACTAAAGTAAATTGACCGTTCTTTTCTCTAGTATTTCTCAAATAGAGTTTCCGATATTACGCTGTGCATTCTTTGTCTTGCCAGCTTCTGTTTTACGCAAAACTGTATGCATATAGGGTTGAATGTGTTAAGGCGACTCGTCAGTCAGTAATATTGATTGTGGAAAAGATCTTTAACATGACACAAATCTCCGGACATTCACTTAGTTGTGAAAGTTTACACAAACCCCTCTAGATAATATCCTTATCTTTATTCGAGTTTGATAACACTATAATTATATCGTGACTGTAATAGAATTATAAAATCAAATTTAGCCAATCGATTTATAATTATAATTAAGTCCAGGCTTTGGTGACCGGGGCCTGTTATACCTGTGAAGCAAAAAATTCTACCACAATAGAAAGCACTGAATCACTTCCTATTTCATTCCTTCGGTGACTTCTGAATTGTAGATTCTCATTTCTAAGTCGTATATTATGATTCGTGACAAAAAAGGTTTAAAGAGAAATCGAAACAGTCTAAACCGATGCGACATTAGTACATGGGCAATGTATATATTAAACAATAATTAACAACTATGTCAACTGAAAACAATACAGAGGTAACTCGTACGGTGCAAGAAGCGTGATAGGCTACACAACACCAAGAAACTATAGTTTTCAACCTGACCAAAAAAATCTCTTCGAATCTATAGAAAATCTACAGACGTTTCACCTGATTTTCTGCTAACGCACAACCGGGTTCAATCCGAAGGTCCATTAGTTGAAACTGCTCTTGCTCCTTCAATATTGTTTCATAAAATTCGACATGAAACGGGCGTTCACGCTCCAAATTTACGCGGATATGCGTTTTATTTGGAGATCTGAGTTCATATCTAATGATGCATTAATCGATTCAACCCTGTGTTTTGGATAGCATCGTCGTATTTAATATTGTCTATAACAATTGGACACCCACTCTCTTCTCGTTGTTTATCGTGACGTCTACTTGTCTATTGCCACATTGTTAAAGCTTATGGATGCCACTATATCTTACCTCCTACAAGTATCTGGGAATTCCATTGGTTCAAAGACGTCACATGCAGACTGCATATAAAACCATATACTGCCTGTCAACATCAATATACGCTGACAGCTATGGGTAATCTCCCCTTTGTTCATTGATTATTCAAGGTTATAGTCCGAAGGCAGGGAGGGCAGCTATCCCTGCCCCCGTGTTTCCGAAGTCCCTGATTACAGCCACGAAAATTCACCATTAACTCCCACCATCATATCACAGTTGCACAGTGTACGTCTGTTATATCATGTTCCAAGTAAATGGTAAGCCAATCAACCGTATATCTTAAGTCACCGCTGTTCATGTATAATGTTTTGGAAACCCGTCAAAAATCTTTGCACCTTTCGGATATGATAGGCACCTGTCCAAGAACATGTCGAGGCTTGTTGGGAGAGGTAACAATATCAGTGGACATACTTGGTAGGTTCGAGTGAAAATGGTGAATGTGAAATGCGCACGTGCCTCTATGTAAAGTTATCCTTCATGACAAAAAGCATAAAAAATTGAACCATAGCATTTTCTTAAAATTCTCCCAATACTTTCGCTTAAGTTACTTTATATTTCTGAAAAAATATTATCTGTGGGCCAGTAGTGGATACAACCAATGGAAATACTCTCAGTTGGGAAAGTTAATTTTTATTTTCTTTTAAGTGTAATGGACTTAAGTAAGAACTAAAATATAAGGTAACATTCATACATGACATAATTAACACTTAACGTCTATATGCGGTGAGTGTTATTCACAAAATCGCCGTCATGCATGTAAAATCTTTTTCAGTCTGTTCCTCAAAAACATAGCTTATGACCCTTTGTTGAAACGATCGCATCGAGATCGTTCCAACAGGGGGTCATAAGCTCTGCTCTTGATGAAAAAATGAAAACATTTTAGTTATTCTTAAATAATTTTTGAAAATATTAATAAAATAATTGGGAGCACAGTGGTTCAATAATTGGAGTATTGGACCTTCATCCAAAAGGTCGACGGTTCGATCCTAATCAGCAGTAACTGCGCTGTGTGATTCGGAAAGACACTGTATCCCAATTTCCCCCGTGGGGCACGGTGGCGCTGTGTACTAAGCCGTTTTGCATACTAAAGGTATATTGGACTTCAATCATTGCCTACTCTGCCTGTTTTGGAGTTAGTAAGTTGAAGAGTTTGACAGTTGCTCACCGCTGCTCGGTGGTTCTCTCCAATTACTCCAGATTTCCTGCACCCGTAAAACTCTCCGACATGATGTGACCATGGCTATTGAAAGCGTCGTTAACCTCAATATACAAAAAAAAAAAAAAATGAACAGTTAACAAAAAAGTTGATTATCCCTGAAAAGATTCCTTAAACCCTTAGAACCCTGGTGGTATCCTCCATGTCAGTTCAATAACAGCAACTGGAAGATTCCATATTAATTATTTAGGGGTAGACCGATTAATATTTTCAACGTGCAGCCGTAGGGTTGCACGTTGAAAATGTTAATTGGTTCACCCTACACATTCAGTTAGCAGTCATCCTTAATGAAATTATGGAGTATCATGTCTCTGGGCAGGAAAACCGGACTCACGGGTTCAAAGGGGTAATATATTTCGATGTACAATTTAATGTGTATATGCACCGTAAATAAACTATTCATTCATTCATTCATTCATTCATTCATTCATTCATTCATTCATTCATTCATTCATTCATTCATTCATTCATTCATTCATTCATTCATTCATTCATTGACAGTCTCAGTTGTCAATAAATAAACTCGTCACCCCGTGTGTCTATTCACGTAGTACAGGTTGTTATCTACCGGAAGCCAGTTGTATCTCACATGGGATATGGCTGGCTTCGGGTGGATGAAAATCTGTACTACGTGAACTGACACGGCGTAATTAACTGATTGAGGGCTACATTATTTTGAGTGGTCTGAATTTGTTCATCAACATTTGCTTTATTGCAAATTTTTGAAGAGTACCCACACGCACTCTTCAATAATTTGTGATAAAACAAATTTATATAAACAAAATATTATTTGGGTTTGACTGAATATGAACCATGAGCAAGGAAAATGTTGGCTTTTGCTGTGGTACCCTCATTTTTCTTAAAGCACTGATAGTGGCTTCTAGCACACAGCGAGTTAATATGATATACGTTATTTGTGGCTTGCATTTCTACATGTCGGTGGGCGTACATAAGCTAGTGATTTGATATTTTTCAGATTGTTATTCGAATGGTCGACTTACTGTTACGGATGGGCTCATTGCCCGAAAAAATCCAAACCCCACCGAAGCAAACTGAACACAACCCCGGAGAGTATTGATGACAAAATATCCTGGGAGAAAGGGGAGAAAATCGATGGCGTGCCTGAAATCGATAAAGATTTTGATATAACCAATGTTGCTGCAGCAGAATCTCCTTTCAAAAGTGAGGTTGAAGCTCAAAATCGACCATCATTTCTTGTTAGGAATCCATATGAAATGTACCGTCCTGAAAACCTTAACAGCAAAAAGAAGAAACTCAAGAATTTGCACCCAACCCCTACACCTACAATACAAAATATTCAGATCATTGAAGAGAACAAGGTCTATAATCCAAGTGACGATGTTGTTGATCTGTTAAGTACAGATGAAATTCTGCAAACTTATCCCAGAGCAGAATCGACGAGAATAGTCTACACCCCAGAACGTGGTAATGTACAGTTACCAAACGTCAGTTCGATTCCGAATAGTTTAAATAGTGGGATAAATGGCAGTTCAGCGACCGGGCATTATTTTATGAATACAAAAGAAATCCCCGCATCGTTCCAACCTCTGGTTTATGAAACACGAAAAAGTATTATATCGCCTTACAGAACAGACACGAATGGTCGGTTTAATGCCATGGCAACGTCTAACGTAAAACATGAACATATGAAAGGAGATAACACGAAATCTAGAAACGAGGACAAACTGCGGAATGTGGGACCAAAATTTACCACCAAGAGGAACTTAATTACAACCCCTAAATCTAGAAGCAATTTACAGTTTTTTAACAGCCCACAAAAAAATATTTCGAAACCGTTAGGAAATTCTCCGGTAACGCTGAGTGCTGATAACGAGAAAACAGTCAGGAAACAAACGGAAAAGCATACGCCTCGTAACAAATTTCTATATAATCCTAATGCATATTATAACAATATTCGTCTTCATTCAACCGCTGAAATCATACGCACTACCAACAAGCGAAATACCACAACACAACATACACGACAGAAAAATACCGATACGAGAAATCGAAACTCCCCTAACACTTATGAACCGAAAGTTCATAAACCTGGAAAGCAAAAACACATGCTAAATGAAGATCCTTTTATTCCTAATGGATGGACAGATCAGTTTAAGAAAGCCCTCACTGAAAGTAATCACAAGCCGCAGAACATGTTTATAACTCCGGGGCAAAGAATACGCGATATGGAAGGCCGGCAAATTTCAAAACTACAAGGCACAGAAATACATAATTTATTGGAACATACAGATAAACCGTCAGTAGAATCTCCTCTATTACAGGATATTAAAGTACAAAACACTCCACCTGACAATAAACACAGTACTCCTCGCAGTACAGTTAAAAAAGTAAGTCATAATCTAACATTAACAAGGAGAACTATGACGGAAGTAGGAAATAATGAACAATCAGCTATTAAAGATCAAACATCTGAAGGAACGTTTGCCAATTCTTCTTCATTTTCCCCCAGTAGAATCCGTCTGACCACCACGCCACTGGGAATGGGAAACGTTAGTTACGACAATGATTTTCCCCAGAGAAGAAACAAAGATAATATATCCAGAAAGCCAAGACTGCACGTCGACAAAAAGCATTACCAGCTTCCTGATGGATCTTCGAAATTCTCTCCTGATACTGAAATAGATCACAGAAAATATTCTACAAGTGATACATTAGTAGTTACTGGCACATTACACAGAGCAAAGAGTACAAATCGACCATTACAAAGAGTTCGTGATAATCATCAGCCTATGCAAAGAATTTCGAAAAAAAATAAAAATGACAAACTTACAACACGCCAGTTTCACAGACCATGGCAAAGAACCAAAACAACACCTGAAAGCAAAGGAGTGCTGAAACAACGGAAGGAAGAAAGCAAATATACAGAACATTTTAAGCCAACTCTGAGATATATTTCATCAAATGACCAGAAAGCCGGGACGGATACGACACTGCAAACAAAATATTGGAAACAATCACATCAGGATACACTCTTTGTAGACAAAAGGCGAATAGGTGGAAGGAATAGGAATAAGATAGAGCATCTAAAAAATAATGAGGCGCCGATATTCAAATGGTTATCACGACACCAAAAGCCGAACGACACCTCATATACCGAAGTCAATAGGCAGATGTCAAGTGATAAAACCCTCGGCACAAAGACAGAAAATATTAAATACAACAAACCTATCCATTCTACCGAGGAGAGCACAAAAGGAAGAATGCGAGAAGCAGAAACTACAACTGTTTCAGGGAACTACAAAACAGAAGTGACGCATTTTAATAATCTGAACAGTATCACAATTAACAGAAAGGGTGTAAACGGTGGTTACGACTTGAACAGAGAAGGATCGACATTTCTTCCGGATATTCCCACCACATCCACAACATTCATCAAGTCATTAAATATAGATAATAAATCTACCAAATCTCGCTTCCAAGAAAATAAAGAAACCACAGTGTCGCGTCATCCGGCAAGTTACTCACTACATGATTCAACAATGGAAATAAAACGAACACACGTAGACCATGGTGCTCCGATTTACCACCAAAGCGAGGATCAGAATAATTCTATGCAAACACAAACACAAAGCAAAACGACATCATTGAATTCTGGACTTGCATCTATTTTGAAGACATTTTTCGCTGAACTATCAAGCAGTGCTGCAGCTAGTGCCGACAAAGGCTTACACGAAAAAAAGGTTCCACATAAACTCTCTAAACCGAGAGTAAAGCAAACCATGAGAAAAAATAAAACTCGGACATATTCGAAAACACGGCCACTCACATTTAGACCCACAACCAGTATAATAAGAACACCATTGCACAAACAAAGAGGTGGAATTAACCAAACAGTAACACCGCCCAAAACGGGAATTACCACAGGTCTCCAAAAACAACCCCTGACAAGTATCAGTGCGAAACAAACTGTTGATAAGAACACAATAAATGCAAAAGTGAACAAAAAAACGTCGACGTCTAAGAAAACATCTGAAGTGATATTCCTCCATACCCCGCAGAACGGGAACGACGAGACACCAAAACTAGACAATACAATCTCACGTCACCCTGTTTCGCACACGACTGCTGTTAAGAATGCAGCCGTTGGAAAACAAACTGCCAGTAAAATGCAGTGGTCAGCAAGTAGAAGGAATGGAAAATTTATCAGAAACGAAACCCCAATACCAGCTTCAGAGGTAGTAACAAAGCAGAAAAACAAAAATAAAAAAACCTCTTCCTATATATCAATGCTAGGTAGACAAAATGCCACAGGGCAGAGAAGCACAGGATCACTATCGTTGAAAGTTGCGAAAAATAACAAAAATATCAATCACATATCAACTCTTGCCAAGTCACAACCCAACAAGCATATCACAACTGCAACACATCCACAGAGAGTTGAAGGAAACAGATTACAACCAACATATCCAGAAATCAAGACAATGCCTCAAGAAACATCACCAACGACTTCGCTTCCACGGCGCACTACGTACTCTTTCGAATATTTATTGAATTTTCTGATGGGTCGAACAGATACAATCACTCCTTCAACTGTGAGTACGCAGTCTGTGCTATCATCAAAAGACAATGCGTCATCACACAAACTTCTGAGTAAAAAGATGCAAGTATATAAAAGTACCTCTGTTCCTGCAAAAAATCAAAGCTCTTTACAGAAGAATAGAAGATCAACAACATCCTCGACGAAATCTGTGAATACTACCAACACAAGACTAGCTTCGAATACGACACCACATTATTCAACAAAATCTGTGACGAAAGGTGCTAAAACCAAACAAGATAGCGAAAAAGGTCTTAAAGATATTAATCGTAAGGATAAATCTTCTCGTATAACAACTGTTTCACGAATGACAAGCTCCACGTCAGTTATTTCATTCAACACTAGTAAAAATAAAAACGAGCAAAACACACTATCTACATCGGTGCCCCCCTCTGTTCACTCCATGGAAAAATCAACTACTACTGAGTCAACAAGAAAATTAAATTCGACATCATCAAATTCAAGGTTACATTTAAACTTGACGAAGGAAATAAAAACTAGTACGGCAAATATAAGTCAAATTAATCAAACATCTGTAGGATTGGATAGATTTGCTATTGGCATGGTAACTACAACAGCTTCAACTGATCACCATGTAGAGAAATCTACCGCGTTCATTTCAACTGATATGAAAACTAAGGCGAAAATGGACAAAACCACGAAACGTCCAAAGCGTTACACAACTCGCCTCAGTATAGTTACTGTTCCTGATATTAAACTGTTTGTTCCATCAACAAAGTATCGGGTCAATACGGAGCGAATTATTACCAATAAGGAGCAAGTGGAAAAACCAATAATGAAGATTACAGAGATGAAAGACACAGTCATTCAAAATAATATCGAAGATGTAATGAAAGATATAAAAATGGTGGACGATTACGAACTTGATGAATTCGACGAATGGCCGTCGAGTTCCGGATATAAATCATCGGATTTCCATTTAGAGAAAATGTTTCACAAATATTGGCCCGCCATACTGGGATCCACCGTTGGGGCAGTGTTTCTTTCAGCAGCTATCTTGACGAGCATAACATGCAGACGAAGGTATGTTATTTGTTTTGATTCTAGTCTGTGTTATTTTTTTCTGTTTTCTTACTGAGTGAAAAACTTGCAACAATGGCAGGCTCAGACCAATACTATGAAGCCATTACAATTGTATTTTCCCGAATTATATATTCTATCTATACCTATGTAGCGGGCAAGGTGTAAAGGTTACTTTAAATTAAATTACTAAACAGCCGGGTTGGCCCTGATTTATGAATCGCGGGGTAAGACGGTGGCCGATTTAGAGATAGTGAGTTCGAGTCTCAACTATCGCTAATGTGCCTTGTTACCTTGGCGAGGGAAAACAACTTTCATTAGTTGGTGGAACTGTGAATCTGGGATGTCATTTACAGAAGGTGGATCTAAAAAGATTGACCGCAGTCAAGGTATAAGGACCATTTATCGACTACATTAAAAGACTCAGATCTTTTAGTATTATGATAAATGGTTCTCTTGCTGTGATAGAGGTTGTGGCCTCGGGATTCCTCTCCAGCACTTATCTCTCGATCTGTTACAGCTAAGAATAGTAGAAATGAATCAGCAGTGTTTAAACATTTGAAACCGAAAGGCGGCTTTTCTGGTCCAGGAATATGATAGTCATAATTTCATTACGTATGGTGGCTGCAAAGTGAACCCATCAATATTTTCAACGCGCAGCCCTAAGGCTGCGCATTGAAAATATTAAACGGTCTACCCCCAAATAATGAATATGGACTATTCTAATTGTAGCAGCTGAACTGATATGGAATATAATATCAGAGTTGAAGGGGTTAAAAGACGTGGCAATTTAACGTCATGTAAATTGCCACGACGTTTTAAATGCGAATAAAGCATTTCAGTTATTTATAGTTACATAAAAAATCGCAACTGGAAAATACAAGTGTTGACATTTAATGTATTGGACCTAAGGTGTACAGATTAGGCGGCCGATCATTTCGTTCGCCTATCGTTCGCCTCAAGAGAAACCACGTGACCTATTTTTCGTTCGCTTTCTTAGACCTTTGATATTAGGTTAGAAAGTTTATTGAAACAGCCTATGATTTTCATGTTTTATCTTTTTCTGTAGTGAGCACAATATCAGGTATTCATTGACTTTATTGAAGGAATGGTATGCTGTAACAAACTATTGGAGGGGGTTCCACCCCTTAAAACACACTGCCGGGAACTTCCTTTGTTTCAACTGCGCTGTTCTCCCGAGAGATAACCACAACAAATAATAAAAAAGCTTCGTACACATTTATCTGGTGTTCCGGCAAAGTTTATACATACGGTAACAGTTACGGCAACGACAATGCGATTGTCTGCGGTTAAAATATACATATTATCCCAGTAAAATATTTGAACTGGACGCGAAACTTGCACAAACTTCAAATGGCAATGGGCGATGGCAAATATGAAGGTAGCCTGGCTAAACACTACTTTTAAGCCCTGAAACCAATCTCCATGATGGTAGGCAGCTGAAAGCGCCAATGGTGCACTCACCACACTGGATTAACCCTTTACCTAACATGAAAAGCAGACGACACTTGCAAAAATAATTCTTGAATAACTATTTTTTTTCATTTTTTGTCTCAAAAACATAGGTTATGACCCCTCGTTGGAACGAGCTCGAGCCGGTTCCAATGACATCCATATCTGTAATATTTTATTGCACATAAATATTAAATTTCCTGTATTTTTATTTTTGCTCTAACATAACTGAGCAGAAGGTATGAATTAATAACTAAAAATTGGTACTTTTTTAGCCATACAGCCTGCTATTGTATATTCTTGTTTTTACACCGTGGTTAACCACCGTGTAAAAAAAGCCCACTGCGGATTGCAAGTTACACTGTACCTGTCAGCCAATCAAAATGCAGTATTTTGTTTCATTTGGAAATAATATCATTTACCTGAGCCCCTTTTTCAACAGTATATTATACCACAACATATTGTCGGCTTATTGAAATTAAATTACGAGAAAGTTGCCGTAGTATACTATTTCTCATCGCAGCTTTTGCAAAGACATTGTCTATAAATCGTATACTCTGCCTTATTCTTGCCTGAACTAATTATGCAAAGGGGTCATCTTACAAAGGAATACCCCATGAATGTTACAGTATCCTTCCGATATTTCTAGTTTGTACGGACCTGCAATGGCGGCGGTTTATGATTCTTCATCGACTGTCTACCCAAGCTTTCAGGACATCAGTCAAATTCTGTAAGGACTCCGACCCTGTTATGGTCTGTTTGCTTATCCCCTTTTCGTGGAGTGTACGCGCAGACAGCAGTGGATGTAATATGATGTCACTTTGCGCCTAAAGATAAACAGATATTCTTTCGTTCCCCAGTTAAAGTCTTCGAAACAAGAGGTGTTTAATTCACCTCCAAAACATCAATGTATTAGCTGAACTATGCGGCGTCGTGATGGGACTTCAACTGCGCTGCGTGTCCATTCATATTGTTCGGTGAACAAAGATGCCTGCTAATTGTGGTGGTAATGTCAACAAACACTCATCAAATCAAGTCTCGATTAAGAAACACTTCTTGCGTTGATTCAAAGAAAATAAATGTTTGTGGTTTTCTTTTTACATGTAGATACGATCGGGTGGGTTCGCTTTTTCGACCAACTGAAATATCCCATCCGATTGTATCTAAAACAGGTGAGGTACTATTTAAAAGGTAAACAGGATGACGGGCCGTAAAAATTTGGCTGGTGGTTTGAGAGCTTGCTGTCATATTTGTTTATATCAATCGGTTGATCAACTATTCCCCTGCCAATCTCTCACGTGGCGGCCCTGGATAAAAAATTTCACCTAATACAACTAAAATACGACACTTGCAAAGGCACTCCTTGTAAAGTTGAAAGAATGTTTCTCCAATACACAGCATAGTACGATCCTTTTTAGAACGAGATCTATAAAGCCGTCCATTTATGACCGTTACGTTACGTAATGACATGACGTCACTTCCTAGGTCCGGGGGAAGGTCCGGCCAATCGGGCCAGATCCATCGCTCTCCTACTACTATCGTGTTGAGAAAAACTCACTTCAACCAATCACATGCAAGCAAAACATATTTCATAAAATAAAATGAAATTATTACTATTTAAAATATCAAGATGGAAATATTTGAACACAATTGTAATTAGAGCTGCAACGGTTAACCGATTAATCGATTAACCAATGATCAACTCCTTGATCGATCAAAAAAGTAACTGATCGATTAATCTTTACTTTTGAACTACGGTATTATATCGATTAACAAAGGAACAAACTTGCACCAAAATAGGCAAACATTGTCACAGACTCACATCAATTATATGAGACAGAGTAAAGAATGTAAGTTTCGTGCTGACATACTTGTTCACTTGCATGGTAATTATACTGTACCACTACTTGGAAATGGTCATTATTAACCCTTTAGACAATGGGGGTAGAAGGCGATACTTGAAAATAAATTCTTGAATTACTAAAAATTACGAGCTCGTTCTAATGAGGGGTCATAAGCTTTGTTTTTGAGACAAAAATTGAAAACATAATAAAATTTTTATGGAGATTTTTGTATATAGCGCTGTGCGGTTTTGTCCCTTAGGTTGGCTAAAGGGTTAATGCTGTAAATCATCAAGTGGTCAACTAAGGTTAATCCATATGATTAATCGATCAAGAAATACCTTTAAGCCTTTACCCAACGCAGACGATATCAAAATTTATTATTTTAAATATCATTTTTTCAAATTTTTCAAAAAATTTCAACAAAACCATATCATGTGATCCCTCGTTGGAACGAGCTCGACGAGCTCGTTCCAACGAGGGGTCACATGATATGGTTTTGTTGAAATTTTTTGAAAAATAATATTTTTTCAACTGCTGAATTTGCATATTGCGCGGGCGGATGCGGCCGATTCGTTGGGTAAAGGGTTAACTCTTTACCCCACGTAACGGCCAAAACCGCCAGCGCTATTCACAAAAATCGCCAATTAATTTCATTATCTTTTTCATTTTTTTGTCTCAAAAACTTAGGTTATGACCCCTCTTTGGAACGAGTTCGTTCCAATGAGGGGTCATAACCTATGTTGTTGAGACAAAAAATGAAGAAAAAATAGTTATTAAAGAATTTTATTTGCAAGTGTCGTCTGCTTTTCATGTTAGGTAAAGGGTTAACAGTTTCAGCTCTAATTGTAATGTCATCAGAAAGAAGTAATTGCTGATTTCTATTTTATTTCCAGAATACTAATCAGAAGAATGTCACCGGGTGATTCTCCAGAACATCTCCAAGAACCACCGGATACAGCTGACTTTTCTTCCTGCTCCGGAAGATCATCGTCGGCGTCCGTTGCTACTGTTGAAAGTGGAATGAATGCCAGTAATTCCGGACCCCAGTGAACGCGGATGTTCTTCTCATGCCCTTCTCTATTCGATAGCATCGGTTTGTGTATACAGAGCTACAGAGAGGATGTGTAGAGATTGGAAGTGCAGCTATCTATTGTAAATCGACCTTTGTTTATAGTTGTTTTGGGGGTGTTGTTGTCCTACCTTGTAAATCACAATCAAACTATGACGTTTTTGCAGATCATGGATAATGGATCATTCATCACTGTCGACAGACTTTGAAAAGCTTAACCCTTTACCCAACACAGACGATATCAAAATTTATTATTTTAAATATTATTTTTTTAATGTATCAAAATATTTATACAAAACAATATCATGTGACCCCCCCACTGGGGCGAGCTCGTTCCAACAAGGGGTCATATGATATGGTTTAATTGAACTTTAAATAAACTTTTTTTTTTCAACTTCTGAAGTTGGATATTACACGGACGGTTTCTCCCAATTTGTTAGGAAAAAGGTTAACTCTTTACCTTACACGAATAGAAGTCGGAACTTAAGAAAAACTTAAGTAACGAAAATCCTTCATTGTTTGCTTGAAAAACAAAACTTATGAACCCTCTCTGGAATGAGCTCGTTTTCCATTGATGGGTCGTATGCTATATTTTTGAGAAAAAAATAAAATAATAAATCTGAATGGCCATTTTCGTGAATAGCGTTGGGTGGTTTTGGTGGTTACGTTAGGTAAAGGGTTCATTCTCAAGGTAAATTGTCTGACAAGACGTACTGAGATTGAAAGCCATCAGCAAAACTCTACTGGTCAGCAAATTATGGACACATCAAGAACTAGGGCTGCGCGGTACATCGATAAACCGATACATACCGGTATTCAAGCCAGTATCGATTGAATACCGGCGCAATTACAAAAATATCGGTTTATCGTCATTATTCATTTATTCACGATTTAATTAACAACATGTCCCGAGTTTTAACTGTAGTCCCAAATGAATAATATTATCCCTTTACAAAGCAAATCGGCCGCATCCGGCCCCGTAATATACACATTCAGCAGTTGAAAAAACATTTTTAAAAAAATCGTCGAGCTCGTTCCAATGAGGAGTCACATGATATTGTTTTATTGAATTTGGGGGAAAAACGATAAACTAATATTTAAAACAATAATTTTTGATATCGTGTGCGTTGGGTAAAGGGTTATTCGAACTGCATCACAATGGCATGCTAATTCATTCCACTGTGGTGGCTCAAGTTCCGATTGTGGTACGTATGTTCAGATATCTAAACAGTCTTTCGATATACCGGTATACCGCGGAATTTTTTTTTAATACCGATGCCGATATTCAGTTTAGAATATCGTGCAGCCCTATCAAGAACTGCAAGTAGACCATAGAGTGGACAAAAAGAGATGTCAGCTTCTCCAATCTGAAAACGCAGTACAACAAGGCGAGAAACAAAAATCAAATCAGTTTGAAGCTGCAGTGCGATCTTAATGGAACAACTCCTCTCTTATTCAAATGCTAAATATAAGCTTGACGTTTAAAAACGTGCTACCCTTTTAGTACAACTAGATTGTGGAATATGTGGTTGACGATGTTAACCCTTTACCCAACGTAACGGCAAAAACCGGCCAGCACTATCCTAATCCTAATTTTCATGTCACAAATTTCAAAACCTTTTTGTACAAAACCCAAAAAATTTTATGCAAAAATTTGCATCCTAATTTTCATTATTTTTTCATTTTTGTCTCAAAAACATAGGTTATGACCCTCGTTGGAACGAGCTCGTCGAGCTCGTTCCAACGAGTGTCATAATCTTCGTTTTTGAGACAAAAAATGACAACATTAGTTATCCAAGAGTTTTTTGCAAGTGTCGTCTGTTTTTCATGTTAGGTAAAGGGTTAAACATGCGGATATGCACCAGCGAAGTTCAAATACTTCCGTCCAGACATATAATCCATATAGCAGATTTAACGTCGAGTCAAACTGCTGTGAATTGAATTTTCAGGAATCTCCTCTGAAAAGAAATGATAAACATACGAACGAATCAGTCCAGTGAAGTACGGAGCGGCTCCCGGTAATGGTTTCTCTTTCTTGTGTCTTATTTGGAGCATTCTGACTCGAAGTGATTGATTTTGATGGAATGTCGTCTGTAGTAGTTTCAGCAACAACGTAGCTTCTATTCACCCAATGTAACGGCCATATCCGATCAGGCTATTTGCCAAAGTAGACATTCAGATTTCATTATTGCTCTTTTACATTTTCTCTCAAAAACATAGCGTGTGAACCCTAGCCGGAACTAACTCGTTCCAGTGGAGGGTAAAAAACCTGGGTGTTCAGTCGAAAAATGATTTTGTTTTATTAGTTATTGAAGATTTTTGAAAATGTCATATTCTACTCGTGTTAGGTAAAGTGTAAGCATAGTTGTCGAGTACAGGTTATTGTTTATCGAGGAGACAGCAAAGATTGAACTTCTCAGACGAGACCACAGGACAAAGCTGAATCCAGTGTTATTCAAAGTAACAGGCCGAAGCGGCATGTTGAGCGATACGTTGCTTCAGCATGCTGCCTCCGGTTTCAATTCTCTCTGTCGGTAAAGGTCTCTACTGATATACAAGTAATGTTGATGGTTCAGACATACGCTGACACATGTTATGTGTATTTTACTCATTGTAAATTAACTCATGAAATATCTGTTTGTGAATATAAAACTCTGGGTAGTTACTGAATTTGTATACTCCTGTATTTGTAGCGTTGAAGTTTGTATAGCTGTAGGCCTGGTGCAGTGAGAGGTTTGGTGATCGATACACACTATAAGTTTGGTTTGCATCCTGTATGGAAATAGAGCGATTGACAATCGACAATTCACGCAATGTAGGCATAGCTCAAACTACATGGTTATAGAATAGTTATGATTTCTTAACAGGACAGAAAATTTCGAAAAAGTAGTGATCTGGTCAATGTTCGAAATCCGATTTCCTTTCCAACATTCTACAGAATCTCACCCGTAGAAAAGAAAATACGAGAACATTGAAGCTCAGGTGCTATTTTCATTTTGACTTTCTTTATTCGGTCTATTTTATTGATAAAATCCCAACCCACTGTTGAAATTGTGATGCCACCACAGTGCCATCTATTATAGGAAGAGACCGTTTTTGTGATCTCAGAACTATACAGGAGTGATACATTAACCAAAGCCAACTCTCAGCTGCGGGAATTCAATTTTATCTTTCACATTGTACATAATTGTAATATTTCTTTCTATCTTAGAAAACTTACATTTTACGATAGTTTAATTGCGAAATATTGTTTGTGTGTGAAGCATTACAAATCAGTTATACGAAAGAAATTTGCTGGACATATATTATAAATATTGCACGGCTTGCAGTTGATTATACCAAAATAATGGTCTTCGAAGAAGAACAGTCTACTGACGCGTGGACTGTTCTTCTTCGCGGACCACTACTTTGACATAGTAAACAACATGTCGTGTAATAATTATTATATTATATTGATCAAATCGAAGTGAATAATCTTGCTCCTCATCGGGATTCCAATCTTAACCCTTTGAACTCTAGTGGTATCTTCCATGCCTGTTGTTCAATGGCAGCAATTAGAAGATTCCATATTCATTATTTGGGGAAGACCAATCAATATTTTCAACGTGCAGTCCCGAGGCAGAACGCTGAAAATGTTGATTGGTCTACCCTACACATTTACTGAACATCCATCATATTTAATGACGTTATGGCGTATCAAGTTCCTGGTCAGAAAAGCGGCCGCTCCGGTTCAAAGGGTTAAGTACTCTGCCTATTGTCAAGGACCTTGCCCAAGACAAGTATTTTCATTCTTCAACATAGAAATAGCGAAAAAGAATTCCGAAAAAATATCTTAAAAGCCAGGGCGAGTTGTGTTCCGTCAGTCGAACGTCCTAGAATATTCACGGTTATTTTTTGAAAGTGTATAGCGCACGAGAATGGTGCATGGCTATTTTTAGAACCTTTATAGGGTAAAACTATCGGAAATAATATAGTACCTCCCAACCAGTGAGGGGAAGGGGAAGTCAGATGAGATATAATATATGTAAATAGTTGATCTTCATTAAATGTGTTTATCACTACAGACCACAACCATGCCCACCATAAACATTCACACCTGTCTCTCGACATTTGAATATGCTCTGTATACCTATAGATTAAAAAAGTGGGACTTATCAAGGTTAAAATTCTTAACCAAGTATTAGCGATATTGTGCACTTATGCTGGAGGAGATAAAAGTTTTTCTCGTGTTACGTGGAAATGCTTTGCATCGCTATTTTCTGTTGGAAATTTTCTAGGCTCTACAGCTCGTAATAGATCCCTCCTTCTATCTAACAGTCATATAGATTTTGGCCTGAAAACCAGGAGAAACGGTACGTATCACATAATGTGTTCCGATTCCGTATCATATAGACAACTCATTCTGATTCCGCATCATATAGACGACTCGTTTCCGGTAACGCGACGGGCTATCATAACAGGCGCATGAATACATTCAATGTGCGTTTCAGTGATCGACTCAGCTGATCGCTTTCAAAACAAAACAAAATTCCTTACAGTTAGCGACAGAACTATTAATAGCCAATGACCCCCCCCCCCCCCCCACAGTAATAGAAACTGCACAATTCAATATTTCATCTACCCGGTTCCTGCGGATGTGCCCACGTCGCACACTCGTAAATTCAAGCGGGTCATCATAGGAAGTGACACTGAGAGCGAATAATTTGACAACGCCACTTCGAAAATTGCGGTGACACAACAATATAGGTCCATAAAATATGTTTTTTTTTAACTTTGTTTCGCCCAACATTATGTCCCAAAACTGTATTAATAATTTAAGATTTAATCTGTTTATGTGACAGAATTGTTAGATAAATGAATTATCAAAATGATGTGCATGTCCTGTGATTTGTATCAGATTCTCGGTGGTGTCCAAAAATGAAATCACAACTCGCCAGCAAAGCCGGCTCGTTGAGATCCATTCTGAACACCACCTCGAATCTGATACAAATCACAGGACATTCACATAATCATGATAATCTGTATTTATGTAGTAAAAAAGTTTGAAAAATTGATAGGGAAAGGACGTAACTCCTTGAAAATGATAATTACTTTCCGCGCTAATGAAGTACTTCGTGAAACTAAAATACACCTCAAAATTTCGAACAAAATCTTCGGGGACGACCCTCTTTGGCCCCCACTTATATCTGTGTCGATATCAGCCCTGCCGGATTACCCTTTCAACAAACGGCTGCATAAAGTACCACCCTGATCAAAAATATGTAATGTAGATGAGTTTTGAATTTGTATGGAGGATTCGCGGTATTTCAATCCTGTGAGGTTAAACTACTGTCAGTCTTCTTTAAAAGGTTGTATAATTCATGATGTTTCTTATAACCAAATTTTGCACACGATAACAAAATGTTATATTTTAACCGGACAAGCTCGTTCTAATGAAGGTTTACATGATATGGTTGTGTTGGAAGTTTTTTTTAAAAAAAATCAACTGCTCAATTATATAATACGCGGGCGGATGCCGTCGATTCGGTAGGTAAAGGGTTAATCAACTTTTTTTTGGGGGGGGGGGGAACAGAATATGCGCATTGTGCTGAAAGGGTTATCGTTAGCTAGAGTTACAAAACATTTGTAAATATTAGGTTTTTAAGTGAGAATAGTTTTTGTTTGTATATATATATATGTCGTCTGACAGATGTTATTGCTACAGCTGTGGTGACCCACGATAAGGAGGTAACAGGAGCAAATCTCCCTGTCGGGAAACTGAGTCAAACCCAACCTTCTTGGAAAACTTCTGAGAAAAAAGAGAAAAAATGGGAATCTAGACTGGTTAGTTTTAAATAACCTAACAATATTAGGACTAAGCGATTTTGCAGTATATAATAATTTATGTAGAATTTAATTGGTGGATGTGGTGCCACATGAGGCGAAGGGAGAACAATATTAGGCGAGGCTTTAGCCAAGTCTAATATTGTTCTCTCTGAGCCCTATGTGACAACGTATCCACCAACTAAACTTCCCGTAACGTATTTATTATGTGAGCTCGAAGTGTTTGCAAGCCGTTTCATGTTTTCTTTAAATTTTCCTTTGAAAAGCCCCGAGATTCGATTTGTTTACAAAAGCAGACGAGTTGTGATGCAATGCAAGGGGAGTAATCCAACATCTCATTGATCGCCAGGAAAATTATTGATTTACAACCTCCAACATTGGGTGCATTTACAATTTT
Source organism: Pictodentalium vernedei (assembly GCA_031216915.1). NCBI lineage: Eukaryota > Metazoa > Mollusca > Scaphopoda > Dentaliida > Dentaliidae > Pictodentalium > Pictodentalium vernedei. The sequence goes on from CM062293.1 coordinate 166,288,357, forward strand.
TGCACGTTTTCCGATGCTTTAAACTGAAAACAAACTTTCTAAAGTACCAATTAGCAGAATTCAGACTGCGTTCATTTTGCGATAAAAACAAAATGGTGGACAGCGACAATTAATATACCACCAGTGTCGCGATATTGAATTAATATGGGGTCACTGTTGACGATTATCGTCAGTGTTTGCCTCAGTCAGTGGTCACTACTTATGACCATTCATTTTTAATCTATTGTGCTGGCGAAATAAAATAATTTATTATATGGTAGCCTGTGAATTTTCGCAAATTATCAAATATATGGATATCGCGAAATATCCCCCGGTAGCTTCCTAAATGACGTCACGCGTCGGCACATGGCGTCGCCTCGAACATCACCTTGAAGGAACGATCAGCAGATCTTTGTTATTGTCTTGAAACTATTTACAGTCGTATTTGGCTAAATATTGCACTGTAAAATGTCAAGTAGCATATAATAAAACGAAAATCTACGCTATTTTAGTGAATATCTGGAATTATCTTCTGAGTGTGAACCTGAAAGTTTTATTTTTCACGAGCGCTTGTGCGAGTGAGAAATAATAGTTTCAGGTCCGCATGCTTCGGCGCATGACGTCGCCTTGAACGTCGCCTTGAAGGAACGATCCGCAGATCTTTGTTATTGTTTTGAAACTGTTTGCAATCGAATTAGGCTGAATATTGCGCTCTAAAATGTCTCGTAGCATATAATAAGAAGAAAATCTACGCTATTTTAGTGAATACAATGGAGCCCACTAAATTGGATATCTCTTAACTAAATAACCCTGTTAATTGAATATAATTTCCCAACACAAAACCATTTACCATACCTCCAGTACAAATTTGACCTGTTAATTGAATATAGGTTAAAGAGTAAACTCCTGTTAATTGAATAAAAAATCTTGTAATCTATCGAGAAATTACCCTGACTCTCCCCAGTTTTCTTTTTTTATAGACCTATTTGGTCTCAGTACATCCAATACAGGCATTTAATATATTATATCTTGTTTGACAGAGCTCATGGATCTCTGTCAAACAAGATGTAAAAGAATAAATGCTAAGTTTATCACTATAATACAAGAAAATGACACAATCCCTGTTAATTGAATACTCCTGTTAATTGAATAATTTTCATTGACAAAGTGGCTATTCAATTAACAGGGTTCCTCTGTATTGGGAGTGTGGAGCTGAAAAAATTATTTTTCACGAGTGCTTGCGTAGATATTCTCTATATATCAGGACATGGTTAGTTAACATAATATCCCCAAAAAAGGCACAAGAACGTCATATGAAGTCTGTAACAACTTGAACTAGTAGCGAGAGTTGCCATAAAAAATAAGGAATTTTTTTCTAATTTTGCAAACTAGACATGAGCAATGCCTTAATCGAGCCTTGTTGTAAAACAAAGGCAACAAAATCAAACTACGTCCAATATCCAAAGTGAAACACACAAACCCGAGATATAATGTTGATGCAGAATTAGAATTATAATCAGTGATTCTGTATATCGGTTTGCTTATTTGCCTCTAAGTAGTCAATATTTGTGTTCGATTTACAGCAGTCTCAAATTTAAGGTATCACATTGGAAACGAAAATCTCATTCTGTGTGGAAAAGCGTTCTCAAACTCCTTCAAAATCAGAAAATAAAATGCTGTAACTCGTGAAATGGTGCAATGGTTTGGTCACATATCTGTATTACCAGTATCCCAGAATGCCCGCTAAAGGCCACATTGTAATTTTTTTCGAGGAATATCACCGTCCCCAACCCTTCAGCTCTCCTATCGTAGCGCTTCGCACTTCGAGAGAGAACACGCACGTGGTGCGGTATACCAAAATAAGGAGGGCGTAAAGATACTGCAGAGAGCACTTTGTTATTTATTTATTTATTTATTATTGGTGTTTAAGGTCACATACTTATGCACAATGGCTAATCGTGACCGTGACAGTTTTACGGGTGGAGGAAGTCGGAGAACCCGGAGAGAACCACTGAGCAACGACGAGCAGCTGTCAGCTCTCCAACATCGTAACTCTGAACTCTGCACCGCGGCACAGGCAGGGTTAGATTGGTTGAAGAAATGCGCACCTTGGTACACAGCTCCATCGTGCCCCCATGTGGGCAATCGGGATTAAGTGCCTTGCCCATGGACACAACGCGGGAGCGCGAATCAGTCGCTGAAATGGTCACACATCCAACTACTAACCGCACTCGACGTTGCTTAACTTCGGAGATCTGACGAGAACTGGTTACCACGACGCCACCGCGCCCCCGAGCACTTTGTTGGGAAATCGCTACGATAGTACTGGGGGCATTGATATAAGTTTTTCCTCCTCTTGATGAGACCCGGGGGTAATTAGGTTAACGCCCGCCAATATTGTAAAATAATTGCAGCCAACTGGCTGCAAATGTATTGCTCCATCATTATTATCATTATTTGTATTATATAAAAAAGATCACCATTACATTTTACCATTTGGAAAACACGAGTGTTGACGATACTTGCAAAGTAATTTCTTGAAAAACTAAATATTTTCGTATTTGTTTCAAAACATAGCTTATGATCTCTCATTGGGACGAACTTATAGAGCCCGTTCCAGTGAGGTGTCATAAGCTACGTCTTTGAGGCACAAATTGAACAACTAATAAAATTGGAATGGTGATTTTTGTAAATAGCGCGGGAGGGTTGTGGTCGCTAGGTCTGATAAAGGATTCAAGACATTTTATTTGTTGACAGTTAGTGGAGAAATTTAGATTTGTGAGATTATCATATTTTATTTTTAAATAGTGGAAACTATTGTTGGGCGGTGTGAATAATTTAACCTTTTGAGCACGAGAGACCGCTTCTACGGCCAAGGATTATGATACGTCATAATTTCATTAAGTTGGATGACTGCTAAGTGCACTGCAAACAATATAGGTTCTCTTTAGAACCAAAACTGGTTCTAATCTTGTCCCTGAGATGAAACCAGTTCTGTTTAAACAGTAATTATTTCAAATCAAATAAATTTATAAAGATTAAGATTAAATATTAACAGAATTAAACATAAATTGAGGGGGTTTCAGCCGTAAGTTTAGAGCTTATACGAGGTTGTCTCAAATCATTATTAAGCAAAGGAGATATGAACAGTTGGCATATCGAACCAGTTTTGGTTCTGTATAGAACCAATATACCAGGTATTTATATTCGCTTTGTTTCAAAATGTTGGGCGACTGCGTTGAATAAGCTCCACGTTTACTGCTGAATCTACTTCAGTTCATGTATTATTCTGTTAAAATTGAATGCTAATCTTGGTAAATTTATTTGATTTGAAATAAATACTGTTTAAACTAAACTGGTTCCATCTCAGGGACAAGTTTAGAACCAGTTTTGGTTCTAAAGAGAACCTATATTTTTTGCAGTATGAATGCTTGGGTTAGAACAATCAATATTTTCAACGTGCAGCCCTAAGGCTGCACGTTGAAAATATTAATTGGTCTACCCCCAAATAATGAATATGAACTCTTCCAATTGCTGCCATAAAACGGACGTGGAAGATACCACCAGTTTTTTCAAAGGGTTAAACATTATCGAAACTATTTAAACCAGATACTACGTTTTTTAAATCCTATAAAACTATTGAGTTTGCATAGTTTTCATCGGCTTAAAAGACATTTCCATTGGGTTTAAATTTTTAAACGATTGGACATTTTTTGTGCCACCATTTTCTGAACCGTTGACAAAATCTTCATAGATTTATGGCTCAGTTGTGATTTCTAGTCAAGTCCTGGCGATGTGGAAGCCAAAACTTGACTAGGAACTACTTTTTTGTGTTATATGAAATTTATTTGCACAAAATCCCCGTATACCTTAAAAAACGTGAATTTCAACATTCACCGCCCAATCACAGTCGTATATAGGAATACATCAAAAAAAGGAAAAAATTAAAAACGGGACGAAAAAATAAATTTACTGCCACGTTCATTTAACTCATAGGGCTTTTGAATTAAATAGAGTTTTTTTCGCTTCATCAATTTTTTCCTACCTATTCTTTATCGCTCTGGGTAATCCGGCTTCCTACAGCCATGAAACAGTTCGACACAAAATCACACTGATTGTTGGAAGTGTCGTAAAACTCCAATAAACAGACAAACAAATCAGTTTTGGAAGCGACATGACTGAAGTAGATGAACGGCTGTGTGATAAAATGAATTATTCACATCGCATTCGAATTCTGCCAATATGGAGTTGTTTCCCTTCAGCCACTGACATCTTCCGCTAACTAGATCGGGTTTGGCCTGCACTCTGAATCTGGGTTTAGAGAAATATGTGTAGAACACACACTCAACCCGCGTTGTCACTTCTGACACATTGTGACGGACCGACAGTAGGGGTCGGCAACAGGTATATCAAACACCACCTGTTATCATTCAGACTAACTCAGACCTCCTTCAAACAAGATACAATGGCAATTTTTTCTTTTTTGTATGAATTTGTTTTTTTTCATTTTTGCCTAAAAAACATAGCTTATGAACCCTCGTTGGAACGAGCTCGATGAGCTCGTTCCACTGATGGCTTATGAACTATGTTTTTGGTGCAAAAATAGAAAACGTGAAAATCTTTGGAGATTTTCTTGAATCGCACTGACCGGTTATTTCCGTTAAGTTTGGTTAACAGAATGGTAAAGTGATTATTTTATTTTAAGTGATTGATACTGCCATACGAGTTCAATATTGATGGGAAAGCAGTACAGGGGCAGTAGAGACTGCAGCCACAATACACTTTTTCTGTTCAATTTCTTTCAGTTGTGAAATGCAATGCTACAAAATATTGTTGGCAAAAAGATTGAACTGATCTGTCTTGCTATTCAGCCCTGCCTCTTATGGTTACTGAATTTTTCAGGCATCCATCTTATACGATCGATGTATTAAGTGTAGTTTGTGATACAAGATTTTTAAAATTAGCACAGCCTTTAATGGAAATATTGCATGCTGACACTGATATATCAGTGTAGCAATGTGTCAGGATCACTAACAACCGCGGTCCGAGTATTTTAACACTGCTGCCATGATATCAGTCGTTAAACTTGTTGCTTGTTGTGAAATGATGTTGCTTTAGTACATGCATTTGAATTGATATCAAAACACGCATGGAGTTGAGACACCACCGGGACAATAAATCCCAACCTCTGTGAGAAAAAACATTAAAATCACATGCACATGCGAATTTTAAGCCAATGGACATCAACATTCAACTAAAAGTTCGTTGGATAAAACTTTCATCGTGCTTCCTACGTTTTTGTTCAGGAAATTAGAGTTATTGCCTGCTTGGAAAACCTAAACCTGTTGTTGCTTTTTGGAAGTTACCCTCTCAAATATTCTGCATCAACTTTTTGACTGTGCCAGGCGCCGTTTCCTATCCAGAACAAAAATACTCTCTTACCCAGTTGGGAAATGTTTCTAGTTCTAGTTAACAAACTATGCACCCGTGAATAGAAGTAGTCTTTTGTAATTGGTTTCTGGCCACCCGACTCTACTGAACATTTCCTAAAATCAAGTCATGGCTTCTATCAAGAAGCCATGACTTGATTCTAAAAAATATTCAATAGAGACTTCATGAGAACGTCAACAAAATAATTCACCAGGTTAAGAGTTAACGAAGTTGCGGGTTGGTTTTATTGAAAGAACCGTTAATAGTATTTTCCAGTTACGTCATTGAGTACAAATGTCTTAAATAAAACAAGGTTTTGGTAGAACCAAAGCTGGCATTATGTCAACGTCAGGGGGAGAGGGGCATTCATTCTTCTCAACACATACAGCCAGTTTAAAGATATAAAAGTTGTGCGTTTGTGCAATCTGTTTTGTGGTAATAAACATGTAATGCGAGCATTTGTTTTTTTCTTGTAAGGTACCGGACCCTGATGTTGAACTGTTCATGGTAGTCAAAAATTGTAATATGCTTTTATATTATGAAATCGTTGCTTGTTTGTTTCAGTTCTGACATATACTGACCTTTGAAGCTGACTTCATGCAACGATGATGCGATTCTCTCGGATCTTTGGTTTGGGATCCAATCAGGAACTCTTAAGTCTACCGGGCAACATGTTGATATGATCGTTCTTCGCGGTTACATACAGAGTCCACGCGAGCAGGATGTACGAGAAAGTCACCATCGTGCCCCCAGCCCACATACTTCTGAAGTGATGTAACTCCCCTGTTGTCGGGGAGCAAACAAGTATTCTTACTTCACTGGTTATCTTTGAAGTCTTCGCACGGGCCTCTTTGACAGGTGTCTTCAAAGCAGTATGATCTAAAACGACAGAAGAACTATCAATCAAAACCGTTATCAAGCGGAAACACAAGAATCTAAAGCCAAAAGTAACGTCCTTTACATGCTAGATGCGATGTGATACGATGCGAGCCTTTCGATCAATGTCCTAAATTAATAAATACTCATTTTTCTTCTAATTTTGCTATTTCGGCACAATGTACTATCTCTGAGATTTGATATGGTATAGAACAAAGTCAATAATCACCGCAGGAACCTGGTCCAATGCCAGACAGGGAATACATAATCTGTGAATTAAATTTCGACGCAACGATTCGTTGTGTGAAAATAATATTCAGTGATTTTATATATACGCATTGGTCTCATTGTAGTTAGTGTGTGTGTTTGTATGTCCATTTTAGTATTCAATAACTACCGGCCCATTAATATTCTTCCCGTATTCTCAAAAATACTTGAAAAATGTATGTATTCTAGCTTATCCGGTTTTTAGATGACCAAAAGACTGTATACCAGAAGCAATTTGGGTTTAGGAAGCACCATTCAACCGTACATCCTATACTTCGCCTAATAAACAATGTTGCTGAAGTAAATGATAAAACAACTTAAGATTGCACACTTTCGATTTTCCTAGATTTTGCGAAAGCTTTAAATAGAATCGACCATAACATTCTGCTAAAGATATAGAGGATATGGAATGAGTGTTTTTCTCATATAATATTTATGAAAAGAGTCTGAGAATTTTCCGTTTTGGCGAGCCACTGGCGAGCCCAAACGGAAAGTTCGGACGAGTTTTATAAATATTATATGAGAAAAACACTCATTTCATATACTATTTATCATATGGCACACAAATTAGCCACTTGATGTGACTTTTTAACCCATCACCTAACTTAAGTTGCAGATGGCACTTGGAAAAAAACATCCTCGTATAACTAAGAATTTTCATTTTTTGCTTCCAAAACATAGGTTATGACCCCGCATTGGAACGAGCTCGTTCCAATGAGGGGTCATAACCTATGTTTTGGAAGCAAAAAGTAAAAATATAAAAAAAAAATGAATGGCGTTTTTCTTGTTGGTCAAAGATTAATACAATATAACCGACCCTAAATAGGACAGTTAACGTAAATTCTCTCTACTGAAATTATGCAAATGTGACTCAGTTGTATTTTGTTTAGCCAATCAAATTGTCTAGTTTTGAAATTGGCCAACGAAATTGACGGAAGGCTTTATTTATCACTGATTAATATGAAAACAAAATATCAAATGTTTTAAAGTGAACAAAATGGACGAGTCATATGATAAATTGGAATATTATAGCATTCGAGGGATAGCTAATTCCTGGTTTAAGGATTATTTAACAGAAAGAAGCCAATCTGTTTCTTTCCATCTTGAAGTCTCTGACAAAAGAGAGGTCATCACAGGTGTATCCCGAAGTGATGGCCCATTCAGAAATTATAAAATATGATGAAAATGTGTCATTTTCTTTGCTTTATCGCAACACTCCGAATAATAGTATCGCATTGATAGCGCATAAATACCTTTACCCCGTAACCCTTTCAACACGGTATGCATAAATGTTTGCGTGAAGAAAAATCTGACAGTGGGCGAGCAGACGACATAATGAATACTAACTCGGCAGTGGGGATCAGTAATAATTTAATTCTACAACTCTACAGAGCTGTAGGATTAAATGAATACTGAACCACCCTACAAATACAGAATGGGTTCGTCCATTTAAGCGTAGACAGCATAGTATGTGACGATACCACCCAGGGCTCCAGCGATTAAAGGATTCAAGTAAATGTGTTATGTGTCTCACTTTCTCCTCACTTTTCACTGTACTCTCAATACTGTTTTCTTTAATACCCAAAAGGGAATTCCTGAAATACCTCAGCGTACTGAAAAATTACAATCTGGGTGCCGTATATTGGTATGATATAAGCAGTCTCTGAGCCCATCGTTAAATCCTCTTGAATGCTATGCTGTAATACAACAACCAAAGAATTCTGTATTACAACTGGGCCTTCAATAACGTAGATACACCAGCAAGGTTGTCCATCTCGATAATGCAGCGTCGGGGATTCGTCTCTTTAAACAGTATGAAACCCTAGAGGGAAAGAGTTCGATTGAGGTGTCCTCTGTCGATACTCGAAAAATAGTTTTGCAATTACGAACCCCAAGAATGCCATCTGAGTGCGTCTGATGTTAAATGAATGCCAGGGAAACAGAATTGAGGAAACATGTGTTTTATATTAACGTGAAGATAGTCAGTACTGGGTAGGAGTAGAACGGGTCTCAGACTGATATGGAGTCACCTTACGCTGATACCTCGGCCAATATGAAACTAGCATAACCTATTTATTTATTAAACCAAAACAAATAAGTACAAAATGTTCTCAGGTCTGTTACAGTTTTGTGACAGTGTTATTGTTTCTCATTCCTTTCACAAAATCCGGAGTTTTCTCTTCTCTTAGTCCAGCTATCCGAGCGTCTCGGCTTACCCAGTGTGGAAGCCGCGACGTTTCGATAGCTGAACTACCTCTTCTACCAATTCGCCGAATCTCAACTTACGACTCAGAATCTTGGTTTGTGTTGAATTTTCTGCACAACTTCCTTCTTTCTTCTCATCGTGCACCTTATTCTTATTTATTGCCATCTTTAAGTTAACCCTTTACCCAACGTAACGGCCACAACCGGCCAGCGCTATTCTCAAAAATCGCCAATTAATTTTCAAAATATTTTCATTTTTTGTCTCAAAAACATAGGTTATGACCCCTCGTTGGAACGAGCTCGTCGAGCTCGATCCAACGAGGGGTCATAACCTATGTTTTTGAGACAAAAAATGAAAAAAATTAGTTATTCAAGAATTTTTTTTGCAAGTGTCGTCTGCTTTTCATGTTAGGTAAAGGGTTAAGTCTTCATCATGCAAAAACTCAGGTTCAAATCACTTTAGTATGTCTGGTCACACCAATGTTCTTGACAGCGTTCGGAGAAACGGTTATTTTTTTCTATGTAAACAAACTAGTTGTGCCAATGAACGCATCAAGGGGGGACAACTCTACCTTGGTTCATATCGGCCATCGGATGAAATCGACGTCATATCAGTCGAGTTTTAAGTCATATCTGCCGAGTTTGAATCTGAGAATGAAAATCGTATCTAAAAAATAATTTGCTGAATTAAGATTGCTCTGACAAGTGATGGGCATGGCTTATAATCGTGACATACAATCCCGTACCAGCAATGCTTCCTCACGTTCCCACTCTAAATTGTTGGTTTCCAGAATACTGTTGTGTGAAAAAAACAGTAGTGCTTTGCGTACATATTGTTTAATTCGTCATGAAATTAACCCTTTAACCAACACGAACAGAAGACGACACTTGTAAAAAAAATACCGAGTAATTCAATTTTTTCATTTTTGTTCCCAAACATAGCTTATGATCGATCTTTCATTGGGATCATAAGCTATAATTTGGGTACAAAAATCCAGTATTTTGAGACATGTGAGAGACGAGTTTTGCGAATAGAGCGGATCGTTACATTAGTTAAAGGGTAAACGGAGAAGGTTATTGTGGGGTATCGGAGGAAACATTTGAAATGTTAAAATGTTGCTAGCCTCACGAGCTAACCTCAGTCCGTGAATGTTTCCAGCCCATAAACAATCCCCTCCCCACATTCCATTCCCACTACTCTCTGATTTAGCACCATATTCAAGAAAACTGAACTGATCTACATCAAAGTAACAAGAGTGGAGCATTTTGTCGGAGATTACAGTATAGAAAACGCGTACGTGTTGTCTGTTTATTAAAACAATATGATCGTTGGGGATCAGCCAGCAGATACTTCGAAATCCCGCCGGCTATTCACACATAGTTCATCGAATATAAGAGGTGAACGACGTCTAGCCGCAATACTGTTTTTCTGTCACGTGGGGTGGGAGGCGTCTGGCGCTAATGGGAGTGTATTTTTGTCATTGGGGACCTACACACCTTATGTTATGAAAATTTACGTAAAAGTAATATTTCGTTAGTATACCAGAGGTCGTACTGCAGAGTGGTATTAGTGTCCAGTTCAAGGTAATGACACCGGTAATGATCTGCCATACAGGACGTTTTATGACTTAGGAAAGTTCAATTCAATCCACCGTCTGTGTTTTTTTTTTTCATTCAGTCAGTTAGTCTCCGAGAACGTCTTATTTCACATTCGGCTTCTTGTTCGAAACTGGAGTTTCGATTTCGTATTCTAGGTAAGAATTGTTCTTTTTTTATAGGCAAGATATTTTCTGTCCTGGCCAGGAATATCCGTCAGGAATGTGCAAGAAATTAAATATCTTCAGTTTTTCCTTAAACACAAAGCAAGTAACACCTCATTCTTCGATCTCGTTCCCACAGGGTATCATAAGCTCTAGGTTTTAAACCCTTTACTCAACGTAACGGCCAAAACAGGCCAGCGCTATTCACAAAAAACCGCCAATTAATTTTCATTATTTTTTTCATTTTTGTGTCAAAACCATAGGTTATGACCACTCTTTGGAACGAGCTCGACGAGCTCGTTCCAAAGAGTGGTCATAACCTATGGTTTTGACACAAAAATGAAAAAAAAATAGTTATTCAAGAATTTTGTTTGCAAGTTTCGTCAGCTTTTCATGTTTGGTAAAGGGTTAAGGCAAAAAATTGCAATCTGAATGGCGATTTTTGTGAATAGCGTTATGGTCGTTGAATCGGGCAAAGGGTTAAATGCTCCGGTGCTTTAACTATATGATCTTAATCTCACAACACGCAGATTTCTCATGTGTTGAGAGCATGGAGGAACAGGACATTTTCGGAAACAATTCAAATAAACCGAACCTTCTAGTAACATCTTATTGATGAGGCAAAACTGGTTGCATGTACTCAAGAATAGTTTGCACTGAGAAAAGATAACCTAAACCCTAAGTGATGTATGCGATTCTAAAGACCGCCAAGCTACGATTAAAGAGAAGATTTGACGCTGAAAGTTGGAACATTATTTATTTCATATGAACTGGTAGAGTGCTGGAAGCCCATATTTTGGCTTTATTATGAAGTGCAGGTACCGTATCGTAAAGGCTTCATATTCTGTGGATGTGCTTTGAAGTGGAGTTATTTAGCCTGTACGGATTTGCCTTGCAACAATTTATTTAAGGCACTCTCTCATAAATTGCAACAAGGCAAAGACATATGAACACAAATTTTCGTGACTAAAAATAATTTAGACCTCTACCAATTAAAACTATAAACCAATTCTTGTAACGAATTTATTGGAAAAAATAATCAAACGGCCGCTAATGTCCATTCTATTTGACAGATGAAGAGCTCACACGAGTTGCTATTTATGCATATTTTTATCCAACTTTTGTAAGAAAAGATAAAGAGATCATACCCTGTTCAATCGGGCTCATGAAATGCGGTTGCAAAAGTCACACCCATAAATAGTGCTCAATTACACATGCTTCTGATGATTCCCATATTAGTTACATCCAGGTAAAGCTTACGTCTCAGGTAAAGCCGATTTAGGATGCCTTCGCTAATAATGGATCACCTGAGATTGACAGGACTGAATGATATAATACATTCGCCGTGGACTGGTCGTAACCCACGCGTGGGCAGCGATGTCCACACATGCGTTTATCAAGTAAGAAAAAATCATCATCAGCAAAATTTTAATTAATGAAGCACCGGGTTGTATCCGGTGCTTCATTAATTAAATGTTTGATGATTATTCCTTTAATTGGTGTTTGGAATCCAATATTGTTACGTCCGTAGAAATATTGCCCACCCGTGGAAAGTGACCCGTCCACGGCGGCCATACTGTAGATTAACAATAGGTGAACTTTTCAGCTGAAAATCAACTTTGTGAGTGACTCGAGTACCGGGATCTTCACTTTTTTGTTTTACCAGCAATAAAAGCCAGAAAGAAGGCCATCAGATAGAAGGCAATATTGTATACAAGAGTGTCAATGGAACTGCACGGTTATAGCAATGCGATCGATAGGATAGTTTACCTTCATGTCCCAACAAGCGAAATGAAGAAGTAAGTGACGTCCTTTCCCATAATTTCCGTCATCTGGCCTCCCGGAAAGCAATTATTATGGTAATTGTTTTCATACGCTTGAAAAAACGCTGTTGTTGAAGAACCCCTTTCGTTATTATTTATCCACACGATCACAAGAAGAGATCAACAAATACAAGTAATCTTTAATTTTCGCTGCTTAGTATTTTTTAAATGTTTTAATTAAAACTAAGCATATCTGTAGTGAAGCAACCATTACAATATATGATAAAACTCAAGAAAATCCACCTTAAATCATTGATCGAAATGTTGATTCCCTTTCACAACTGACACTGTGGAAAGAAGTGACCATTGGCGCCAATACTATAAAACTTTTACAACTGTATTTTCTGGAATTGTATTTTCTACCTATTAATATAACTGACTAAATGAATCGTTAAGTATTTTAAAAGATATGGCAATTTGCCAACTGGCAAATTGCCAGATCTTTGAAAATGGTAATGGTTCATTTCAACCCATTTAAGGTCATAACTCTAGAAAATACAATTCTAGAAAATACAGCTGTAAAAGTTTTATAGTATTGGCCCCTGATTCTACTTATTCTTATAAGCAAGATATTTTTGACTTTGAAAGGACACTCTGCTTACAGCAGTCAAACAGCTAAACAGCAATTCAACTGAATGGCCTCCTTTAATTATTATTACCTTTCAGATGTTTATGTTTCCAAAATAAACAAATTAGAAGTCAATTCTATGTTATCACAATTGTTATTCTCAACAGGCACAAGAAGCTGTACGGCGATTTGCTTTAATTTCAACAGCTATTAAATTTGGAAAACTCTCATAAAACGAGATATCAAAAAAGTCTTTTTTCTATAATTCTGTAATTTGTTCTTCGCAGGTCGAAATTGGTAATACATTTTTCAATTTGAAATACACCGTAATTCATCAGTAATGCCCAGTAGGCGCATATGTGTATACACGTGGAATGATCTGTCATGCAAGGTTTTATTTGGTAATCATATGAATAGTTGATGCTGAATACCAGAAACTTACGACAGAATAACTGTGCAAAATGGCAGAATTGTAAAACAGTAATTATCTCCTATCAAACACAGCATGCAATATAAGCCTTGTGTAATTTATAATCCATGCGCAGTGGGCATGGCGTTCATAATTACACAGTCTGTAGAAAAGATGTATTGGAGCATGGTGATGTCACATCTGAAAAAAATTGAAAAGAAAAGAAAACAATAGGGGCGGAATCTATTATGATCAATAAATTTGGATTTGCGTGGGGAATCGCGGAAAACGTGGAAGTAATCCTTAAAGAACGAAATTCTGTAACAAAAACAGAAAAAGTTGAAGGGATCTTAGAAAGAGCCTTCAAGTTATACAATTCAAAAGGTTTCAACGGAGAAAGAAACTTTAAATTTAATTTAAAGATCTAAGATCCAACTACTAAATTGCCTAAGTTTATTATTTGGTCATCCTTCCTCTTTCAACCCCCTTCACACTGCAAGGAACACCCCCAAATTGCAAACAACAAAGGTTTCCCATAATGCAACTAAGAATGTAACCAATTCAATCTTGTTTGACAGAGCAAGAGCTCTGTCAAATAAGATCTAATTGGTTAAATTTCATGTCGAATTATATTTGCTGCTTGCTTTTTTATATTTACGCACCAGTGTGCATAATATCAACTGGAGAAGTCATCGTTCTGTGCCCAGGGTCATGATATGTCTTACTATAGTAAAAGTAAATGGATTCCCATGTGAATTTATTGGGTAGCCTTGTAAATATTTTCAGTGGGGCACTACCACGGTTGCTCGTAAAAAACGTAATTGGTCTTCACCAAGTAATAAAAATGGACTCCACCATGTCATGCGACGGAATTGACATGAAAGAGGTCATCCAAGTTGTTAGGGTTCATAAATATACAATACACTGTTGACAAAATTATGGACACAGCTGAGGTAAAATGTCTTATCTAGAGTTGACCTCGACCAAAAAAGGAGACATGTTTGATGGAGTTCTTCAACTGACCTGAACAACGGCGTTTGTCCACTATCTACGCCATAAGTAGTTGAAAAAAGATAGGTAGAACAATAATGTAGGATATCCCAGCCAACAATAAAAAAGACTAATAAGAAAAATATTCTTCGAGAAAACTTCCCTCCAAAATATCAAGTTACAATCTTCGAGAATCGGGTTAATTGATAAACATTGAAGCGTTATGTAAATGCATACTGTTGATTTTTGCATGCAGAACATGGCTATCGGTATGTACACTGCTTTCGTATATGAACGGGGCGGGTTCAGGAATTATGGTTACAGGGGGGGGGGGGGGGGGGTGGAGGGTGGTATTGTTGTGCAATTACGACCCAGTCATAATTATTTCCCAAGTCTCCCGGAGGCTGAAGTTTCTGTGCACCTCTTATAAAAAAACTGCAAGTCCGCATCTGAGCTGGTAAAAATGAAACAAATTCCAAAACCATAAAGGTCAGTAACTAACAAAAATACTCCGATTAACAACTACATTGAACAACACCGATAAGTTACACATAGCCGACCGACCGACAGACCCTTGTATAGTAAGGTATTTTAGAACACAAAATGTGCCCATGGTACCCTTTTATAAGGGGCTCCATGGTGTATCCACGGTTATTTCCTTACCCATGAGGCTATTGGTAGTTAGGTAATATTATGACAAGAATCTGCTTTTAAAAATCAATGTCAAGGTTTATATTATTATCCATTCATTGCAACTTGGCTCCATCTGCAATGCTACATTGCTGATGACGGTAATAACACCGGGGTGTAAAGAATCATTCGGCAAATTTGCACAAAACTGGGGATATTTTCAAGACAATAATTCATTAACCCTTTGAACTCCAGAGGCCGTTTTCCCAGCCGGGTCACAAGCTACGTCATAATGTCATTAAAGGGAATGACTGCAGGTAAATGTGTGGTGTAGACCAATCAATATTTTTAACGTTCAGCCCTAAGACTGCACGTTGAATATATTAATTGGTCTACCCCCAAATAATAAATGTGGATTCTTCCTTTTGCTACCACGGAACTGACATGGAATATACCACCAGGGTATAAAAGGGTTAAAATAGTACTTTTACTTCAGATGTAATAATAGGACTGATAGATCAGACAAATGACAACCAATAACATATAACTGTCAATTCATATACCAACTGGAATCAATAAATTGCAATAAAAAATGTACAGATTGTACCCGTCTGAAAAGTCATTTGACTTCCGCGCTACTGGCTCATCTGACACCGCGTGTTAGGAATATCATATATTTAACTAGTAGTGATAAACAATTGATTTATAATAATAATACAAATAGTAATTATTTGGCCTTCAATTGATTTGCCG
This sequence comes from Pictodentalium vernedei, assembly GCA_031216915.1. Taxonomy (NCBI): domain Eukaryota; kingdom Metazoa; phylum Mollusca; class Scaphopoda; order Dentaliida; family Dentaliidae; genus Pictodentalium; species Pictodentalium vernedei. The sequence goes on from CM062293.1 coordinate 166,304,047, forward strand.
AGGTCCTCTAATGAGGAGGCATACAACAACCCAGTCCTCGCCGGGTTATTTCTTCCCAAATATCCCGCCTAATTCCCCAGCATCCAGACACAAACTATTTCATAATTCCCCCAATGGCACTTTCTCAATATCCCCAACTATAATATTGATCATTTCCCACATGGCATTCCTCATCCACTTACCCTAATCTTTTCATCCCATTTTTCTATTAGTTTCTTGATAAATCTTGTTCTGCTAGGAAAGAATGTGGGGTACTCTAAAATGAAAAGTTCAATGGTCTCTGTAAAACCAAAATTGCACATTCGGTGCCCTCTTTCCTCGCTTTTCCCGACCCTCCCCCCCCCCCGAACACACACACACAACTCTAGGGATTTTGATCTCACTTTGAACAACAATGTACCTAGGTACTCATCCAAATCTGGCACATCTTTTTATATAACCCACCCAACGAGCGCTTAACCCTAATCCCAGCTCGCCGGTTTCTACTGCAATTCTCGAGCGCCGTTTGCCTGATAGACAGATTCCCTGCTTCAGCAGCCTCTAGACCTTCAATATCAATATAGCAATTCTCAGTTGTTAACACCCTAACCTGCATTTTCCATCCTGTCTGAATGTTAGGATCCATATCATATATAGCTAAATGTCGTCTTACACCATCTGATATTTGGACCGGTTACGAGGAAATCCAGGTAGCATAAATTACACATATCTAATCCATATTTAACCATCATCCATCCAAGTACCCCTCTGACCGATCATTAGACATAGGGATCATACCATATAAGACCACACGAACCCCTATTGTTCTATAAACGACAGGTATTATGTATAACAAACAAATTTTAAAATCAGTCAATTGAATCAGTACAGCATTTTCCAAAGTATATCAGAATTCGGGAATACATTTACACACTTCTTCAAGAGAAATTTTGTTCTAGGAGCATGACCACGAATCGTATTTGTCTAGCCACGCCCTTTGCACGCTGTCTTACTATGCTCTTACGCAATCGAGCAATGGGGTGAAGCGTCTTTGGCAACATTACAGCGTACAGTAATAATTTCAATTATTTCTAAATGAAACAAAACGCTGTGTTTTGATTGGCTGAGAGGTACGGTGTTACTTTCAATCCACGGCATTTTTTTTTTTTCATCGTGGTTAACCACGGTATAAAAACAAGAATACACAATAGGAGGCTATATGGCTAAAAAGTACCCATTTTCAATTATTAAGTGTCATACATTCTGCTCGGCTATATTAGAACAAAAATAAAAATACAGGAAATTTAATATTTATGTGCAATAAAATAATACAGATGTAGATGTCATTGGAACTGGCTCATTGAGCCAGTTCCAATGACATCCATATTTGACTGGTTTTATTAAGAAACTTACAAAGTATAATCTTTTTGCCAGTTTTTGCCAACAATGTAGGTTAAAGTTTTAAGTACATCCAAATTCCTGGAAATAAATCTGTTATCCTTGTGTTCTGCAGGGTGTTTGGGAGTTTACACCAGTCTGGGAACTCATACACCCTTCGGCTTCGGGTGTATGAATTCCCAAACCGGTGTAATTCCCCTTGAAAATACAAGGATAACTAATAATGTAACAGCGAATGAAATGCCCAACTTTATTAGTTTGGAACGACTTTGCACAGTTGTCAATTGAATACAAAATGCATTTTAATAATACGATGCTTCAAACAATCATTTCTTACCCCAAACACTCCAAGAAAGGATGGTTTGGGATTGTGCTACCATTAATTACGTAATACTCTTTTCAACACGAGTTATTGTGCGTTTAAAAAAATATGTATACACGTGAGTGTGGGTGGAACACAACTTACTCCTGAATTTAAATGAAAAATATAGACTGGCTTGAAATAATCTGGAACAGTTTTTTAACCTGCATATATTTTAGCGTGTCTCAAGTTAACAAACGTAGTTGCCTCACTTGTAGATTGTGTCGCATTTCAAGAAAAGAAACATTTTCAGATTTTCTTTATCGGAGATATTGAAGATGTAAACGAATATTCTACAGTTCTACGGTAAAGCGACACAAGGAACTATTCAAAAATACAGATTTTAAACAAAACGTCTGAATACCCAACCACACTTTTGTCCTTCAATGAGGTGTCAGAATGGAGCATGGTGCCACGACAAACCAGTGTATCGATCTTAGTCCTTTCAATCCCAACTCACGTCTTTTCGGGCTAGGGTTATGATGCGCCCATTTGTGGTATAGACAATTCAATATTTTCAACGTAAACCCTCTCTGGCTGCACGTTGAACATATTGGTCTACCAACAAATTAGGAATACAGAATCTTCCAAACGATGCCGTTGAGGTGCCATAGAATATACCATCATGTTTAAAAGAATAGACCACATCAAACGAGCTACATGTTTACAGCTCGTTTCTGTTCCAAATCAGTTTTCTGTTAACCCTTTTCTCAACGAATCGCCCGTATCCTCCCGCGTAATTTGCAAATTCAGCAGTTGAAACAATATTATATTTCAACAAAACCATATGATGTGACCCCTCCAACGAGGGGTCACATCATATGGTTTTGTTGAAATTTTTTGAAAAATTTGAAAAAATGGTATTTAAAATAATAAATTTTGATATCGTCTGCGTTGGGTAAAGGGTTAAAAAAAAATTATCTTCGAGATACTAACCTTATTTAGGAATTACGAACAATATATTACAGGCTGCAAACATCTCCTCAGTTGACAGAAAAAAACACATCGTGAACTCTTGTGATGGAAACACAAGAGAATCAAAGACACTTCTAATCGACCTGGGGCCAATGCTATAAACGTTTAAAATTGTATTTAGAAGAATTGTATTTTTCAGTTTTTATTTATTATGGGTTGAAATGAACTATTAGCATTTTCAAAGATGTGGCAATTTGCCAGTTGATAAATTGCCAGATCTTTTAAAATGCCAATGATTCGTATCAATCAGTTATATTAATATGTGGAAAATACAATTCCAGAAAATACAATTGTAAGCGTCAAAAGTATTGGCTCCAGGCCCTCTCTCATAGGCATTAAATCAAATAGCCGTTACAGTGTTCACAAATAGGTACTAGGAATAGGAAACTAATATTTCACCGACAGTTCTCACCTCAAAGGAGTAAATTATTAAATTAACAAGAGCTCGTGTATCCCTGAAGCAATACAATGTCCCCTACCGGACTAATGAGCATTAATAATTATTCCAATGTTATAACCTAGATGTGATCAGCATGAATTCTGTTGAAGCGTTTCCAAAACATTCCAGAAAACAGATATTTTGACGCTTTTCCATATGTCCAAGGGCCATAACTCACAGAATAATATTGCAATCAGCATGAAACTCAAACTTGATCTGCAAGTCATCGTTCTATAGTAGGGTACCAAGAATGAAATCATTCGGTTGAAGCATTTGTGTCAGGGACACCTGAGGCCCCGTAAGGCCTGGGCTGACGTGGGGTTATTTAGTCCCGCTGATGAAGTTGCGGGAAAATTAGACCAACGTGGAGGGTCGGAATCCAAGTGTCGCGAACTCGGCGCAGGGAGCTGAGTTAGACCGACGCCGTGATTCCTTCTCTGCCAAATTGGCCTGAAATAGGTTCGATTTCCGTTAGGTGTGATTCCTAATCACTTCAGGCTGTATAATGGAAAGAATGATTTAAAGTAACAACAATTCTTTTATTTACACATAAAAATAAATCCGTTTCAATATTTCATTCGATTTTTTTCACAGAAAATGGGTTGCTAGGGTTAAACAATTCTCAACAATCATATAGTCGTTCTATAGCCCTGTACTGGCACTATAGTCTACACACTGGAAATGTTACTACCGTGAGCTCGCCATAAGAGCTTCGCAAATCTGAAATGTTATTACTGTGAGCTCGCCATAAGAGCTTCACCCGCTTAGGCTCAAATGTCAACGTCTGCGCGTAACTGTACCTCTGGCTGTCGGAGGGTTCCGACCAGCAATGTTCGTCATCTATAAAGCCACCGTACTTCTGATTTGGGTCAGATATTGTCTACTCATACCTTATGTGCCTTTTGAAAGTCCTCCGTGAAAGTCCTGTTGAAATATTCACCGTTCCTGGTTGAATTCACGATTCACAAATGCCCCTTTTTGTGCTAGGGCGAAATTGTCACTCACACCGATCTCCAGTCGGTATTACGATGCTTCGACAGCAAAACAAACTACTCACGACGCAATCAGTCTGACGCTTCAAAGGGTTAATACGCACAATACAATTAACCTACACTTCTGACTATTGCAGGCTGATACCTGTTACTCGACAATCTAAACTTTAACGCTCCACCTGGGGTGTTCCTTCTCACGAATTCGGCCCCGTAGCCGCCTATCAACGTTAAGCTAAATCAATCGTGGAATGCCCTCTCTGGCGATTCCAGCCGTTTCAGGGTCCTGTGATCGAAGGTACCCTTATGCCAGGAAACAGAGTCCGCCTGTCCTGGACTTCACCAACGTGTGATTGACCCCAAGTGTGTGTCTAATGCTCTGCTCTTCAAGGTATATATACTTTTTACCTTAAACTGTCAGGTGGACCGACGCTCATCTGTCCACCTGTCAAAACGGTGGGAGATGACATATATCGAGACAGAATCAATACAAGTCATCTCGCGCGTGACTTAACGGTGATTTCACTTGTCGAGAAAACCGATTCCTTCTTGCAATTATTGCTACCTAATGATCAGATGACGATACGATAGACATTTCTATCGTTTTAGAATCTCGTCTCTCAATTGGCCGTGACGATATCTTACCACCAACTGATTACGTCTCGTAAGACTCGCGACTACTGTATAAATTAAATGAGATTAGACCTTATCTAACATACCGTTTCTCCCCCTGGGTCCCTGCGCTAAAGCTGGATATACACCACATGTGTTTTTTCCATGTCCAGCTTTGCAGAGAGGTGAAATTCAAGTAGGGTTTTCGCCTTGATGCGGAATATATTTTGAACTTACAATATCTTTAAATATGAGGCCCATTGCCCCTATATTTAGGCTGGCTTTGCCCTGACAATTTGCAAAAAAAAAAAAAAAATCCGGAAAACTAAAGTGTGACTGACAGACTGACTGACGGATGGACAGAGTGAAAATGAAACTTGATCTGTCAGTCACCGTTCTAGCGAAAGCCTCCAAGGGGTTTTTAATTCGAAACGTTGAAAGTGTGTTGATATGTTCCTGTATGGTCTGTAGATGTGCATACAAGTTTAAGTTTTTTGAGTTGGTCCCAGAAACGGTTTCCAGCGACAGGCTCCATGAGGTTTTAACTCGAAATGTTGAAAGAGTGTCCATATGTTCGGATAGGGTCTCTCGATGTGCTTAAAGGTTTTTGATTTTTGATTCGACCCCATGTGGCACCTCCAGTGCCACTTTTGTCGTTAGTGAATCGGTTGCCAGCGAAAGGACCCTAAAGGGTTTCATTTAAAACGTTGAACTTGTATTCACATGTTCAGGTGGGGTCTCTGGATGTACATCAAGGTTTGGTATGTTTGATCCGGCCCACGTTGCGTCCGTTGTGCCACTTTTGTCGTTAGAGAATATGATTTGATTTGTGACCATCGTGATAGCAAACTGAAAAGTGAGTATACACCTTAGTGCGCTTTGCATATAAATGACACCGTTCTAGTTTATTTATTTATTGGTGCTTAAGGCCAGCTATTACTGGACAATAGCTAACCATGACCAGTTGATGTGAATTAATCCTTTGCATCCTGATGTGAAAATGGTAAGGTTTTCAGCAGCAAATATTTCCCATAATGCAGTTTGATATTTAACCAAATATATCTCAGTGAGCTCTGTCAAACAATATATAATTGGTTTAATTCATATTCAAGCAAGAGAAAAGCTAAGTTATTCGAGAAAATTCTGTTGCACAACCAGAGTGCAGGGGGTTAAATACTCCATTGTATGATTCATGGCCCATTATCCCCTAACAACATTCGCACGATATAAAAAAATGTTACTTAACTAGACTTTCAAAAACTATTTCCAAAAAATCTATCAAAACCATAACATGCGACCCATCAATGGAAAAAGCTTGTCATATGATATAGATTGGTTGAAATTAGTGTGCTTTGCTTTGCACATAAATGACACCGTTCTAGTTTATGGTTTGATATAGTTATAGTTTATGGTTTGATATCGTTCTAGTTTATGGTTTGATACCGTTCTAGTTTATGGTTTGACACCGTTCTAGTTTAAGGTTGTGGTCGTTCCTAACAGACATTTAGTGATTTCAAAAGCATTGTGCACGGGATTTTCAAACTAAAGTCACAATTACGTCCCTAGAGCGCAAAAAGGCGCTAAAAGCAATGCAAAATCATTGTAGATGGCGCCCTGCTACAATCAGGGGACGATTTCCCGCTTTAGAACTAAAATGTAATATATCTCGGACACAAGGGTATATAGTGCATTCGGCTTTCTTTAGCAGCAAGAAAGACAGGGGTAGTTATTGTAAAATTTCCACTCATGTGCAAGAATGAAAATAAGCAATCTGTCATTTGCAGAATGAAGTTCCTTCCCACAGGGTGAGTTTGCTAATGCTATCCTATGCAGTAGGCCAATTTATCCTCTGGGTACCTCTTTCTGTTCGAGTGTGAGGCCCTGATTCAGATTGAGGTTCGCAGAGGGTAAATTTAGTGATGCAACCCTGCTGTGCAGGGAAGCCTCACCAAATTCACGCTCTGGGGACCTCGTTTTGCAGATGTCAATCTGCTGATTTTTTGGCTTGTTCAAATGGGAGGTGGGAGGTGTGAAAATGTTTTTCTCAAAAGTTCACACAGTTTGAAATTCAGAGATGACTCACAGATGAATACCTTTCTAAAGATTATTCTTTTTTGTCTGCCGAAATTATCCGAATAGCTACAAGATGCACGACACATTATTCAGAAAATCACTAAGAAACTGACTATTTAATTCACAATACAAAAATGCTTAAAACCTCTATTTCGCTGGTAACCGATTTTCTAACGACAAAAGTTTCGCTACGGGCGGAACAGTGGGCCGTATCAAACATTCGAAACCTTTACGCACCTCTAGACACCATACCAGAACATATAAACACACTTTCGACGATTCGAATTATTTACTTATTTATTGTTGTTTATGGTCACATACTTCTGCACAATGGCTAATCATGACCACAACATGGAGATAAAGTCAAGGTCAGTCAATCGTTTATACCCCATGCTGCCTATTTTAGAGGACTCGCACCCCAAGCATTAGTGACTGGGTCCTATTTTACCAGTGAAACAGAGCTTGTTTACCACAGTAAACAAGCACTGCTTCACTTCCCGGGGTTCCCATGGGGGACGATTCGAATTAAAACCTCTGGAAGCCTTTCGCCGGAAACCGAAGCAAAATTCTGAAACCTTTATGCACATCTAGACGCCCTACCGGAACTTATGAACATGCTTTCAACGTCTCGAAACTACATATCCTTGGAGCCGTTCGTAGGAAAGCAGCATTTTAGCTAGGTCTTCAAGTGGCACCACCTGGTGACAAAAAAAATTCAAACTAAACTTATTTTTGTCATCTCTATACCATGTTTAAAAAGTATGGTAAATTTCAAAATTATAGCTAAAAAACGGACGTACGGGCGGACAGGCGTACGGACGGAGGTCATCACTATATCCCATGACATCCACGACCATAGGGCATGAAAATTCAAACCTTTACGTGTTTGAGGCTTAAAATGTCTAACTGCTGAAAACTTTGGCCTGGATTTGGGTTATATTGCATCTGCAAAAGAAACAATAACCTTCACCTTATGCTTTCAGTGTCACGTCTCCCGTCCCCTGTCTATCGCCACGTTCCAGGTCGTAAAAAATCTGAGGTTCAGTGCGATTGTAAACCATTTTGAAAACATCCAGTCTGCACTACAGAGAAAGCAATTATAGAACGAATGAATATTCCTGGTTATCCATTTATTTCTTACAAAACGCAGCTTCGCATCTCTTTTTGGTAGAGCTGTACAATCAAGTTCAACAAAACAGTCCAAGGCTGTATTTGGATAAACACGAAAAAACCCACTTCAACTGGTCGTCCAAAGGTAGCTACAGCTACCATTATCCGCTGGATCGAATAAACGTTTGGTTTCTTTTAATATTTGATAAATAAACGCAATGTGTGATTCAATATCTTTATCTCTTTGAACCCGAGAGACCGTCTTTCCGGCCCAGGAACATGATATGCCATAATTCCATTAAGTAGGATTTAAACGTACAGCCTCAAGGCTGCACGGTGAAAATATTAATTAGTCTACCCCAAAATAATGAATATGGTCTAGTCCAATTGTTGCAATTGAACTGAGATGGACGATACCGCCAAGGTTCAAAGCGTTGAGCCAGACAACAGATAACACACATACAAGTGCATGGTGATTTTTGTGTGCATCTCAAATTTTCGTTGGGTAAAATTCTTCGCTTCCGTGCTTTTGAAGAAGAAATTGTGGAACAGTTACTCGTTGTTGCTCAGGGGTTCCCGGGTACTCCGGCTTCCTGGGAGTTTCTCCACCCGCAAAATTGCCCGACTCGGCTGTTGCAATTCTCATTAAACACCAAATAACAAACAAACAAACAAACAATACTAAAAACATTCTATATAGAAAATTGCTTCAAATATCGAAGAAAAGCCATTGTCCCTCCAACAAATATTGTGTTTAGTTTTTGTAGTTTCTCTATTCATTATGGTTTCGGTTTTCCCTGGAGCCATTTGTTTGTCTCTAGAGCCATTTGTTTGTCTTTACCCCTGATGAGAACAGTAGAATGTTGTAGGAAAAGGACAGGGCATATGGGAATAGATATTGATTCACTTAATATCCTCAAAGGATTCAACATTTCGTCACACATTATGTTGTTTGGTAACTGTCGTTTGGGGCGTACTTTATACTTATTTCTTGTTCACTAAACCTTGATATACAAGTGGACATCTTGTTATATTCGGCGGGTGGGGGGGAGGGGGTGCGTAGTAAGCATTTCGCACTTCGGGGTACAGTCAAGAAGGGCATGAACGCCTTAGTGGCATGGTAGGAACACAATACACAAAGTTATGGTTGGGGCAAAGACATCTTTATAGCTGAGAACGAGGGCACATGGGCTGCATATTTAAAAAATAAAATTCTTGAGATCCATGTTGAATACGGAGTTCAAAACGATTAAAGGCCAAAGAAGAGACAAATCATACAAATCGTTGGTCATATCTTCAGAGGCCAGAGGTTCTATCCCCTTCCCGCTAATTCGTGATAAGACAGGGCAATAACTTGAGTCACGACAGCCTCCACCTACCCCTCCCCACCCTCAACCCTGATTCTATGCTGACGGTGGTAATAATATGGAGTAATAATATTCGGAAACATGTTATTTGACCAAATCAATCTCTGTCTGTCTGTCTGTCTGTCTGTCTGTCCTATCTGCCATATCTATCCTTCTGTGTGTCTGTCCTTCTGTGTGTCCGTCCGTCCAACTATCCGTCCATCAGTCCGTCCGTCCGTCCGTCCGTCCGTCGGAGCATCCGTCCGTCCGTCGGTCCGTCCGTCTCTCTCTCTCGCTCTTTCTCTCTCCCATTCTCTCTTTCCTAGTCTCTATTTCTTTTAAATTATTTCTGAAATTGGACGAGGGCAGGTGATCCTGTGCCCCCCCCCCCCCCACCCGCAACCGTCTCAGGTCCTACGTCCATGGTTGTATTTCATCATTTTTTTCTGTGTTGCCTTTGTGTCTCTGGGTCGTCCCTATAAAGACAAATGAATATTGTCTGGGAGATATGTCGTTTCCATTTTCAAGAGGAAAACTAGCACAACACAAGCAGAAAATGTGTGCGCAGAAACATGAACTCTCCAACCTGTGTGTTTTGACAAATTATTGTTGAGGAAGTGAGAACTGTTCAATGATATATCGCTAATCGATAAACGTTCAAGAGATACCGCAATACAGAATAAATAACAGTGTATGCCGGAAGCTACGGGATGGTAATACTGGGAGATTGCTATCGCAAACCGGACTTGGGTTGCAGACTCCCCTACCCCGCACTGTGGTGTACATCAGAAATGATTGATTACGCGTTGCATGAGATGTAGGGATCGTTCCGATTGTTTGTTATTATCTGGTATTAAATGACACTAAGTGTGCGCATCGCATTGTTATCTTTAGCGTTTACATTATGGTTGTGGTAATAAATTTTCAAAGAGCAGGTACCTGACAAAGCAAAGGTAACAGTTTCAAGAGACATTTTATCCTGAAAATAATATTAATGTGGAAATGGTTCACGCCTCTGTGATCATACGAAGACAGTCTAACAGGGAAACAGTATCAAATTATACTTCATTTATTTATTTAATTTATTTCTTTATTATTTATTTTATTTAGTATTTTTATCTATTCCAGGGTCACTCTCAGTATCTATGACTATACCATGATCGCAACACAAGTATAAAGTAAAGTTTAACCAATACTTTATACCTGTGCCTTCGGGGTAGATGATCTACGGACACAATCTCCTTGCGTTTTGTTGGCGAAATCAGCTTGCGGACACAATCAGCATGGGATTTGAAAACGTGATCGAACTGTGATCTAGAGTGGAGGGATAATCAGTCCTTACCTTTTTGTTCCTCTCGGCAAACAAAACAACAACAAAAACATACATTCATTATATATCCCCATAAAAATAGAACTGCAGAATCAACCGTACAATTAATGCATGAAGTGGGAGCGTGGTGGCTCAGTAGGTAGAGGTGCAGGCTGCAAGCCGAGAGGTCCTCGGTTCGAATCCCACCTGCGGCAAGCGCGTTGTGTCCTTGGGCAAGCACTTCATCTCCATTGCCCGCGTGGGGGCACGGTGGCGTTGTGTACTAAGGCGTACTGCACGTCGATGGTGCACTTGTCTTCAACCAATGCTAACCCTGCTTGTTTGTGTGGAGTTCGCACGTTGGGGAGCTGACAGTTGCTCGCCGTTACTCGGTGGTTCTCTCCGGGTACTCCGGCTTCCTCCACCTGTAACTGTCGCGGTCATGATTAGCCATTGTGCATAAACATGTGACCTTAAACACCAATAAATAATAAAAAAATAATAATGCATGAAGTGATCAGATATTACTCTAACAAGAAATGACTCTAGTAGTAGATATGAGACCAGCACACTTATCAACACGGACGCCAGCCTCTGGAAATAGATTGTGTTATTAATATTATTCTATATATTTCATTTTCCTATTAGCCAAATTGATACAGGGGTGGCTGTTTCTCTGAATGTCGAAAAATGAAAATCTGTACCGGAGTGTTTACACAAGAGAACAATAGGCCTAAGGCTATAGTTTATATCTAATTAGGGCCGTACGGCAGCGTAGAACCGCCACACCGTAGTATATTCCCATGGATTCCTAATCTGTTTTTACAGATTACTAATCTGTTTTACAGATTAACTAATATGTATTTACAGATTACTAATCTGTTTAAACAGATTACTAATCTGTATTTACAGATTACTAATCTGTTTAAACAGATTACTAATTTGTTTTTACAGATTAACTAATCTGTATTTACAGATTAGTAATCTGTTTCAACAGATTAACTAATCTGTATTTACAGATTACTAATCTGTTTTTACAGATTAACTGATCTGTGTTTACAGATTACTTAATTAATCTGTATTTACAGATTAGTAATCTGTTTAAACAGATTAGTAATCTGTAAAAAAAGATTAGTTAATCTGTAAAAATATATTAGCATTCTGTAGATACAGATTACTAATCTGTAAAAACAGATTAGTTAATCTGTTTAAACAGATTACTAATCTGTAAATACAGATTATTTAATCTGTAAAAACAGATTAGTAATCTGTAAAACAGATTAGTATTCTGTAAAAACAGATTAGTTAATCTGTAAAAACAGATTAGTAATCTGTTTAGACAGATTAGTTAATCTGTAAAAACAGATTAGTAATCTGTTTAGACAGATTTGTAATCTGTAAAAACAGATTGGTAATCTGTTTAAACAGATTAGTAATCTGTTTAAACAGATTAGTAATCTGTAAAAACAGATTAGTAATCTGTTTAAACAGATTAGTAATCTGTACAAACAGATTAGTAATATGTAAAAACAGATTAGTAATCTGTAAAAACAGATTAGTTAATCTGTAAAAACAGATTAGTTATCTGTTTAAACAGATTAGTAATCTGTAAAAACAGATTAGTCATCTGTACAAACAGATTAGTAATCCGTTCAAACAGATTAGTAATCTGTAAAAACAGATTAGTAATCTGTAAAAACAGATTAGTTAATCTGTAAAAACAGATTAGTTATCTTTTTAAACAGATTAGTAATCTGTAAAAACAGATTAGTCATCTATACAAACAGATTAGTAATCTGTTCAAACAGATTAGTAATCTGTAAAAACAGATTAGTTAATCTGTTTAAACAGCTTAGTAATCTGTAAAAACAGATTAGTAATCTGTAAAAACAGATTAGTAATCTGTTTAAACAGATTAGGAATCCCTGTAAATATACTATGGTGTGGCGGTTCCACATTGCCGTAGGATCGGGTGTTTTGCGGTAAGGGTTTATAACCGTGGGAAATAACCTTGGGTGTCTGTTGTGTAATTCTCACTGATGTTGGAATGATTTCTAAAGCTTGAGAAGCGTATCGTTGTTTGCTTCCCAATTTTTACCTCTGATTATCTTCAGAAAATTGATATGGATACCAATGACTTGTACGTATATGCAGTACGTGGAAAGCGTATTGTCACTAAATCACATGCAGTGCGGGAATTAAATCCAAACAATAATTGCAATTTTTTTGGTTATACCCGGAGGTCCATCGGCTGAAACATTGCTTGTATGTTTTGTCCACGTGAACAGAATTTGAAAGTGATACTTTGGGTGATAATTCAACTCGCCGGGTGATTTAGTTACAATCCACTCTCCACGCACTGTATGTATCTTACACAACTCAGTAAACTCAATTCACCGAACACAGAAAACCCTCGACTGTATCTCTGAACGCAGAAATATCTCACGAGTGACCACTAATTAGATATACAGTACGTGAAGAGTGGATTGTAACTAAATCACCCGCGGAGTGGAGTAATCACCCAAACTATAACTTTCAAATTTTATACATATGGACAAAAAAAACCACAAGCAATGTTTCAGCCAGTAGACCTCCGGGTTTAACCCGGAGGTCCATTGGTTGAAACTTTGCCTGTGCTTGTTATGCTTTGCAACAAATTTGCAATTATTGCATGGATGGAATCTCCACTCTGCGGGTGATTTAGCGATAATACACTCTCCACGTACTGCAATCAAAAATTACTATCAAAACAAACTTATCGATGTGTGAATTTTAGTTTTTCGGCGGTTTGAGAACATACCACGGGGATTTGTACAAAAAGAGACAACCACATTGTGGTTTTCCTATTCTTCCGGTCCAGTTCCAGTTGTAGTTTCTGACTCTGTGCGAGAACAAAAATAACAAGTCCAAACGAAGGAAAATGTTTCGCTATCCACTGAAAACAATATCGAAAAACTTTATCCTAAATGTTCTTGGCATTGCTTTTGTTCTATGAAATAGTCGAGAGAAAACAAAGGATTGTAAACGTAACCTTGTAGTTAAAAAAACTGCAAATTCGTCTCCTGAGTTCCAATGTGTTCTATGTGCCTACTGGCACACAAGACGCATTGGAAATCAGGGGACGAATTTAGGAACGACAGTGCCAAGGAGTGCCTAATGTGTATTCCACTAGTAATGGAGACCCTGGAACACTTTCTCGTAGAATGTCCAGAATATCAGCCAAATAGAACAGGATTCTCTCGGAGTACGACGAAATGTTGATGAGGGGATTTTAGGGTGTTGGAAAGAGAGAAAGAGCGGTGGGAGGGAGCGGCGTTTACGGAGCACAGGGGTAATTTTCCAATCAAAATTTGTGACTTGAAAATTCAGTGTTGAAAGTATACTTTTTTAGCTTCATCAGTTTGTAAATATATGCAAAAACAAACCTGTATGTTTAGAAAGAAAGTTTTGCAAATTGACGGATTTTTTCGGGGAGGAATTTAATAAGGGGGATTTTGTCGTGGAGGGATTTTGTCGGAGGTGGGGTATGCCGGGAGATGATGCCGTGGGGAATTTTGATGGTGCTTTCACTCTAAAATCAGCTGGGTTAAAAGTCAGCCCAAGTCAACTGAGTTGAGTGACTATGAACCCAAAAGGGTTCATAGTCATTCAACCCAATTGACTTGGGTTAATTTTTAACCCAAATGATTTTAGAGTGAAAGCACGTGCGCTTGACGTATCATTCGCGGAACTGGTGATCACAAGCCATCCTCTTCAACACTGATAATAAAACAAAGAACTATGCGTTTAGTTTCCCTCAGCATACATTCCATATTGCATGGGAATTGCACGATCCAGCATACACAAACAATTCATCATGTAAAACAAACAAAAATAAAGACGAATCGCAATAATTTCAATTGACGGCGAGAAAATTTTAAAACGTAACGTCAGCCCCATTTTAAAACGTAACGTCAGCCCCACGCTTCAAAAACTTTGACCCTATATCCCGATAAATTCTGTTTTTTGATTAGTCAGAATGCCTTGGATAAATAGCTATGGCAAAGGGTGCACCCAACATTCAAGGTATACGAGAGCGTTTAACATCCACGGTATAGGGGTACGTGAAACATCAGGGGTATATGGTTTAAATGAAAGCTTTTCGCTTCCCCTCGCCTCGATATAAAAATCGAACCAAAAAACCTGAAGATAGTCATAAATATTATCAGATTTCCGACAATTCGAACATATTTTGCTGTTATAAATGAAAAGGTCTAATAATTAAATCAAACAACTTGAGAAAAATAAAATAAGAGCAAAACTGACACCAAAATAGCCGATATGTTTACGCGTTTTCAAGGGGATGGGATGTAACTCTATCTGCTGTCTTTTGTGTTTGTAAAAACAAATAATTATTCACGCGTTTGGTCCAACTGACTGTGGAGCGTGAGAAACGCTTGCCTGCGACTCGGTGTTTAAAAACCGGCATCCAGGAATTAAATCTCCAAATACCAAACATGTTGGCGGAGAAAACTTATAATGAATGAGGTGACACCATGTATTTAAAGACGTCAATGGGCACTACAATTCCATACTAGTTTTCTCAAACCACTCATCTATCCATGAGTGACCTTATGAATCGAATTCAACTTGGTTCGAAGTATCATTGACCGACAGAAAAAAGTACACTGGGGCTGAGTTTGATTATTTCTTTTTATCACAATGTACAATTACATTCATGTTGCAGGAATTTTCTCACGTGCAGTTGGGTTTAGAGAATTGAAAACGGAGTCCCATGATTTTGATCAGCTGACTGTAGTCTTTTTTTTTTTATTAAGAACTATTTTCGAAAAGTCACGGCCATGGGTTTTTGTTGATTGAATAGTAGATAAAAGTGTTATGTGATTATCGTTTTAGAAAAGATTTTTTTATTACTTTCCAAAGTATGATTTACTGGGATTTCCGGGTTTGATTGTAAACGATAACTTCACAAGTGAATTATATAATCAACAATTGGGTCATGTATCCGTGCGCGCAAATGAAGACACTTTGCCGTGGGTGTAATGGGGACTTCATTGTTTTTTTAATCCTTTACCTAACATGAAAAGCAGACGAGGCGAGGGACTATATTGTAAAACACACGTGCGCATTCGCGCACTCGTGTTTGTACAACGTCCCTCACCTCTCATGAATTATTTCACGTAACCAGTCCAGTCAAGCGATTACTCTCTATATCGCGATGAAACTCGTTTTTAGGTGACGTGCAGCTACGATTCGCACTGGCGTCGCGGTAAATGTTACGTGCACATAACACATATTTATCATTGTTTCTCACTATGGTGTAAACAATGCGTCGTTGCGTCTTTGGAAAACTGATATGCTTTGGGGAGGGCAATGGATTGGTGACGTCACATCTCCCAGTATGGGTATAAATCTTTGGAATGGTAAATTCGAAATCTATTTCCCCAGAACGGAATGAAACAACTATACTACAGGCCTGGCATTTTCAGGAGAGCGATTTATTCGCTCGCCTACTGCTCGCCTTAAAAAATTAAGGAGGGCGAAAACTAGCTCTCCTGGCCTTAGAAAATGATGATTACCATAACAGACTATTCCTAAAGCACACACCTTTTCAGATCGCTGCTATGTTAGTGGTTTCTGTAAGACGACCACACTGCCCATCCCACACCTCCGGGCCCCGGCAAGGCCCGGAGGTGTGGGGTGGGCAGCGTAGCCGTCTCACAGAGACTACCTTGTTAGCAACACTAAAAAATGTACAAAACCCACAATGCAGAATTCGCTAATAGTAAAACTTCATTTTTCCACTTTTAGCTTTTGTAAGCTTAAGGAGAGCTAATCGCCCCCCCCCCACCCCCCCCCCCCCCCCAGGCCATGCAAGGGACGATTTTGAGCCCTCCTGCATTTTTAAGAATGCCAGGCCTGATACTACGCACAAAAAAGTTTAGAACCATTCCAGTTTATCCAACTATTTCGAAAGTATATTTGGCGGAAAGTTTTAAGAAATATAAGACATCAATCTCAAAAATGTCACACAAAATGTTGATTTCAATTTCGCCTACGTGCAACCTTGACCACTACAGCGACCAATAAGTTGGCACTGAGAAGTGTTTTGAAAATCACAAATTGAAAAACTACATGTATTATACTTTAAAATCGGTTGGGTTAAAAATGACACCAAATCAACTGGGTTCAGTGAATATGAACCAAATTGGGTTCATATTCACTCAATCCGGTTGATTTGGGTAGATGTGTAACCTAACTGATTTTTGACCGTACCTATAAGATCTGTGTGACTTTCATCATTGGATCTGTTCATTATGAGACTTTTATCACTTTAAACACGTCTGTACAATGTAAGGGATAGACTATTATCTGCTCGTCGTGGGGCAGCCTTACTCTCGGGAAATATCCATTTGGTATTTGCGCTGGTATAAGAGTTAGAGGGGTGTCTAGAAATTTTAGGGGAACATTCTTGTCCAGGAATGGGACCAAATTGGCCAGCATCAAGTTCGTAATCTCATTTACAATATGAGGCAGAGGTGTCTAGTTTGTTTACACGGCAGGGGTAGACACACTTGAAACTGCATAGGAAAAATGTGATTTTTAGATTACACTTTTTCTAATGTTTGGGGGGACAAAATCTTTTTTGTGTTGAACGTTTTACCTCAGTCCACATGGATACCCATAATGTGGAATAATGTGGACGTCTGTTTGCGAGATAAAAAGAGTAGGAATGTGGTGGTCAGCCACTCAAACAAACTTGCAAAAAGGTGACAAAAAACTCAACAAAATAAAAGTAGGAATAACATTTTATCTTTGTCTACATGGTTATCCATAATGTGGATGTCTGTTTGCGAGATAAAGAGAGCAGGAATATGATAGTCAGCCACTGAAGCAAACTTGGAAAAAAAATTAAAAAAAAAACCACAACGAAATCGAAGTAGGAATAAATAATAACCCAATAGTGATCCGTGATCAACATTTGTTATGTGTTTGCCATTCTGCATTCAGTATTATTGCGCGTTAATATTCGTGGTGCCAACTGCTCTTTATCATTCAAAATAATATCTGTGGGTATTTCTCGAGATGATTCGGATCGTAGAATGTGTGATTCACAGGTTATCACTACATTAGGTTTACCAAACGAATAACGAATCGGAGTAAAATGTCATATTCACTCAACCCAGTTTATTTGAGTTGATTTTTAACTCAACTGAAATTAGAGTGTCGTTGTAATGAGTAAACTTAGTAAAATCTATCAAAGCAAATATTCCGTAAAATATAACGGAGTAGCAGCAGGCAATCGCTTTTCAAATGATTAAGAAGTTATTTTGGAGAAAACAACTTGACATGCGTAGTATACTACTATTTAGTAACAGAAATCCATTGTGCGGGGTCCTGTTGATACCTCTCGAAAGTCAAAACCATTGTTCATCCCTCCTCTGTTTTTTCACTCTCCACCACAAGTCATGAAAACGTAGATCCTTCAGAATAAACCTCGACGCAGTGGTGGGTGTTCCTGCCATGGCAAAGAGGGGGACATTTTGCACTAACGGAGTATGGCATTTTGTTTTATAATTCACAATATCACAATGTTTTTGAACTGAACTGAACGATTATTGACATGATGTACTTTGGAAGAATATCTTCTTTTCGAGGAAAAACACTATTTTGAAGGATCGAATTGGTGTGACGCAAGGCCAACTCGATCCTTCAAAAAATATTTTAGTCCGTAAATTTCGTTTTAGCATGTACGGATGAAGTTATACAGACGGTCTTTAAACCAGGATATCACAATGTACATGCATGGCGGTAGAAGCGAGAACCACGGCGACCAAGTAAAAGTTTACCATACACGCTAACATAATGTGCTACAATTCAGATGCACGACCAACAATACTGATGAATGTAGAATACAACAACAGGCGGATTCGTCTATATAGCCCGAGAATTGTGCAACACAGAACCCCCAGGGAACCGGGACACGCCAAATGAGATGCTTTATGAACATTTGAAGATGAACTGAGTACATGAACATGTACATTTCTTCCACAGAGTTATAAATAACTACTGAGTGGAAATTCATCGCCATGGTTTAATAATAACCCACTCTATCTAACAATCATATAGATTTTGGCCTGAAAACCACGAGAAACGGTACCTATCACATAATGTGTTCCGATTCCGTATCATATAGACGACTCATTCTGATTCCGTATCATATAGACGACTCGTTTCCGGTAGCGCTACGGGCTATCATAACAGGCGCATGGAGACATTCTATGTGCGTTTCAGTGATCGACCGAACATTATGTCCCAAAAATGTTTAAAAATAATTTAACCCTTTTCCTAACACGAAAACCAGACGATACTTGCAAAAAAAATTCTTGAAGAACTAATTTATTTCATTTTGTGTCTCAAAAACATAGGTTATGACCACTCGTTGGAACGAGCTCGTTCCAACGAGGGGTCATAACCTATGTTTTTGAGACAAAAAATGAAAAAATAATGAAAATTAACTCGCGATTTTTGATAATAGCGTTGACCGTTACGTTGTGTAAAAGGGTTAAGATTTAATCTGTGTGTGACAGAATTGTTAGATAAATGAATTATCACGATAATGTGCATGTCCTATGATTTGCATCAGATTCTCGGTGGTGTCCAAAAATGGGATCACAATAACCCGCTATCCCAGTCTATTGATATTTAACACATTACCCAACGCACACGGTATCAAAATTTATTATTTTAATTATTTTTCTCCAATTTTCAATTTTAAAAAAAAAAATATCGGAAAAACCATTAATAATAATAATTAGTAATTAATATTACCCCCCCCCCCCCACCCCATTTGAAGAGCTCAACGAGTTCCTTCTATTGAGGGAGCCACACGATAATATGATTTTGATAAAGGTTTTTGAAATTTTATTTTCTACTGCTCAGTTTGTAAATTACGTCTTATTCGTTATTGGGTAAAGGGTCTTAAACTTGTTTATACTGAAATATTTGTAGTACAAAATTTAATATTAAGATACTAACGCGTGTGTGTTGTACAAAACTTAAGTTTGTTGATTCAAAAGTACATGTTGGTCTATGAGTCTATTAGTTTAATAGTCGTTTCGATATTTGATACTTTTAATATATATTAGTATTGAACATGTCGTTTTCATAAATATAAACGATATTAAACTGTGAATATGGGGTATTATTATACTAATTTACATGGACTTCGGTCCTCTATCAGACGTAAACCTCTGAAGTAGGAATGTATACCTCTTTTACACATTTGAATCAATTTCATGTATTATTTGTTAACTGGTGGAGTGCTAAGCTTTCCTGACTAAAAAGTTCGTTCATCATAAATTGGTCTGTTGCACTTGAATGGATAGTGCCTGAAGGCACTATCCAATCAAGTATAACAGACCAATTTGTTGTGCACAATATCTAAATTATACCAGGTTCAAAAGGAAACTATCTTCAGTGGATAATAATAGAGAGGACCATTCCAGTGTTTTTTAGTAAAGTCCATTTTGTGGCTTCCAGCACTCCACCAGTTAAGATGCATAGTTGTGCTTACGAATGGTCGTGGTGTTAGGTGGTAGAGGTGTGCGGGGAAGGGTTAGGTGGTTTTCTGTGTGCGAATGATTTGAAAATTATGTACATATTATACATAGAAATTTATATCTTTTTTCAAGTGTCTCATAAGCCTTCACGGCTGGGTTTCATGCTACTTTACTCATGTGTATCAATGTAATGTTTTTTTTCTGTAAAGATGTATAGAAACGTGACACTATGATAAATTAATTTACTACTACTACTGTAAATTAAAAAAATAGAATTGGCTGTCAACGAGCGTGGGACAATGCAACATTAAATGGATAAGGATAACTGAGACGAGGAGCGTAGCTAGACCAAATGAAGTGGGGAATCAAACTCATTTTCTTCCCTTTACTTCATTTCATTTCAATTTTTTTATTTTTATTTTATTTATTTATTTATTTATTTATTTATTTACTTAATTATTTATTTATTGGGGTTTAACGACACTTTCGTCATCCAAGGTTACCTCGTGTAGGACAGTTTTTCGGGTGGAGGAAGCCGGAGTACCCGAAGAGAACCACCGTGCAACGGTGAGCAACTGTCAGACTCCCCATCATACTTACTCCACACAAGCAGGGTTAGCATTGGCTGAAGACAAGTGCACCATCGACGTGCAGTACGCCTTAGTACTCAACGCCACCGTGCTCCCACGTGGGAAATTGGGATTAAGTGTCATGCTCAAGGACACAACGTGGTTGCCGCAGGTGGGATTCGAACTGAGGACCTCTGGGCTTGCAGCCTGCATTTCTACCTACTGGGCCACCACACGCCCTCGTTTCAGTTTGTGTTGAGTCAAGTGCGTGTATTTCCAAAAGTGAAAGTCCGGGGTCTTCCATGGACAAGATTCATTTTTCATGCTAAATGAAGTGTTCTGAGTATTTTTAAAGCTGAAGTATCCATAGGTTGGAGTTATAAATATAACAAAAGGATCGAAGAAATACCAGGGTCAGAGTACATGAACTGATTTTAGGGATTCTACGTATGAACGGTATATAAGGTTGACATTTTTCGGGAGGGGTGGAGCAAATCCCCACATAATGCACCTATTGCTACGCCAATGACTGAGACTAATTTCATCATACAGCCCTGTTGGACTTTAGGACTAAACTGTTAATGAACATCATTGGAATAGAAAAAATGTATTCGCCCATTTCATGTATTCTGTATACGATAATTTCACCCATGACCAATGGTTTGAAAGGGGTTACGCGATTACCGAGGTAACGAGATCGAGTTGATGAGACCAGATCAGCGCGATGAAACAGGACGTCCTGTTTCATCGGGCTGACCTGGTCCCATTAACGAGACGAAATGTGGCAACCCACATTTGTTGACTATTGTCCACAAGCTGAGATATAGCTTCAACTCTTGTTTTTTCTTGAAAAAGACACGTGGATTTATGCGGTGGATTATCTTTACGCTGTGTGTTTCGGTAATACTGTAATTTCAGCGGAGCCATTTACCTAAGTTACCGATCACAATCGCCCAGAGCTATTCACAAAATCGCTATTCAAAGGTTATTTTTTTCAATTTTTTTGCCACATATATAGCTTATGGCCTCTCACTGGAACGAGCAACTTGCACCGCGCACACGTGCAAATTGGCTAATTTTTACGCAATAGTAATTAAAACAGATAATTGAGCCTTTCAAGTGTGTATGCTTGAATAGACAAATTTAACTCACAATTTGTTGATTTTTTTAGACCGAAAATAACAATTTTTAGTTTTTGAGGAAAGTAAGTGTCGTCTTCTAGTTGTGTAATAGTTTCACAACTCTTCAAATTTTTCAACAACCTATACCCGAGATATAAATAAAAAAACGTATATTTAATTAATCAACCCCGTGTGGACACATGACTTGAATATACTTAACAGCATTGTCTGACTCTATAACGTTTCGAACTCTCAAATTGAGAAGAGAAAGATTCCAGGCTGATTTCCTGCAAACGTGAATGTTACAGATTTGTATAATGATGTCCGAACTTAATTAATTACGCATATGTTAAAAAACTGGATACATGCAAATATTTATTGTCTTAATCGTGAAACTTCGCTTGCAACTTGCTTATCAATTTGTTACCTAATTCTGCTCCATTACCATTGTCCATATCGTCACCTGAGGCTCTAACAATATGGTACCGGCACCGGGTTTGTTTAACATGTTGATCAACTGGTAATCCGGTCGAGACAAAATTATCGTGGCATATTTGTTTCCGTTGAGTCCGTGCTACATGGTATACTTCATATGTGAAATATCCCATTTTGATAGTCATCAATGCCCGCGGTCCATTTATTCAACAGGACATACTTAAAAATTGCACCGGGATTGCTAACAAACTTTGCTGGTGTGTAGTAACGCTGACAGATAAAGATAGATGCGATCTTTTTAAAAAATAAAAAGCAAAACCATTATCAGTCATAAAACGTTATCACTCGCAATCACTTGTTGATGCATTGTAGAGAATTACTCGAAATCGGAGCAAATTGTCGTGAAAAATATTGCATTTATAATTATCGCGAAAGCATTAAATGAAAGCCAATTTGTTTCACAGGGGAATAAAAGTCTGTAGTATCTGATGGTGACTGAAATCAGCCGGAGCTTTGATGTGGAAAGCGACACAGAATCACTACGAACACGTGCAACTTGGCTAATTTTAACACAGTGATAATTAAAACAGATAATAGAGCTTTTCCAATATGTATGCCTGAATAGACTAATTTAACGGACAATTTGTTGACTTTGTGACCCCCAGACGCTAATAAAACACAATGGTATTGTAATGTGGAAAAATAAAATTAATCATTTGACAGGCGCAGCAATAATTCATAACGGCACTCAGTGACGGAGCTTTACCATCGCGTTTATCAAGTTTGTGGTACATTTCGTTCTTTTTCTTTAACAAAAAAGAGGTGGAAGCTAAAACGGGACATTGTCATCTCGATTATAATATTTACTTTGTGTGGCTCAATTTGACAGACAGGTCGTTAATACCGACTCATGCGCTAACATAATAACTTATATTAACTTGGAGCATACAGTATCCTTATTAACCAGCCCCGCATTATTTTTTATTTGATCTCTTGAATATTCCCATTATTTACATCACTTCCGTTTCATTTTGCAGACATAAAGAATCATGACCTCCTAATAATTAGGTCAGTTGGCCTTTGATGACCATCTCAGAAACACATATACGTTTTTAATACAGTTGAGCCCACTTAAATGAATATTTTTAACTGAATATCCTTGTCAATTTTATATGACTTACAAACACCAAACCATTTACCATGCGTTCAGAATAAATCTGACATGTTGATTGCATAGAGGCTATAGAATAAACTTCTTTTAATTTAATAAAACATGGTGTAATCTGACGAGGAATTACTTCGACATCCAATGACTTCCCCATGTATTTATAGACATTTTTGTGTCGCCGCCTCACGAAGTGGGGAGCGACATATAGGGATTACTTTTGTCGTTTTGCGTCGTCCGCGTCGTCCGCGTCACACTTTCTCTTATCCGCCACTCCTCTTTAACCTATGAATGGATTTTGATGAAACTTTCAGTGATTCTTTATCACATAATGGCATTGTGCACCTCCTATTTTATTTTTTTTTTTGATCCACTGTATTTTTTCCAGAGTTATGCCCCTTTTCCACTTAGAATTCTGTCTGAAACGCCATCTTCCATGGAAGACTCACATCTAAGTTGGTCTTATTACAACCAATAGAGGTATGTAATTTATTATATCTTGTTTGACAGAGCTAAATGGGCTCTGTCAAACACGATATAATTGAATAAATGCCCGATTTCCAACTCAAAATAGGAAAATGACCCAATTCCTGTTAAATCTATACTCCTGTTAATTGAATATTTTTCTCTGGTAAAATGGCTATTCAATTAACAGGGTTCAGTTGTATTATGCCTAACCCTTTGAACCCGAGTGGCCCTTTTGTCGGCCAGGGACATGACACGTCATAACGTCATTATATGGGATGGCTGTTCAGTAAATGTGTGGTGTAGACCAATCAATATTTTCAACGTGCAGCCCCGAGGCTGCACGTTGAAAATATTGATTGGTCTACCCCAAATAATGAATATGGACTCTTCTTATTTGTGCCATTGAACTGGCATGGAAGATACCACCAGGGTTCAAAGGGTTAATGAAATAGAATTTAATAAAAAAGTTATTTATTTATTTTCTTTCACTTTCAGCATCTATGGCTACATCATGACTGCAAAGCAAGTATAAAGTGAATTTTATAGTTAATTGTGTATAGCTATGCTGCCCATTTAAGATGACTCACATATCGGGCATCGATTACCGAATCCCATGATACATAATAAACAGAAAATATTCACCAAAGTAAGCAAGCACTGCTTTACTTCACGGGGTTCTTGCGGAGAAATATAAAGTAATTCAAATATATGTTTAACTGAAGCTTAAGATGCGTGAAGGCATTAAAGGGTGTTAAGTTTGAACACAAAACGTCTTAGAGAAAGAATTTTGGGGCTCACCCCTTCAAATTAAGACAAAAGCCTCTTGATAATCATAACATTTCTGAAAATGCTCCTATTTCCAAAACGAACCACACACACCAGTGTCTGGAATCAGCGATACCAACAAAAGCCAATAATCCGAAAGAAGTTTATGTAAATAAATATCCGTCATACAACGGCAACGTTGTGTCGGATCAGCTGATCTCACTACAAGAACTTGACACAGGCTGGAATCTTGAAAAATGGTATTTGATAAGATTTTTGGTCGATTCTCAACAAAATTGACAATATGCTGTTCATTTCTCATTTGTTTCAAAATGTTTGGCGACTGCGTGGAACAAGCTCCAAGTTTACTGCTGAATCTACTTCAGTTCATGTAATATTCGGTTAAAATTGAACGCTAACCTTGGCAAATTTATTTGATTTGAAATAAATACTGTTTAAATAGAACTGGTTCCGTCTCAGGGACATGATTAGAGATTAGAACCAGTTTTGGTTCTAAAGAGAACCTATATTTTTTTGCAGTGTAGGGCCATTACCAGTGCTTTTTAGTAGAGTCCATTTTGGGGCTTCCAGCACTCTACCCGTTAAGATGCATAGTTGTGCTTACGAATGGTCGTGGTGTTGGGTGGGGGAGGAGTGCGGGGAGGTGTTGGGTGGTTTTGTGTGTGCGAATGATTTGAAAAATTATGTACATATTATACATAGAAATTTATATCGCTTTTCAAGTGTCTCATAAGCCTTCACGGATGGGTTTCATGCTACTTTACTCATCTGTATCAATGTGATGTATTTTTCTGTAAATATGTATAGAAACGTGACACTATAATAAAATAATTTACTACTACTACATTAACTTGGATAAAGTGTTGAGACTTTTGAATAAGATGGTTACATTCGACCTCTCATCCCACTATGGACGTGTTCTTACGCTGTGGAAATTTAGACAATGCACAATAAAACAACACAAGTACTAAATCGATAGGGGTAAAGGGTGTGTACATTTTATCTTGCCGCGCTTCGGGCCAGTAGGATCGAGTTATCAACTTTTTTAACCTAACACGACAAGTAGACAACCGTTAAAAAACAGAAAAAAGAAAAATATTGAACAACTAATTTTTTTTCCTTTTCACCAAAAATACGAATCTTTTAACACATGAGCAATATTTTGGAGACAAAAATTGAAAATATAATAAAATCGGGGACGTGGCAACCGTTACTTATTCCCACTTCCTTATTCGACATTCGTTATCAACCGATAAATCGTTTGATAACGCAAGTCGAATAAGGAGCTGGGAATAAGTAATGGTTGTCACATCAGCAAAAAAATCTGAATGGTGGTTTTAGTGAATAGCGCTGGAAACATCTTTGCTTTGCGTTGGGTCAAGGGTTGAATTCAAGAGCATCCCAAAAATAGAAACTACTATTGAATTTTCCTGCAGATGAAATATGGACTAGGTCACTTTGATGTGGAAAATAGTATCAGTTATCCCGAGAGCGCAGTGACTCATTCGTTAGAGCATTTGACTCTAACTGAAAGGTCGACAGCTCGATCCTGACCCAGTCATTGTGTTCTTGGGCAGGATACTTACTCGCGACAGCCCATTTGGGAGCGCTGTGGCGCTGAGTGGTAGAGCTTAATGGACGTCGATGGTACACGTGCCTTCAACTGCTTCTCACCTTGCTTGTGGTAGCACGCACGCACGCACGCACGCACGCACGCACGCACGCACGCACGCACGCACGCACGCACGCACGCACGCACGCACGCACGCACGCACGCACGCACGCACGCACGCACGCACGCACGCACACCTTGGAAACATAGCTTATGACGCCCCTCATTGGAACGGACTTGTTCCAATGAGGAGTCATAATCTTTGTTGTTAGACCGTCAATATTTAACCTGTTAAGTACATCGATGTCATGCAAAGGTATTAACGGATTATACAGTGATAAATTCGGTTTCTGGTTGAGCTTCGCGATCATTAGCGTCTGGGAACCACAACGTAATGTCTAGGTCCACACAAAAACTACCGTTAGTTTTATTTTGTAAACTTTTTTGCACACGTGTAAACGATTTCATGTGTTCCATTTATGTGTTCATTTATCTTTTATTCTTCTCCGGTCTTTCGCTTATACTTATCTGTAAGTGTTAGATCTTTCTTGGGAGATATTGCAATGCAATCGTGAATTCTTGCCGTTTTTCACAAATGAATGAACTCAAAAACAAGAATGAACCCACGATTGTAATGCAGTACACATCACTGTATACACATACAGACAAATGGGTCGTCTACAAGTGCAGCCATGTTACTTTTTTCAGGATACCATGGAAAAAAGAAATCAGTTGGCTATGGAATCCCACCATATCTGTAGTTTTGTGTCTAACTTTTCGAGGAAAATTTCGGGATATGGCCAATGTAGCCTTAACATCCTTCCCCCAGATCCTGTTTGATAAATCTCCCATTTAGTATATCAGCCGCTTCATGATCGGCAGTCGCAAATATTTATCAATTTCTTGCGGAATCAGGCAGAAATGTTTCTAATTTTCTCACGTCACAGGTTGTGAGATGTTAACCTAGGGGACGTCACCTGTAAGGTTATAGCACGACGGATGGGAGATAAGATGCAACACTCCAGCAACCTGCTTTTTGGACGATAAGCGCAAGATTAACCGGTACTAGAATTTATGTTCCAACTCTACTGGTAAGCGTTTAGCATATGAATTTGATTATCTCTATTCGAATCAAGAAGAGGATAATTATGTGAAAAAGGCTGTAGCACAGAATTATTAGAACTAAAGACGCATGTCTGCTTGCTGTGTGTAAGTATATTGCAATGCAATCGTGAATTCAGTTTGCGCACCATATAGCTCAATCCTGTCAAGCCTATTGACCAAGTCAATGCCAGTTTTCATGCAATGGAAGAATCAATAGTCATTTTTGACAGCTATTACTGCTGAACGGAGGTGTTTCCTTAAATCTTACATTCTCACTCTCTCACGAGATGTTAAGCCTCAACACTTCTTCAACGATGTAAATAAATCTTATGATTATACGACGACAAAAATCTCCACTTACTGAAAGTGGCTTCGTGAATATATTCAATTAACAGTTATGGGATAGCCGTCTTGTCTTACTGTCATGTATCCACCAGACGACGTTCGAATCCACCATAATGGCATAAAATTGCTCTTTGTTTTTTCTTTGCACGTGCGAGATATCTGAAACGGTCTTTCACAAGGCACTTCACTAGATGGTAATTGTCTGTCTTGTTGGAAGATCACTGCCGAACAATGAGATCTGTCATAGATGAATGGACATCCCCCTATTGAATAAATAGCTCTGTTGAACTCTGTTTATGGTAGGAAATATAACTGGGGAGAACGTAACTTAATACTGTCAGCAAAGCGATAATGCACCTAATCTTTCCTATTTTATTGTTCAACACGAACCAGCAATTTGCCAATAGAAGGTTTAAATTGACAATTACGGATGCCATCAACTATGTTATACGATCTTCACGATGTCAACATGGAAACTTGTCGCTGTTATTCCGCGATGCCATCAAGACCTTTCTGCCCACTTTGGAAGGATTGAATAAACAAATTTAACGGTACGGTGACAAAGTGTTGGTTATTTCGAATGACTGAGCCGCAATCGCTACTTACAAAAGAATAGAAAACGTTTCTCGTCGTTTGAGTTCATATTCAAAGTTTGCGTTGCTTGGCGTGAAAGAACAAGAGGGATGCTTACGTCATATCGCTCTCTTACATTCCACAATACAAAACTAATGCTGTATATTGTAAATTTTGCCTGAAAAATATTTTTAAAATACGAAAATCACAGCCAATATACACAGTAAACAGGTTAATGAAACCTGCCTTAGGGAGAGCGGTGACTCAGGGGTTAGGGCATTAAACTTCAAACCGAAAGGCCCACGGTTCGATTCCTTCACCCGAAAGACTGTCCGACACGAGGTGATGACCCTGGCCGTCGAAAGTGTCGTTAAACGCAAATAAATAAATAAATAAATAAATAAATAAATAAATAAATAAATAAATAAATAAATAAAACATGCCATGGTCAAAACTAACAGATATGAACCACATGCAGTAATGTGAACACAAAAGCGCTTATTTCGCAATCATATCGCGATTTCATCTCTAAACACTTACATAAGTGAGTCGAGATTAAAAAAAACAGTACTGCAAAATCAAGAACGCAAGAAAAACAAACGGAAATTGCATATCAGATTCACCTATTCTCCCATTTCCTTTTCTACAGGCGAGATTCTCTATTGTTGCAGGGAGGAACGCGGAAATAGAATTTCGCTCGGATTGCGACCCAGTCGCGACCCGGTCGAAATTCTTTGTCCGCCTTTGCGATCACAGTACGGTAACGCATGATAATGTGCAACTTTGTTGAGCTAAATAGAAGTTCTTACAACTGAAAATTGACTAACTTTTTGCAAACAAATAAAAATGACTGAAAATCAATATCCACAACAGGGTTAATCAAAAAAGGTATGGTCCAAAACCACACCCATCAGAAAAATAAATCACCACAGTTTGCAATAAAATGGAGCTAAATAAAAATTCATACCGCAATAAATTGCTTCACATTTTTTGGCAGAAATAAATAGAGACCATATCCACAACTGAAGGGTTATCACATATAAAGAAGGTAAGCTACGTCTAACGATATATCGTCATCTGACAACCACAATGCTCTCTCTTCCACCGGAAGATAGAACCCCATGGAAGAGAGAGCATTGTGGTTGTCAGATGACCATATATCGTTAGACGTAGCTTACCTTCTTTATATGTGATGACAAAACACTGCATGCACCTTGCAGTGATGGGGCTTTTCTGGAGCGATGCGGCCTGGTAAGTTGGCTGGAGACAGTTTGATATTTGTTTGATGAGTACAAGGTATCAGTCCCCCTCTTTTCTTCCTTCTCTTTTCTTTCGCTGAATATCTACCATATTAACACCATTGCAATCTTGAATAGCGTATTGTTTATTATGATGTGTTTATATTGAAAAAAATGCTGCATTTACTTGTTAATCGTATACAAAGGAGAGGACGTGTTTTAAGTGTTGAGCACTTGTTGTCCAATCCTTTTTGTTTATTTTGACAAATAAAATATGTTTAAACAAACAAAAAAAAAAATGAAGGGTTAACCCTTTATCCAACGCAGACGATATCAAAATTTATTACCTTAAATATCCTTTTTTTTAATTTTTCAAAAAATTTCAACAAAACCATATCAAGGACCCCTCGTTGGAACGAGCACGACGAGCTCGTTCCAACGAGGGGTCACATGATATGGTTTTGTTGAAATTTTTTGAAAAATAATATTTTTTCAACTGCTGAATTTGCATATTAAGCGGGCGGATGTGGGCGATTCGTTGGGTAAAGGGTAAATGAAAGTCAAAACAAAGTTTATTCACCAGATCGTCGGCCGAGTGCTAGAATGTTCTATGTCCCTAAGGGGACATAGAACATTCTAGCACTCAGGCGACGAAATGTGAACACCAGAAATACCCTGGCCGAGCAAGAAGGTCCCAGGCGAATAACCCACATACACATTCTGATACACAGAAACGACAAAGTCCGAGATAAACATAAAATATGACAGAAATATAAAAATAGAAAATAAATAGATTAATGGCTGGAACGATGTCAACAAACAGAGAAATGAATGAAAATGCGTTAAGCAGTTGAATGGTACCTATAGAGCGTGTGGGAAACGAATTACCAGATGGTCTGTACTGGTATATGCTGTTTGTGCTACAGCTAGACCTTCCTTGTAGTTACGGTCCGTCCAATGTTGGGGCACTCCCACATTCTGGGGACACCTTCGAAAGTGCCCCCCCCCCCCTCTCTGTCTAGAAATCCTGGACATATCCCTGGCGTTGGTATAGACAATACGAGAAACTGTTACAGACATTGCGTAAATGCATAACTCAAGAGCTGAAATGTCTGAGACCCAAGCTGCACATAAAAAACAGCGAAATACAGTGGAGCCCACTTAATTGGATATCTCTTACTGAATAACCCTGTTAATTGAATATAATTTCCAAACACAAAACCATTTACCATACCTCCAGTACAAATTTTACCTGTTAATTGAATATAGGTTATAGTGTAAACTCTTGTTAATTGATTGTAACTTGTCAAGAAATTACCCTGACTCTCCCCAGTTTTCCTTTGTTTATAAACCTATTTGGCCTCAGTACATCCAATACAGACATTTAATCTATTATATCATGTTTGACAGAAGAGCTAATGGAGCTCTGTCAAACAAGACATAATAGAATAAATGCTAAGTTTATCTCTAGAATACAGGAAAGTGACACAATTCCTGTTAATTGAATACTCCTGTTAACTGAATAATTTTCATTGGCAAAGTGGCTATTCAATTAACAAGGTTCCACTGTACAAAGAAGACTATTTGATTCATTGGTCAATGTGGTTGGATATTTAACAGTGAAATGGAGAAAGGCCACCCTGCAATAAAAAAACAAACCAAAAAAAAAAATAAAAAAACAGAACCCGAGAAACAGAATTTACTGTCGTAAGTAAATTTGAGTTTGCGTGGAAATGGTGAAAGCATCAGAACTAAATTACACAGAAAGAAAAGTTATAGAGACTTATTTTCAGTAGTAAAATATCTTTAAAGAAATCAGAAATCGGTTTTCGTAAACAGTGTCCAAAGAATTTCATACAAAAATCAGAACAAATTGTTCAAAACACCACAAATAACTACTGTGCACAGCATTCAAAGTGTTCTTTTAAGGAATTAGAGATGGGTGGTTTTGGCTCCGCCCACTCTTATGAGTGAAGAAATGCAATGCATGAAGTTCAGAAATACAAACGCGGGTTGCAAAATGCAATTTCCAGCAATTCTGAAAAATCGACTTGATGACCCCTGGGTAAACCCCAGTGATCTAGACCCATATTTTGAACATCCAGCGGTATTTGACTCATTTGGTGTTTGCTGGTCACAGGTCAATAAGTAATTCAATGCTTGAGATATGCGTGTGATCCACTTTCAAATGTTTTGGCTCCGACCCATTTTCTGAGTGATGAAATACATGTATGAACTTCACTGAATGCATTGGGACATAATATGCAATTTCTGGCATTTCTAAAAACATGGACTCAGTGACCCCTTGGGTGACCTTGGTGACCTTGACCTGGCGCCGCTCTATTTTTTAAGTGATAAAATACACCCCATCAACCCTTTTAGGTTAAAAATATATGAATGAACTTTGGGAATGCATTAGGGGTGTCATAAAATGCGACTTCCAGCAATTCTGAAAAATGCATTCGATGACCCCTGGGTGACTTTAGTGACCCAGGTAACATTTTGAACCTCCAAGGTGTTTGGACTCATTTTGTTTTTGTTCTAGGTCCGTAGGTCATAACCCTTTTGAAATATGAGCGTGACCCACTTTCAAAATACTCGTCCCCCGCCCACTTTCTTGAGTGTAAAAATACATGTATAAACTTCGAGAATGCTTAACGGGGGTCATAAAATGTGATTTCCAGCATTTCCGAAAAATGCACTCAATGGCCCAGGGTAACCTTTGCGACCTTGATCCGTTTGGCGTTGGCCCCACGTCGGTAATTCAAATCATGCTTGAGAAATGAGCATGACACACTTTCAAAATGGTTTGCTCCGCCCACCTATTTGAGAGATGAAATACACACCGTTCACTTTTTTAGTTTAGAAAAACATGTATGGACTTCGGGAATGCATTCGGAGGTCATCAGTGCGATTTCCAACAATTCTGAAAAATACTCTTAATGAGTTTGGACAAATTTTGTGTTGATCCCAGGTCCATCAGTCATGACATGCTTGAGATATGAGTGTGAACCACTTTCAAAATGCCTAGCCCCACCCACTTTTTGAGTGAAAAATACATGAATTTCGAGAATACATCAGGGGTCATAAAACGTGATAACCAGCAATTCAGAAAAAACCGACTCAATGACCTTGACCCACATTTTGAACCCCTATTGATTTTCCACTAACTTGGCGTTGATCCCAGGTCCATAGATCATTCCATGCTTGAGAAATGAGTGTAACCCACTTTCATAATGTTTTTTTCGCCCACGTTTTTTAGCGATAAAATATATCCCATTCACTTTTGTGAGTTTAGAAATACATGTATGGACGACGAGAATGCAAGAGGAGGTAATAAAATCACAATACATTAGGAGGTCAAAAAATAAAATCGAAAAAATGCACCCACCCATATTTTGAAACCCCATCGAGTTTCGTCGCATTCGGTGTTGGTCCCATGTCCATAGGTCATATCATGCTTGATATATGGGTGTGATCCACTTTCAAAATGTTTAGCCCCGCCCACTTTTTCGAGTGTAAAAATTCATGGATGAAGTTCGGGAAAAGGAAAAGAATACAAAACCATACATAAATAATAGTCTATGTTTTTCACACAGACTCACTAAATTTTCCCAAGATGGCCACTGGTGTGAAGTCAAGTTGACCTTAGTGACCTTGACCCATATTTTGAACCACCATTGATTTTCTACTCACTTAGTGTTGGCACAGGTCCATAAGTCATACCATGCTTGAAATATGAGCGTGACCCACTTTCAAAATGTTTGGCCTTACCCACTGTTTCGTGTGTAAAAATACATGTATGGACTTCCGGAATGCATACGGAGGGTCATAAAATGTGATTTTCAGCAATTTCGAAAATGCACTACATGACCCCCTGAGACCTTCACAAATATTGTGAACTTCCATCGAGTTTCGACTCATTTGGTGTTAGTCACCGGTCCATATAGGACATGCCTTGCTTGAGATATGAGCCTGATCCACTTCCAAAACAGCCCTAGCGACACCCCAAATGCTCCAGCAGCCTGAAAAACATAGGTGACCGAGTACTGGTGACTGTCTATCGGTATGCCGAAAAGCAACGAGATGGGAAGTTTTGGATTGAGTTATCGTGCTGACTATGAAGTGGAGGAGAAAAAGCCACGGTCCCGATTTTCATTAAGTTACACGAGAGAGCTATGCAAAGATGGTAGACTTTGATAGTATAATATGTCACAGCGTTGGTGGGTTTCTTGCTTCACAAAATAATGCAATGTCTTTGTCTGTGTACACTGATTTACTTTCACGTGCGCCTTAAGTTTTTTTGGTCATGATATGACAGTGCGAAATCTCGAGACGTCGATAGATATACACCACATTATATATACTGAACCGCAAAAAACCCGTCGCCTTAGATAACTCGAGAAAAGCTTTTATCTTCGAATGAACATTGGATAGAATAGTATTACTGATGGCAGTCCATTAATTGAGAATTCATCCAGCACAGTCTTTATTTATTTATTTATTTATTTATTTATTTATTTATTTATTTATTTATTTATTTATTTATTTATTTATTTATTTATTTAGTTGTTGGTATATAAGGTCACATAAGCACAGTCTTTAGGAGGGTTTGCAGAAGTTTTCTTCTCCGGGAATCACATAATATCAAGAGTCCGTGCGTGCGACTTTATACCGTGTGTGACCACCCTGAGCGTTGATAACAGCTATGCATCTCCGTGACATCGAGGTGACGAGTCGGTTGATAATGGCAACAGGGATCTGGGGCCAAAACCTGCTGAAAGGCTGCACTAAGTTTTGCGTTTTGTCTCGGCCTAGGTCGCACTTGATCGAGTCTGTCCTGGATCTCGTCCCAAAGATATTCGAAGTCCGTACTGAGTGCTGCCAAGGCATGGCTTCGATGTTATGCTGCTGCAATAAGTCCCTGATAGCTCTAGCCGTGTGGGCACGTGCATTGTCATGCTGGAATTGATGGTTTGGATGTCGCCTGAAGTGATGGACAACATGGGTCCTCAGAATCTGATCGGTGTAGCGAGCGGCTGTGACACCATTACCTCTACCTGGACCCATATCCTGAAAGACGAGAGGTCCCAGTCCCACATTCAGTCCGATTCCTCCCCAAACCACGACGCTTGGTCCTTCCCAGGGGTCTCTTCCCATAACGCATGAGTCGGCATAACGCTCGCCCCTCAATCGCCACACCCGATGGAAATGCAGTAGCGGCTCTCGCCCGAGAAAACGACTGTCCGCCATTCTCGTTGCCGCCAATTTCGATGACGCATGGCCCACTGCATCCGTTCCTGGCGGCCCTCTCGCAGGACGACGACATGCCATGTTGTTGGCGGTCAAACGGCGACGAACTGTGTCGGCACTGATGTGTCGCTGATGAGTTCCGACAGTGCGAAGAGTTGTTTCCTTGCCCCCCCCCCCAATTCGACTCTGAAGGTGGAGCCTCACTATGCGGCGGTCTTGACGCGACGTCGTCACTCTCGGGCGATCACTGCGTGGGCGGTTGTTTGTGGTGTTGGTGGCATTGCATGGCTCTCTCAGACGTTGAATAGTATGAACGGCACAAACGAATTCGTCTGCTATCACATGAGGGCTCTGCCCGGCATGTAAACGCCCAATGGCTTGTTCGCGTTGGCTGGCTCTGTGTCTCGGCATGGCTCTGCATTCCGAATAACAACCGAGAGTCTCCTGATTTGGAGTGGCGTTTTATACCCACGACCGTTCATGAACTGCATGAGAATTTCATTTTCGCCGTGAACCTTTCCCAACCGGCTCACGTGACCGCCTCGAAACTGCACTGATCACCTCAGCTCGTGGCACGTTCAACCGGGCTTTACCACATCGTAATGGTACAACTTGATGTCCACAAAAGTATACCCAAAATTATAACGTCGGGCGTTTACCTGCCAATGTACTACCCATATTAGAAAAGGCGACGTTTCATTGCGGTTCAGTGTACTTACCCCTCCCTCTACCCCTAATTGGTAGAGTGTTAAATTATTTTCGATGGTCAACATTTGTACATTTGTTGGAAACAGCTTACATAAGTTTCGGCTTGCTGCTGAATACAGATTTCATAAGCTCTTGTTAAATCATGTTATTTCATATCTTGTGCACTTGTATTTATCTATGAAATAAAATAATGTTAAACTAACATTTGTAACCGTACTTTTTCATTGTAACAATTTTTGCCTTCAAATACTCCAGTAGTATGTCATGTGGTTTTGAGGGGTTACTTGGGGGATCTCATCGGGGGATCTCATGTGACGTCATAGTCACGTGACCTAGTGGCGCCATGTTGTGTTGTCATGGTAACCCGCGTGAGCGGCCATGTTGTGACATCATCTCCATAGTGATGCGTGGTGTGAGTGCGCATGCGCAGCGCGTGTTGTTAGGGTGATGTGTTTCCGTTGTCCATTTTGTATACTGGAGGTCGCCATCTTGGTTTCTATGGTAGCACGTGATTGCTATGTTACCCAATTGTTCTGCAATAGGATAGGGGTATGTTCGGTGGGTATGTTCGATTTAATCGGAGTAAATCTGATTACCACAAACAACCCGACAATCCCCCAAATCACCAAAATCCACCCAAAATCACCGAAATTGACTTTATGTCCCCAATTTATCAGCTTAGCACGTTGTGCTATAGTACTAAGGGGTACAAGGGGTGCATTTGATTGAACAGGAGTAATGTTCTGGATTAGAATTCTCCCAGAATCCCTTTTTGGATCCCTATCCCATGACGTTTTTCCCTATTAAGAATAGCACGTAGTGCTATAGGACAAATTTACCCAGAATTCTCCGCTTCTATCTATATATGCAATAGTTTACGTCTATCTAGCCATGTTCCTTTGTTCTCGAGTATACTCCAGTAGCGTAGAAGAGCCTATTATTTGGAACAGTTTATCTTATTATTACTATATTTAGCAATTTCTGGTCTATTCTTGTTAGTTCTGACCCTATTCCGTGTACTCTTGTTGTTTCATTTATGTAACTAACCAATCAGATTGCTTGATTTCCCATAACCTGTATGCAGGGTTATCTCCCTTGTGTATAACAAAAGCCTATATCCAATGGCCATATCCCATGGAATCCCATTTTGGAAAACACCTGTGGCTATGGAATCCCTTTTTTGTCATATGTGCTTATGTGAAAAAGCACAATGTGACACAATGTGACCTAGCACAAAGGCACATGCTTTATGTGCCGATATGTGCTTATGTGAAAAAGCACAATGTGACACAATGTGCCCTATCACATAGGCACATACGGGTATTTGAGGATACCTTTGGCCTGGTATTGTATTATTTGAGGATACCTATCGAGGATACCTACTGGAGAATCCCTTTTTTGTCATATGTGCTTATGTGAAAAAGCACAATGTGACACAATGTGACCTAGCACAAAGGCACATGCTTTATGTGCCGATATGTGCTTATGTGAAAAAGCACAATGTGCTGTAATGGCCTTGGAGCATTGGCGACAAGATGGAAGCGGTTGGTAAGACTACATTAGACCCATTGAGGGCTTTTACATAGCCTAATGCGACAAAAAAGGGATTCTCCAAAAGGTATCCTCGATATGTATCCTCAATAGGTATCTTCAAATAATACAATGCCGGGCCATAGGTATCCTCAAATACCCGTATGTGCCTATGTGATAGGGCATATTGTGTCACATTGTGCCTTTTCACATAAGCACATATCGGCACATAAAGCATGTGCCTATGTGATAGGGCATATTGTGTCACATTGTGCCTTTTCACATAAGCACATATGACAATAAGGGATTCTCCAGTAGGTATCCTCGATAAGTATCCTCAAATAATACAATACCAGGCCAAAGGTATCCTCAAATACCCGTATGTGCCTATGTGATAGGGCACATTGTGCTTTTTCACATAAGCACATATCGGCACATAAAGCATGTGCCTTTGTGCTAGGTCACATTGTGTCACATTGTGCTTTTTCACATAAGCACATATGACAAAAAAGGGATTCTCCAGTAAGTATCCTCGATAGGTATCCTCAAATAATACAATACCAGGCCAAAGGTATCCTCAAATACCCGTATGTGCCTATGTGATAGGGCACATTGTGCTTTTTCACATAAGCACATATCGGCACATAAAGCATGTGCCTTTGTGCTAGGTCACATTGTGTCACATTGTGCTTTTTCACATAAGCACATATGACAAAAAAGGGATTCTATAGCCACAGGTGTTTTCCAAAATGGGATTCCATGGGATATGGCCATTGGATATAGGCTTTTGTTATACCCAAGGGAGATAACCCTGCATACAGGTTATGGGAAATCAAGCAATCTGATTGGTTAGTTATATAAATGAAACAACAAGAGTACACGGAATAGGGTCAGAACTAACAAGAATAGACCAGAAATTGCTAAATATAGTAATAATAAGATAAACTGTTCCAAATAATAGGCTATTCTACGCTACTGGAGTATACTCGAGAACAAAGGAACATGGCTAGATAGACGTAAACTATTGCATATATAGATAGAAGCGGAGAATTCTGGGTAAATTTGTCCTATAGCACTACGTGCTATTCTTAATAGGGAAAAACGTCATGGGATAGGGATCCAAAAAGGGATTCTGGGAGAATTCTAATCCAGAACATTACTCCTGTTCAATCGAATGCACCCCCTTGTACCCCTTAGTACTATAGCACTACGTGCTAAGCTGATAAATTGGGAAAATAAAGTCAATTTCGGTGATTTTGGGTGGATTTTGGTGATTTGGGGGATTGTCGGGTTGTTTGTGGTAATCAGATTTACTCCGATTCAATCGAACATACCCACCGAACATACCCCTATCCTATTGCAGAACAATTGGGTAACATAGCAATCACGTGCTACCATAGAAACCAAGATGGCGGCCTCCAGTATACAAAATGGACGACAGAAACACGTATCACCCTAACAACACGCGCTGCGCATGCGCACTCACACAACGCATCACTATGGAGATGACGTCACAACATAGCACCTTTGAACTATGATGATTAAAGAGTAAGTACTGCTAAAATACAATAAAAATTGACGACATTTGATCATCTGTGAATTTCATCGTCGACTTGTCAGATGTGAACAATGTGCACAATTTCAAAGTACAACCCCGAAGTAACTCTGAGTCAGATGTTTTACTATAAAAATTGTACCTCTGAAGTATGCTAAATACCAGATATTCGGGCACATAGGTTTTTATCCAAACTGTAATAAACACCATCCTCTTGTTGTCCCTGAACAATGCAGCAAATTAGAAAGTTCAGTCTCGAACACCACTGAGCAACGAGTGGTAAAGCAAACCATTAAGAAAGTACCCCAAAATACAACAAAACTGGCTAAATATTAGGTACGGTCTCCAAGGAATGGGTGGTAACGGAAGAGTTCGTCTAAAATACAACAAAATTGGCCCACATTCCACCATTTAATTTTTTTTTTGTGCCCACAAACTCCACATGCACCTACCTTTTGTTATGTCAATATATCAATATCAAAGTTCGGTCTCGAAGCACCTATGATAACGAGTATTAAATTGAAAAACGCATCTAAAATACTACAAATATGATAGCCATTCCGTCATCTTGAATCTCGTGGACCCAAAACCCATCTTCCTCTTGTTACCAAATATCATAGGTCAATCCCAAAAGAACCTCCAAACAATAAGTAGTAACGGAAAACACACCTCTAAGATACAACAAAAATGGCAGCTATTCGGTCATCTTAATTTTTTTATGTCCAAAGATACTCATGAACCTTTTACTTGTAATGTCTCAACGATATCTCAATTATCAAAATTCAGTCTCAATGCACTTCCGATCAGCGAGTACTTATGGAAAAGTGCCTCTAAAATACAACAAAAATTCCCTCCGTTCGGCCATCTTGAACTTTTGTACCCCCAATATTCACACCCCTCTCCCTCTTTCTGTTTTGTGATAAAAATTCCAAATTTCAAAGTTCAGTCACAAGCGGAAATGGAAAAAAGTACCAATATTTTTCAAACGAAGTGGCCACCACTGCTAAGTCAAAGACGACATGCTTTGTAAAAAATGGATAACAACTTATTGTAATTGTCTATGAGTTTCCCTTTTCATCTCTCAAAGGTATTCTTTAATAAAATATTATTAAATATAATAAAGCTCTATTAAATATTCTGTGGTGTAACATGGCGTGATCTCACTTGGCGTGGCACGAGATGCAGGACCAAAGCCAATATACTACCCCTCTTCGGGCGGGGAAAATAATATTTATAGCACGAGGATCATGGAATGTGAAATGTGACGTTTTGGTACCTGCGTCGAAATATGGGTATCCAGTTGAAGTAGTTAAGTTAGACGGGATCAGTGATCCTACATGAAAAGTTACTTGAGAACTACGCTTGTTGGAGCATTTAAGGCTATTCGGTGTCATGCATTCAATACACTCCTCTGTACTTCAGTTTTCTTCCTGTTCTTTCACCCAGCTCTCGATTCAACGTACAGCATCCACTACGCAATCAGGGGGCTTTCCATGAAGTAAGTGTGGGCTTACTGATTATTTCTGTTTCCGCGTTTGCAAATCTAATTCATCAACACAGATCTATTATTGTGTTTTGTCTAAGTTTGCACGTGGGAAAAAGTATCACGTAATCTTGTGTTTAGCATATAGTGTCAGTGCGGTATATCTATTTGTAAACATTTCGCGTTTCGAGAGAACACATATATCCAAAATTGGTACTTGGGACATGTTAACCCTTTGAACACGATGGCCGCTTTCTGGCCCAGGAACATGATACGCAATAATTTCATTAAGTAGGATGACTGCTGAGTGAATGTGTGGGGTAAACCAATCAATATTCATATTCTCAACGTGCAGCTCCATGGTTGCACGTTGAAAATATTAATTGGTCTAACCCCAAATAATGAATATGGACTCTTCCAATTGCTGTCATTGTACTGACTTGGAAGATACTACCAGGGTTCAAAGGGTTAAATTTTAAGAAGACAGCAACATCAGAACATTCATGCAGTATATACTATTCCCGTGAGAAGAACGGTCAAATATTGCCCTAAATGTTCCGTAATAGCCCATGAGCCTAGTATGGTATCCCAAGAACCATCACACCAGTGCCCCACCTTTATTCCAACGTAAGTCAGACATAGTTATTAAAAGAGTAAGAACACTCCTTTTTTCGTGCAATCGCCATTGACAGGGATGACTGCCCGAAGCCGCCTCCACACCCTTGAATCAAACGTTGTATTTTTTCATGGGCTAGTCTGTCTCATTCTTAGTACTGTTTCACTGAACCCCAATTTTGCAAGAGTGCTACACTTTGACGCACCCGAAAACTGAAAATGTGCAAAACTTCTGCGCAGTGAGCAATCAAATCAACGGAACATTTGGAAGAAAGGGTAACCAGTTTTAAGTATCTGATACAGGGTTTACCCGATAATGCAACAAGCTCCCAAAAATTTCTTTTGAGCCTTGGCAGTGTGCGTTTTGTCTCATCCATCGAGGCTGAAAATTCGAACATAATAATAAACGTGGCACACAAGGAGCAAGTATAAACACAAATTATTTGGAAATATTATTAATCAGGATTATCATGTCTCGATCTATGAAGTATGAAATGTTGAGAGATGAATTGGCTTGATGACATTCAAAGATTTATTACTCGCCTGTTCTATGAAATCCCCATCTACAGCAACACTAAACCACGTGGAAAATAAAAATCCGTCAACGGACTATTTTTAAATAGCGCAATTTCACTGGATGTTTCAACAAATCGTGCACCGCAATTACAATTTGAATCGCTAGCGATAGCTAAAAATAGTAACACGGGTTCCCCTCGCAAATTTGGTTGGCGATAAATTGCTTTCTTTTTGTTGATAGTTCGTCCCCTGAGTTCCAATGTGTTCTCTATGTGCCTATTGTCAAATGAATTGCTGAGCGTCCTTGCCTTTATAGGCGTGAAGGTGTGTAATAAACAGAGAACGACACACGCATGTGAATGGGTTAATCGATATGGCACTTGTGCCATCGCGAAAGGATAAAACTATATGGCACTTTTCCAGCGCGGAAGGATAAAAAACTCGATGCCTGCGGCC
Source organism: Pictodentalium vernedei (assembly GCA_031216915.1). Lineage (NCBI taxonomy): Eukaryota > Metazoa > Mollusca > Scaphopoda > Dentaliida > Dentaliidae > Pictodentalium > Pictodentalium vernedei. The sequence goes on from CM062293.1 coordinate 166,345,733, forward strand.
TCTTGTTTTATCCTGCGCTGGCACTCTTCCCTTTTCTATTTACCCATTCACACGTGTGTGTCGTTCTGTGTATTACCCCTGAGTAGTTGTAATACCTAACGCGACAAGAAAACGATGCTTGAATATAACACGCTTAAATAATTACAATGTTTCGTTGTGGCCTTCACAACATGGTTTATGGCCCCTAACCAGAACGATCTTGACGGTCTCCTTCCAAAAGGTCAAAAACTAGTTTTGGAGGTACAAATTAAAAACAATAATAACATCTGAATGACATATTTAGTGAATAGCGCTGGCAGGATGTGGCCTTTGCATTATCTAAATTAAATTAGTCTCGAGAAGAGCATCGCAAATACTGACTGGTTACAAAACAGGTAGAAGTTATCAGAACAGGTGAACTAACAATGACAATATAGGACGCTGTGGCACTTAAGACCGATTGAACGCCTCGAAATAATCTAATACTAGCTAAAGCCTGCAAGACACAATGTATCCTGTTGTGTATTTGGTATGTTAGAATATAACGACCGAATGGTGCACTTGAACAAACAGGAATAACTCCCACGTCAGACTTTCTAAGCTATCACATACAGTTTATAATGGAAATTACTCCTCCCTTGCAAGCGACAAGTGCACCTTAAATGTTATGTATTTAATAACAACAACAACAACAACAACAACAACAACAACAACAACAACAACAACAACAACAACAACAACAACAACAACAAAGAACCGATGTATCGAATTGCGGTACAAAAAGGCGTACTGTCAAAAGCATTGCTTCAAGAAGCTTATATATAGTTCACCACGTGCGATCACATGAAAGCAAACCCAGAAGGAACAACCTTTGTGAATCGAACAATCGGGACATCATGGACCGAAGCAATACGGCCACTTTTTGACTCTTAACCTACTTAATATTTTCAAGACTTTTTTCCTCAAATTTAGTCATGGCTGCTTTGAAGCAGCCATGTCTAGATTTGATAGAAAGTTCATTTAAATTTAAGTCAGGAACTCATTGGTGAAAAGGTAGTTCAACTTATGGGGTGGGGGATTTGATCATAAGGTGCCCAACTTATACTTATTTCATCGACGAAAAGAATCCTGTCTTGGCAGGAATATCCACCAGCAGCATGCAAGGAGTTAAACGCAGGTTTTTTAAACAGCATGCACTGAGTAGACATAGGGTAGGTACTATTTCACATTTCGCGAATATATTGAAAAAAGGTAAGTCATTTAAACATCGAACCCTAATTTTTAGGCAGAAAAATCAAGGTTGAACATCAAACAAAAACCGTACTATTAACCAAAGTTTAAAACAGCACCCAGACTAAATCATTACTGAAAATCTTGACACATCAAACACAATCCTGGCCATAGCAATTAGATGTTGTTCGCATTCGTGGGGAAGTTCAGTACAAATTTAATCCTTTAAATTTTTGCTAATCCTCCAAGCTATTAATTTTGTTATTTATTATGATGTTGGCTAACCGAAAAGGAATTTCCTTCACGCCAAAACGTGAGATGTTGAGTGGGTAACAATTGAACTTAAATCAAGCAACTATCAACTTTTATCGGAAATATGACGAACGATAACAGAAACTTTGAACTCTTCTAAGATTTTACTAGAGTATTTTCAAAATATAAATTCGAGTCAAAATCAGGTAGGCGTAAAGGCAGGAGTTGAACTGATGTCAGAAACTCTGTGTCTGAGCTTTAGTTCTTTCCAAAATATGAGCCCTTAGTAAAGTTTGATTCTATGGCGTCTGAAAAATGATATTTGTTCCTCTCACATGTGATAGGTATCCCTTTGTAAACATTCACAGACTTGAGTCCTATGTGCAATTCTTGACTTGACACTCACAATATCTAATATTGAGCTCATGATAAATATAATAATAATAATAAAAAGACCCACATGGGCATCACACTTTTGGGAGGAAAAAATCTAAAATTATAACATTGTTTTTTTTCTGTTTAGAAATGACAGATTTCTTTATATTTCATTCGTTCCACCATAACACGACGGTGTGAATTAACATAGTTGACGAAATATTCATCAAGCGTATTCCAAGTCCGAATTGGAGGCGTAAACACACTTGTTGTGCAAAGGAGACAAGAACGTTAAGTAACAGCGTTGTAACATACTGAGAGATTTATTTTGAAAGACTTGTTCAAACTCTTTGAAAATAAATCTTTCAATATTTTACAACGCTGTTACTACATTACTGGTTCCCAAGTGTTGCAGCATTAATTTATGATTTATCTTCCTAACGTTACATGTCAATTTTTCTCATCATAGTTTTAGTTGTAATCAATATATTTCCGGCAAATATTATTACATTACGGAACTGATTTGATTACATTAATGACCGGTACATAGTTTATTATAGGGCGTCTTAAAGCAGACGTCACGAGTGCAACACACAGAGGTAACAAAAGCACACAGGGATATTTTATATTAATGATACTTTAACTCTTTACCCAACGAATCGCCCGGATCCGCCCGCGTAATATGCAAATTCAGCAGCTGAAAAAATATTATTTTTCGAAAAATTTCAACAAAACCATATCATGTGACCCCTCTTTGGAACGAGCTCGTCGAGCTCGTTCCAACGAGGGGTCACATGATATGGTTTTGTTAAGTTTTTTTGAAAAATTGAAAAAATCATATTTAAAATAATAAATTTTGATATTGTCTGCGTTGGGTAAAAATTTAACAGCTTTTTTCGACATGGGGAAAGCGCTCACTTTCAACGTTATTCTGAAACAGTTCCGTGACACTGACAGAGTTATTATAAGAGGGGTCACATGATATGGTTTTGTTGAAATTTTTTGAAAAAATTCAAAAAATGATATTTAATATAATAAATTTTGAAATCGTCTGCGTTGGGAAAAGGGTTAATTCCTCCCCTGAACCCTTTACACAAGGTAACGGCCATATCCTCCCAGTGGTATTCACAAAAGAATCATCCTTAACACTTTACCCAACGTAACGCTCAAAACCGACCAGCACTATTCGCAAAAAATCACCATTAAATTTTCATTACTATTTATTTTTTTGTTTCAACAATCTAGCTTAAGGTACCTCAGTGGAACGTGATCTTTGAGCTCGCTCCAATGACTGCCATAAGCTATGTTTTTGACGCAAAAATGAAAAAAAATGAGTAATTCAAGAATTTTGTTTTCAAGTGTTCTCTGCCTTTCGTGTTTGGCATTGAATTAACATGGGGTGTTTTTCAATCTTTACCCTCTAACACATAGCTTATGTGCCCTCATCAAGTTCGTTCCAACAAGAGGAATTAATCTGTGTTTTGGAGGCAAAAAGTGAACATTTTTAGTTATTCAAGAAATGTTTTTTGCAAGTATTGTCTGCTAGTCACCCTGGGTAGGTGAAAATTTAACTCATGCCGGTTATTGACAAAAGTAAAACAAATAAGCATAATAAACAAGAAAAAAATAGTAAAGTGTTCGGGATATTTTGTAATAAACGAGTATGCACGCTACGGTGTTACCGCGTTTCTGTAGTCTCCCCCCCCCCCGCCCCTCCTCGTCATACAGACACACGAAGATATTTCAACACACGCATCTAATCGCGTAACTGCGCGTGACACTACTTCACTGGCAAAATATATATTAAGAGGAGAACCAATCATATTATCACAAACGAAACCTTTCATGTTCCAAGTTAGGCACCCAAGAAAAACGACACTTTTGAGATTCTTCCAGTGATGAAATCTTCTTAACTATCTATATTCGAAACCCGATGACACCATGTTAGTCATTTCACGATATTTGAAATAGCCAATTAGTGGTTTACGTGTTGGACTCCTGATTGCCAGGCGGGGATACCGTGAGTTAGACTGTTGACGGGGATAAGAAACCAACATTCTAAATTCCCCCAAATGCAGTGTGTCATTCAAAATACAAACACAGGCTCGTGCCAGTCTTCATCTGAGGCCAACCAGGGCACTTTTGTCGTACATTGCCCTCGCATTTCACACTTTCATGTAGCTGCCGGAAAAGGAAAGTGAACCAGTTAACCATCAACACTTCGATTAAAAAGCTATGCTGTTCATACTTTTGAAACCGTTTGAACTGATTCGAAATTATAAATTTTTTTTTATACCTTTCAAAACAACTGAGAGTGATTAACCCTTTACCCAGACGATATCAAAATTTATTATTTTAAATATCATTTTTGGAAATTTTTCAAAAAATTTCAACAAAACCATATCATGTGACCCCTCGTTGGAACGAGCTCGCCGAGCTCGTTCCAACGAGTGGTCACATGATATGGTTTTGTTGAAATTTTTTGAAATATAATATTTTTTCTGCTGCTGAATATACATATTACGCGGGCGGATGCGGCCGATTCGTTGGGTAAAGCTCATCGCAAAAAAAGGAAAGACAGAAATGCCCCTCAACTGTGCCTAAAGATGGACACAGAAGCAGCTGAACAGCTTTTGTATTCTGCATTGTCGTTTCGAAAACCATGACATTCGACGCATCTTCGAAACGTTCTATGCCTCGGAAATATTGTAAATGTTTGACTGTTGTCGTCTGCAAACGTGAAGAGATATTATCGACGGAAATTTAAGTATCGTTGGAGGAGAACGATCATTTAGACTATCTACAGTAGAGTTGATTCTCTCACGCAATAAATAAAGCAAGTGGGTATACATTAAAGTAAACAAATAAACTAGAATGAACATTTCCATGGATCACTAATGCTTCCGTCCACGTGCAGAAGCCCCGAAATATTTAAAAAATTTGGGTAGTCATAGGCCATAACTATCGCATCACTTACATAAATGCCTCCCAAAAGAGAAAAATGTCCCCAAAGTCTTGTATGAAAATAACCAAATAAAGTTATTGCACAACCAAAGGACATAGCTACCATTTTACTGGAAAGAAAACGCTGAAAGTCGAACCTGGCCTCCCTTTGTAATTCTACAAACAATATTAAAATTTCAACTTTCTACCCCAAGATATTCAAAGGTGCCAGAAACCGCAAAATAACATTGTTGCACGATCAAGGTCGATAACTATGGAACTACTTTCACTTGGAAAATGAAAGTCAAACTTTGCCTGCAAGTGGAGATTGTAAAAAAAAGATATGCAATTTCAAATAGTTCCGCCAGAGATGAGAACAATTTACAAAAATTATGTCCGTTATAAATCTGAAAATCGAACATAACTCTTTCGATATGGTCATGAGAAAAACCGTAAAATTTCAAATCAATCCGCTAAGGTGTGATAAAGTCGTGATGTGGAACCAAACAATAACCAAGTTTTCTCACAATCAACGGACATAACATCGGAACTGTGCGCATTAGAAATTTAACAAGAGCTTGTTACTCGGAAGTGACTGTGCCCCAGACGTTGTAATGATCTCTATCTGTGAACTTGACCTGCATCTGTAACCTTAACCTCTATCGAACAAAAAAAAATTGTGCGTGACACATCGTCTCCCTCTAAGCAACATGTATGCCAAGTTTCAACAAAATCCAACGAAGCACCTCAGAGTTATGGAGCGGACAAAAAATCGTCCTGACAGACGGATAGATGGACGAACAGACGAACGGAAATGACAAAAACTATATGCCTCCCGAAGAAATTTGTTCGGGGGCATAAAAATAGAACATGGCCTTTTATGGTTAAGAAAATACGTAGCATTTCAAATCAGAGCGTCAAAGGAAAGTAAAGTTACCACGCGGAAAAAAATACTGACGAACTTGTACAATCAAGGCAAAATAACCATGGCATTGAACGCACTAGAAATCTGAAAATGAAAATTGACCGTCGGTGTGCCATTAAGTTCAAAGGATTGCACTAAAAGGATATAAAGATACAATAAGAAATTTTGTTTAAAAATAACAAAGGTTTGTACAATGAAGGACCATAACTCTGAAACTACTTATGCAAACACTCGGAAAACTAACCTTCTGTGGTCAAAAGAACATCTATGGAATTTTAAAAAAAGTTTCTGACAAAGGAATGTAAAGTTGCGAAGTGGAATGCGTACGGACGTACACACATGCGGAATGATGGACACGGGTAACACTTAATGACTTCTCCACATCCCCATTCGCATAAATGCGCCGCGCAGGTTCCGGTTGTTTCTGGTTTTAGTAACAACATACAAATGAAAAATATTTGCTGCTGATTTTTAATTCGGGGTTCAGTGGGTTCTCTTAGCCGTAAATCTATACAAATCATATAACACCCTCCTCGTTGAACATACTCCACATCTCCAATTAACGTAGACAGCGTTCCAAACAGAAAAATGGTCATACTGTCTCTTTCACGATTGATAATTGTGTTCAAAATCGCTAACGTGAGAGGTCAATGCAAAATATTCTTGAAAAACTAAATAAATTCACGATTGTTGTCTCAAATACATAGTTTCTGAGTCTAAGAGATCACAAGCTATTTTTAGACCCCCCCCCCCCCCCCCCCCCGTCCTCCAACAGAATGAAACAATAATAATATTGGTTGGGAGATTTTTGCGAATATCATTGCTCGGTATTTGCCATTTCGATGGGTAAATGGTAACCTCTACACCTAGTACAAACAAATTCTGATGCTAACAATGTTTTTTTTATTCAGTAATCAGAAGAATATATATTTCTTTCCAAGCCATTACGTATGCTCCCTCGTATGCTTCCTCGCGCTCCCTCAGTGAAGCGAGGTGAAAGGAAAGGACTCGTTCTAATGGTGGGTCAAAAATTAGAGGACTGAGGAGAAGAGAAATAAAAAAAAAAGAATGCAATTGTTGTGTATTGTGACTGACAGGTTTGATCCTCTCCTTTACCTACGACAAAATGGAAACCATTTGCTTTGATAGTTGTGACGGAATTATGCGGTTATTCGCTCAGTGTGTGAAGGATATCATTTTATTACATAACTAATGAAATTATATTATGGTTGTCATCCTACTTAGTTCGACAGCGTTTGTAGCATTCACATATCTGTTTTGATCGTTTAGAAAAAGCTACTACGACCGTCTCTATCTTGGCTCGAGCCGTTTGAGTAATAGAGACGAATAATTAACTCGCCACACACTAAAAGCAGCAAAGTAATTTGAGCGCATGACAGAATAAAAATTGGAAATCGCAATAAAATCTTTCACCAACAGATCAGACAAAATTAGACCTAATTGACTTGATACTATTCAATGGGTATGCTATTCAAACTAAATGTGATTTAGTCAATCAGAATCGTTTGTTATCGAGAAAAAGTTAATTAATTGAAAGTTTCGCAAAGATTACAGAGATGGTTTGGCTTGTTCCAATCAACAGTATCGATCGAGCCGTATGTTTTCGCTTCCGCTTCCATTTTCAGGCTAAGTGTAAAAAGATTTTGTCATTTTATCTTAATTTTCTGCTCGAATTAACGAGTCTTCATTTTTGTCATTTGAGGAGGTAATGTGAATATATCAGGGCTAGTTTATATTGTTAGAACATGGAATTAAGCTATAACAGCGTATTTTTTTCTCACAACTGGGCAATAATGGTTTGTTTTCACAAGCTCCATGAAACGCCTATACTTTTCATTGCATGAAATCGTACATTGCGCTAGCATTATCAGTGAACAATAAATTATTTTATTACGTTTGCGTGTGCACAATGGCTTCTATGGATGTATGCAATGTAATCTGTTTCAATTATTGCCTGTCCTTAACCCGACCACACTTCCTGCGATTAGCTATGATAAACACAATTACACCGCGAATATTCCCTATACACATGCGACGATGACACGATTTAGACGACGCAGCGGGATATCAGTTGCTCTGCAAAACCCATCCTTCATTCCCCCAGTTTTACTCTTCCAACGTTAAAATAAAAGACATCATTAGATGTGATTAGGAGTGACACAAATATCACAAGTACTTTACAACCCAGCAAATGACAAATTCACTGCACATCGACAAACTAGAACTACAATAGGACACGGACTGACAACGGATGTGGGAGGACATGAGAAATGAGAGGAAAATGTAGCAAGCGAAGGATGATATCTGGACTGAGTATGCCTTAGCTAGTAAAAATACGCTGCTCTGGAGATTGACACTCGCCCGCTCAAAGGTGTACACTCAAAGGCGTATGTTTCTGAATGTGGGAGACTGGTTAGAAGTGTCTAATGGGTAAATATGTCCTCAGTTTCCCTCAAATCAGGAAACTGATCAAATCAGGAAACTACGAAGCTACTAAGACCACTTTCTAGATGAGACTGCGATCTGGTGCCAATACTATAAAACTTTTACCGTATTAAACTGGGGCGAGTACTATAAAACTTTTACAGTTGTATTTTTTCAGAATTGTATTTTCTATTTATGTAAAAAACTAATTGAAATGAACCTCTAGCACTTTCAAAGATATGGCAGTTTGCCAGTTGGCAAACTGCCATATCTTTTGAAATGCTAATGGTTCATTAACGTCATTTATATTCACTTGTAGAAAATACAATTCGGGAAAATACAATTGTAAAAGTTTTATAGTATTGGTCCCTGGTCGCGATAAACTTACACTAGTGGGTCGAAATGTCAAAAATAAAATATTAAAAAATGAAGTCCGAATCAATAAAAACAAACAAACATAGCACCCGAGATTCAATTTTTACGAATTTCCTTTTCAGCAGGTGACATTCTAGTGTCGTGGGGGAGGTGAGCGAACAGAAATTATCTACCCAGCATTGGTAATCACAACGCTGTATATTTTTAGAAATGAAGATAAACATATCGTCGCATAAGTGCTAGAAAGATCTATGTCCCCTATGGGACATAGAACATTCTAGCACTCAGGCGACGATATCTCAGAAAATACAGTTATCCTCCCAAAGCGCATGCGTACGCTGATATCAACAGAAATGATAAAGTATAGTTTTGCGAAGACATTTATGTAACTTTTTCTCAATAATGCTCTCACGTGAAGAGAACTGTAAGGAATAACAACTATACAACTATGTAGTGAGATGAAACCATACTCGTCTTCATCTCCGTACATTCCGGAGGGAAGGGGGAGGTATATTCCGCGATATGTGTGTGCTGACAGGATGTTCTTTACAACCCCACCGCTCCAACTCCCACCTGCATGTTTGCCAAGTCTTCAAAAAGCCCGAATCTTTCACAGAAATTCCTTCAGTGAATGTATTTAATTACACGGTGTCATTAATCCAATGCGCACCTGCTAGCAGAAGGGGTGCTTCTAATATTGTCTTTGGTTGGTGGTCCAAATATCCGACCGCGCACTTGGCCTGGAGCTACTTGGGCCCAGACTCTACTTGCCAGTTGGAAAGAAACGAAGGTCCCAAAACCAAATTTGGAGCATGGGTAGTCGGGTGGTCCGAGAACTTGCTTGTTAGTTCATGGGGCTTCCATCTAACTAGCAAGATAATGTGTGGGTAGATGCAAGTCTTGTTGGAGAGGGGTGGGAGGCGAATACCTGATTATCAAATGCAAACTCTGCTTTGTGATACTCAATTTGCCGTGTACAAAAATTTAGTCAAATATTCCTCTTTTTGGCCTGGAGCGCAAAATATTCGTGAATCCCATTCAAGTTTGACGACTCTTGTCATTGCTCATTTTTACTTATAGTGCTGTGTGTCAAGCTCTCAAGCCACCAGTTATATTCTGTAAGGAATCCGACGTTGATGTGGCCTGGAACCAGTGTAGACCCTAAGGGGTTCATTGCATTTGTTAGATTCAATCGTCTGGAATGTTTCAGTTGGTTGGGAAAGCGAACCTACGATTCGCTTTTCCGACCAACCGAAATATTTCAGACGATTGAATCTGAAAAGTGTCATAAACATTCGTTTCTCAATCGACAGATGATTTGACCGAATCTTTAATGACTTTATCAATACTATTTCACACGTGTGTTTACTAAGCAATTATAAATGGAGACCCATCACAGCTATAGTTTAATGATTACGTCGCGTAGTTTCACTAATTGTGTTAAATATCTCGATGTTTTCAAGGAGAATTAAATACCCTACTTACTGATTGTAATATCTATAACTGGGGAACGAAAGAATATCTGTATATCTTTGTGAGCGAAGGAACACCAAATGAGATCAATGATAGGCAGAGCGCGCAAACTCCACGAAAAGTGGGAAAACAAACATTCCACAACAGTGCCGAATGCTTGACATCATTAGACTGGTGGCATGAACTTGACTGACTGACTGACTGACTGAATTATTTTGCAATATACACATACAAATACAATTTCATATGATAGAGCTGCAGAAAAAAAGTTTAATAATGACATACAGCGACAGTTAAGTAAGCTAGGAAGTTGTGTACATTGCACGGAGAAAGGAAAGCCAGAATGGCTGTCTTCCTGCCGTTTTCTACAGTTTCTACTGATCTAGTTTCTGTAGATTACGAGGATTGACTGATTGGATATTGGATATATGCATAGTTGGCTCGAGCAAGACGATATCATCAGGGACGATTCTCATGAACTAATAATTTATCATCCCCTGCCTTAAGAATGCAGCATATGACCCCCACCACACCGGTGGAATTTCGGCGCGGTCGCTCTTCCGGTTGGGGGTGGGGGTAGAGGGGTGGGCTGAGTGTGTGTAAGAATTCAGTCAACAGAGAAACCAACTTTAACCCTTTGAGACTTTAATTATTCTGACGTTCAAACGTCACTGGGAATTCAGTTTCTTCAACTTTTTTCAAAATGTGACGTCAAGCGTCGGAAAGAACAAATAACAAGACATTTTTCACATTTGTGATCATCTGGTTGAGAGCTAGATTATTTTTGGTGGTCTGAATTTGTTATTCAAAACTTGTTTTATTACAAATTATTGGAGAGTGCCCACAGGCACTCTCCAATAATTTGTAATAAAACAAATTTATATAAACATAATATCATTTGTGTTCGACTGAATATGAAATATAAGCAAGGGAAGTATTGTCTTGACAGCAGGATTATATTAGTATTTTAAGCTGCGATAACATTTGGCTCAACGACTGTCATTTTGCACTATTCAGGAGAAAATAGGAATTGAAGTTAAAACTTTAAAAATCGAAAAATAATAACAAAACAAATAACCACAAAGTATCAAGGCTCTGTTTGATTTCGTACGTCATAAGACGTACAAAAGTATCAAAGGGTTAACCCTTTGAAACAGAAAGCCCGCATTGGTCATGATGCATCCAAATTTCATAAAGTAAGTGGCTGTTCTGTGAATCTGTGTGTAAGATCAATCAAAACCGAATAACGAATTTAATTAAAATAAAACACTGCCTACATATCACAATATGACAACAAATCGCAAACACCTTGCTCGAACAATAGTAGAAAACCTTTTTTTAAAACAATTGTGGAGTCAAATTGCTCTACACCAGACCTGAAAATTCTGCTAAAGTCTTTTATTCTTCTCCCCTGTTGCTGGCTTATCAATGTCCATCAATCAGCAAGGCCTGTTGAGTCAAGACCCTTCTGAAGTGTCCAAATTTAATTAAACACGTCATTCGCTTATCCAATATTAACGGACCCAACAGTCAGCGACAAAGATTAATTGCCTCTTGTTGTTATGTCTGAAAATTGCTGTTATGGCTGACAATTGCGGCCAGGATGTGTTCATGCTCTCGTGTAATTTTTTAACTTATTGAAACTCTCACAAATGCCAGCTGAATACCGTATGATTTCCAGCAGACATTTTTGCGACACACTGAGATTTTCGGTTGACTTCCACTGGGAGAAAATATTAGGCAAGTTCTCCCGTTCTTTTTGCGAAAAAAAGTACGCTTCTTCGTGAGTAGACTAGTGGGCAAGCCTGAATGTAAGCAACCTGTCATTTGCAAAATAGGTCCCCAGAGGGTGAATTTGCTGAGCTATCCCATGCAGTGAGCCAATTTATCATCTGGGTACATCTTTCTGTTTTGGCTTGAGGCCTTGATTCAGACTGAGGTTCACAGAGGGTAAATTGTGTGATGCAGGGTAGCATCACCAAATTCACTCTCTGGGGACCTCATTTTGCAGATGGAAGCCTGCTTATTTTCAGGCTTGCTAGTGAGCCCTTAGAGCACGGCGAACTCTCGAGATTCGCTTCGGTTTGAATCTTTTCCCCTGATTCGATTCGATTCAAAAACACCTCGATTATTCGAAAAAAAAATTCCAATCCGAGAAAGTTTAGGATTTCTGACTTGTCTTTATTGTCAACATTTTGAAAATGACGACTTAACTTTAGTACAGTCCACGCGTGCGTTTATCAGGTAATAAAAATCATTGTCAACAAAATTGTGATAAATGAAGCACCGGGTTGTACCCAGTGCATCATTAATTAAATTTTGATGATTATTCCTATAATTGTTGTTTGGAATCTAATAATATTGCGTCCGTGGAAATATTGCCTACCGTGGAAAGTGACCAGTCTGCGGCGGCCGTACTGTGCAGTTTTCTAAGAAACGGGATTGGCGGTATCCAGCCCAAATAGATAACACAAACTTAGTCGGAAAATTCTTAAAATGTCTTTTGAAAAGATAATGGAGATCACGTTAAGTCTAATTTGCTAAAGCATTGCAGATGACGTCAAGCCAGAAAATAAGCAGACTGTCATCTGCAAAATGAGGTCCCCAGAGGGTGAATTTAGTGATGCTACCCTGCATAGCAGGGTAGCATCACAAAATTTAACCTCTGTGAACCTGAATTTGAATCAGAGTCTCAAAACTAAACAGAAAAAAGTACCCAGAGGATAAATTGGCCCACTGTATGGGATAGCATCATCAAATTCACTCGCTGGGGACCTTATTTTGCAAATGCCAGACTGCTTCTTTTCAGGCCTGGATGACGACTTCTAGAATAAAGCATTGAAGATGGCCCATTATGCCACCTAAGGGACGATATAACGCTTTTCATAATCCAGATAAGGGTGGGGTGAGTTGTCACCACTTGAATATTAAGAACATCAGATGCCCGAACTCATTCTGCTTGGTAGTGATACACGGAAACCGATAGCTTCGAGTAATTGGAATGTCAATGCGTCAGAACCCCGCGCTGTATGGTTCTAATTAATGGAAGTGCGTTTCACATCAGGTCTACGCATTTGTCCATGCCGACATTTCTACACGAAATACCTTTGGTTGACAAATGAATCAATTGCTCTGAGTACGGTCGGTGGTACGGCTGCGACGATATGCTTCCCTAACGATACGATATGTATCACGATTCAGTCTGCACGATACGATATGTATCATGATACACATGATGTCTCACGCCTCATGACATGCCAGTACAACTATCAAATACTTTGAACAACATGTATTCATTTTCAGAGATTGTGGCATTCTGAAATTTAAGGATCTCTACAGCCTTCATGTCTCCCTCTTTATGCATGACTGGATGAATAAAAAACTTCCTATGTCATTCGATAACACCTTTCAGATCTACAGAAACCCTTCGGGGATGAATACAAGGCAAACTAGTAAAATAGAAACACACAAACCAAGAACTCAATTTTCTGCAGAACTGCCGTTCCACTCCTTCCCAGGAATTTGGAATATAGCAATATAGTAGACCCAAGTTCAAAAAATCATTAACGCATAAAAGTTTAAGTACTTATTCCAGCCCAAACTTCAAGTGCGACAACCCAGCCTGTCCCGATTGTATCAGCCATCAAAACTCTCTGGTATCTTATCCTCCTCCCAGCATATGACCTATTGATCCCATCTAGCCGCATGATTCATAAACAAACTATTAAATATTCCTGCTTTTGAAAAGAACTTTTGTTACATTGATGCCAAACCGAGTTGATATAAATTTTTTATGGGAATGGCAGGAAGACAGCCTTTTAGGCTATGCTATTTCAATGCTGGGTACTAGGTTTTGTTCTTGTAAATTGTAATGTTATGTTGTTAATGTACTAGTATACTACAGAATAAAGATATTCCAGTAGCTTCCTTTTATTACAAAGTTTTGAATGCACTCTTTGAACAGTATGTAACTTCTCAAAGTGATGACCATTTGCATTCATTTATTTCAAGTTTTGATTTGATCAGCCGTTTTCTTGTGTTTTTTCCTCTCAGAAACATGTTCAAACAATTTATTCCCTTATATCTTGTTTGACAGAGCTCTGTGAGCTCTGTCAAGCATGATATAATGGATTAATCAAATAAAAAGCAAATTACAGGGAATTCATCAACCTTTGGTCCACTGAATAATCCCGTGTTAAAGGCATATTTAGCATTGTCAATGTTGGTATGAAAAAAACCCAGCATTTCACTGCAGCAGTTTTCAAATTTGAAGCCTGCACCTCTACCTACGTAGCCACCGCGCACCTAGAAGCTTTCAAAATCTACGTAACTGTTTTGCCTTATATTTATATTTATTGTATCGCGATACACAGTGAACAACGATACGTATTGAATAGTAAGCAGTGTATCGCGGTTCGGGCGTATCACGATTAATCGTTGCAGCCCTAGTCGGTGGACCTATGACTTGTTTCTGAAAGGTTGAACCTTTCAGAAATAAGTCATAGGTCCACCGACCCGTACTTGAGGTTTGATGGTGTTCGAAATAGTCTAACCAGTACGCATATAGTTACTAGGTACACATGGGAGATAGAAAGCGTTAGCTAGACAACCTAGTATCGTATCACTTTGGAGATGGATTCAATTCGAGATTTGATTTGGTTTCAAACCTTTTACCTGATTCGATTCGAGAGAAAAATTGTGATTCGCCGAGCCCTATAAGACCTCTCATGCACACTGACCTTAATGTGGTAAATAGAAGAGGATGTCTGATTGGAAACTTTCTCGTCATAGTTTTATCAAAGAAAGTGATTTTTCGTACCTGCCAAATATTCCTTACCTTCATTTACACTGTCAGGTGTTTCTATATGAGCAGGGCATATATTTTTGTGTTATTTACTTACTTAGTGGGGTTTAACAACACTTTCCACAGCCAGGGTCACCTCGTCTCGGACAGTTTTACGGATGGAGGAAGCCGGAGTAACCGGAGTACCCGGAGAGAACCACCAACCAACGACCAGCAACTGTCAGACTCCCCCAGGCACTAACCCCAGTTAGGGTTAGCATTGGTTGAAGACAAGTGCACCATCGACGTGAAATACACCTTAGTACACAGCGCCACCGCGCACCCACTTGGGCAATCGGAATGAAATGCCTTGCCCAAGGGCACAACATTACACCTGGCGGGTTCGGACCGTGGACTTTCGATTTGGAGTCCAATGTCGTAACCACAGAGCCAATGTGCTCCCATTTTTTGTATAAAAGAAACCTTGTTTATCGGTCGGTCAAGAAAAAGCATAATGTGAAACAAATAGTAAAGAAGGATAAGCAAAAATTCATACCAAAAGCTATGTAGGTATGCAGGATTGAATTATTTCTGAACCCCTGAAAATATGACAAATGGATTGGCCCAACTGCTATAGTCATGATCACAGAACGACACACGCGTGTGAATGGGTTATTTCTTATTCATTATATATGATTTTCTTTTCCCGAATTGCCCATTGTCGAGCTCGGCTGATATGACTTCAAACTTGGCTGATATGGCGCTGATCTCTGTTGATATGAACCAAGCTAGAGTTGTCCTCCTTGATGAGTTACCAGATGAGTTACCAGACCCAGGCATTTTTGTTTACAGTGAAATCGTTCACAGTTGTTCGTCGAAAGAAATCAGTTTGTAAAATTGGCGTTACGAGGCAAAAGGGGGTAGTTTTTGTATGCTGAGGAATTAATGATGACAATAAGAATGGATGAAGGGTGGAGGTGGGTGAAGAAAAGAAAGAAGAGAGTGGTACAGAAAATTCATGGCAAACTAAAATTCAAAGTCCAAAGCGGAGATTCGTCGAAGTGGGGAAAGAGGTAGTTTAGCTATCCGAACGCCTCGGTCTCCCCACATGGAAAGCCGATACGCTCAGACAGCTGAAATACGCGTAGCAGATGAGAAAACTTCGGACTTTGTGAAAGAAAGAGAAACAATAACACTGTCAGAAAACTGTAACATATTGGAGGATTTGTGTAATTATTTGTTTGGATTTACTAAATAAAGTGATTATTACTTGGTTAGTTTCATATCGGTAGAGATATCAGCCCTTTGTAACTACACATCAGCCTTCGACCGTCGGACTCACGTTGAGATGAAGTTACTTCGGGCTGATATCTCGGCCGATATGAAACTAACCAAGTAAAAACTTCTAAATATACATGGACTATTGATCTGAATACTATATAAACAACTCAACAACTCATATTTCCTAGAAACTTTCCATAAGCAGGTTAACCATTTCAACACTGGACTCCTTAATGTTATCGTCCTAAAGAATATAATTTGAAGTAAAGTGGGGAAATCTAATTTGTATTCATAGGGATTTTCAGTAATGATTTAATTCTAATTTGATTAAATAATCACTGATCCTCCTTATCGATTTATTGTACATTGTGTCATCTTATCATTGGATGCTGCTATTTTCTTCGAGCAAACATTTATGTATAACAGTTTGAAATGGTTAACCCTTTGTATCTGAGAGGCCCTTTTCTGTCCCAGGAACATGATACGTTATAATTTGAGGAGGATGGCTGTTAAATGAATGTGTGGGGTAGACCAATCAATATTTTCAACGTGCAGCCCTAAGGCTGCACGTTGAAAATAATAATTGGTCTAACCCCAAATAATGAATATGAACTCTTCCAATTTCTGCCATTGAATTGACATGGAATATACCACCAGCGCGCAAGGGGTTAAATCGAGATTCACATCAACAATACTGCTAACAAACTATTCACGAGGTGCTAATTTGAAAGTGACAAGTGGCCAATAATTAAGTTCCAAATTATATCAGAAACCATTTCACCTTACATTTATATTCCAACTTATTTGTACAATACAAAATATCTGTATTTCGGAATCACACGTAGCATGTGCATTTCTGCTATAGTGTATCCTGATTTTAGAACACACAAAATTCGTAATAAATGTTGATAGGAGCTCAAGAAATGTGGGTCAGAAAATGTATGAACTGACCAAATCCAAGGCTTGCATTGACTCGTGTTTCCATAATTTGTTTGAGATTAAAAAAAACAAAATAGTCGTCGGTGAGTAAAAACAGATGAACAGTATCACTCTTGGACTTGGACCAATATGTTGCCCACAGTAAATTACAGAAGTGAACATGAGCGACATTGTCAGAGTGTAGTTACTATGAATTTGAGCAGGTTTCCTGTATGTACGCATCACGTGTAGTGGCTGAGCTGAGAAAAAACACCCAAAACAATATTTTGCATAGAATTCAAGTTGCGGGCGAAAGTTTAAACTGCTCTTGAGTAACTGAACGGGTTTTTGCCATTGAAAACACAGAATTTACCCTGAACACAAACGTTTACATCATTTGAGACAAGCACCCTTCGAAATGTACGAAGGACTAGTTAAATGAATATAAAAAAATTCAGATAAAAGGCGGAGTAATATCTAGCACAGTGCCTGTACCCACATAATAACCGAAAAATAATGAAGAAATATATTGTAACAAAGTTGACCAAAACTCAAACTATCACAAGTTTAATTGGACTAAGATAAGGGGTCAACACAGAAGAATGGATCAAATATATGTTATTATATATATTATTGGTATATTGAGAGCAATGCTACGATTTTGATAATCTCACCGCGTCCGTAATTTTACAGAAACTGTTCGAAGGTGGACAAGCATTTTCAATGAAAGTGTCATTGACACTGTAGCTTAACTTGACTGTGTGTAGTGTTTGGTGAAAAGGATAATGTTCAATGTTTATGAAAGGATTATGAAACAAGACAAGAATTGTGATAATTGAGATAATGTTAATTTCTGTTCCCTACAGTACGTGGAGAGTGGATTGTAACTAAATCACCCGCGGAGTGGAGTTATCACCCAAGCTATAACTTTCAAATTTTGTACATATCGACAAAAAACACAAGCAATGTTTCAGCCAATGGATCTCAGGGTTTAACCCGGAGGTCCATTGGCTGAAACTTTGCTTGTGCTGGTTATACTTTGCAACACGTTTGCAATTATTGCTTGGGTGGATTCTCCACTCTGCAGGTGATTTAATGATAATACACTCTCCACGTGCTGTATATGCTATGTTTTCAATAAGAATAATCTGAGGTATAGACTGTACTAAAGAACGGAGGCTTGGTCAAAGGGATTCATGATTATAAGACTAGTATTTTCCAGTCAGACTATATTCCTCGTCCTCTGATTGGATGAGAGCTCGCATAGTTTCTTCTATGTTTACAGCTCCAGAAGCATATGTTACTTCTGATGTCACCACGTGAAATATTGGAAATGACGTTCCCCATTTCGCAGTTATTCCGTCAACCGAGCGACTAGCAAACCGCTTCATTTTCTAGATTTTTCACACGTGCAGTAGACGATGTTCTCACTGAAGTATTATTTAAATTACAAATCAGTTTACGATTTGAACTGAGATGGAGTGACCTCGACCTTTATCTGATTCATTGATTATTTATCCGGTGAAGTCGTGGGGTACACGGGAAGTTCTTTTACTAAACTGGTTATCGTTAAAAGTTGCCTAGTCTATTTCACAATGTGGGTTTTAGGCTGGGTAGGGTCTTGTTGAAACATATACGTTATTTTGACGAACAGACGATAACGTGGTCTGAGGTTTGCGACTCGAAGCTTATGTTAAACCTCGATGCTCGGTGTCTTGATTGAACATTAGCTCCGAGCCGCAAACTTCAGACTATGTTAGAGTCAATTCATCACAATAACTTCTTACAGTGTTTTCATCTATCTCTTACTTCTGTGTATCATAGAAAACCCAAAGGACCCTCTTGTCAGTAACTATGAGTGTGTTCCAAATGCACATTTTAGCAATGAATAACTAGGGTTCCGCGAGAAACTGAATTTTTAGTTCTAATTACATCTAAAATACCCGAGTGCGGAGGCGCAACAATTCCAGATTGGATTGGATAGCCTAAGTTTATAGGGTTTTTAATTCAGTCAACCCATCCGACATTATGTTCTCTTTGTTCAGCGGTTCTCGTGCCGTTTCGGATCATTACGGGAAAAAGACGGACATGTGTTTTTCATGATCTGATAGTGGTCACAAACACACACGTCTGGTTTGGTTGTTTTGTCTTTAGTGTTTGCTAACAAAACACGAATGTATCAGAAATATATCATATTGAATTTGGTAGTTTCAAATCCGTTCATTGGGTCATGACCCGTTAACCATTTACCCAATGCCCAGGATATCAAAATTTATTATTTCACTGATTGTTTTTTATCAGTTTTTTTTCAAAAAAATTCTACAAAACCATATCATGTGACTCCAAATTGGAAAGAGCTCGACTAGTTCGTTCCAATGATGGGGTATATGATATCGTTTTGTTGAAATGTTTTGAAAATTAGATTTTTGATTTTCTCAATGGCTTATTTTGAAAAGTACGCAGCCGAGTGCGAAAGATTGGTTAGGCAAAGGGTTAATTAATTCGTTAGGCAAAGGGTTAATTGCTTAACGCAATTAACCCTCTGCCTAACGAATTAATTAGCCCTTTGCCTAACGAACGCAAGGTTGTTACAAACGCAAGGTTTGTGTGTAATTCCAGGGATGCACACATTATTCAGCTGTTTCCTGCATTCACTATTGTAGCCATCGGGGAGTGTAAGGGTGGGGAGAGGGGGGGGGGGGGGGGTCATTAGGCTGGTGGTGAGATTGTTATTTTAATGTCTACGATATAAATCTGTGATGAAGGTCAATACATATTTTCAATCTGCCGCCATAAGGCTACCATTTGAAAATATTCGTTAATGCACCCAAGAAGTAATTGTACTACACCAAAACGGGGGCGCGGTGGCATTGCGGTAACCGGTTCTCGTCAGATCACTGAAGTTAAGCAACGCCGAGCCCGGTTAGTCCTTGGATGGGTTACCGTCTGAGCGATCGATTTGGACTCCCGCGTTGTGTCCTTGGACAAGGCACTTCATCCCGATTGTCCGCTTGTTGGCACGATGACGCCGTGTACTAAGGCGTACAGCACGTCGATAGTGCGCATGTTTTCAACAACCAATCTAACCCTGCATGTGCTGCAGTGCGGAGTTACGATGTTGGGGAGCTGGTAGCTGCTCGTCGTTGCTCGGTGGTTCTCTCCTGATACTCCGGCTTCCCCCATCCGTAAAACTGTCACCGAAACGATACGACCTTGACTGTTAAAGTGTCGTTAAACCCTAATAAATAAATAAATAACTACACCAAAACATCTCACTGAAGTGAGAGAAGAAATATAATTCTGCAAAAATAGTGAAGTAAGTTTAATCCTATGCACACTGATTTCAATGCATTGTAAATTCAAGCTACTGACTAATTTGTTGTTAACCCTTTGCCCAATGCAGACGATATCAAAATTTATTATTTTAAATAACATGTTTAATTTTTTTTCAAAACATTTCAACAAAAGCATGTCATGTGCCCCCTCAATGGAACGAGTTCGACGAGCTCGTTCCAAAGAGGGGTAACATGATATGGTTTTGTTGAAATGTTTTGAAAAATAGTATTTTTTCAGCTGCTAAATTTGCATATTACGTGGGCGGATGTGGTCGATTCGATGGGTAAAGGTTAATTTATTTTATTTATTGGTGTTTACGGTCACATACCTTTGTACAATATTCCACTGTGGCCGCAACATGGAGACGAAGTCAAGTTTAGTAAATCGTTTGTACCCATGCTGCCCATTTCAGCGGACTTCCACGACAAGCATTGGTGACTGGGTCCTATTTTACCAGTAAAACAGAACTTGTTTACAACAGTAAACAAGCACTGCTTCACTTCCCGGGATTCTCACGGTGGAATTTGTTTATGATATGTCTAATGATCGCCGTTGTCATTCCTCGTGTCTCAGAAGAATAATTCGAATTAAAAAGTCATGAAAAGGCTTTGTTAATTGTGTTTATGGAAGTGTGCTTGGAAGGGTTATTGATATTATTTCATTTCTCATTAATAATAAATTTGCACTCATGGAAACATTAGCGGACTCGGATTTGTAATAAGAGCAACTGAAAAGAATAAGAAATTGCATACGTTAATAACCATACAAACGAACGGTGACGGATTCGCGGAATAGTCCACGACAACCATTATCTGGCTTTCTCCATGGAGCGCTACCCGCTGTCGTTTATTACATTTGATGAATACGGCTTGAATAACTTATTATGCCTATTAAAACTCACCAACAAAAGCCGCCGAAAGCGCGGATTCATTTCGTATCTCCCTAATATCCGGAGTTCGACACTCAGATCTGTTGTCACCAGCAGGTATCTCGTGCAAACGGCGCGTGATATAAACACGCGCTGCCTTTTCATTCTTTTCATCAATTTTGTAGCCTGTTAATTTCACGATCTCAGTTGGTCCTTTGACGGTGATATTGAATTTTACCCACTAGCCGTAACAAAACTAAAGGATATCCCGTAAATGACTTCACAATGATCATTCTAAATTTATGCAATATCCGATTCTAAGCAGTTTGTGGGATTTACAAATGAAGCAAATAAGATCCCTTTATTTCAGAATTACACTGGCGAGCAGCTATCAATTTCCGTTATTTTCGGAATGGAAACTTTTAATCAAATCGCTAATGACCCTAAATCAATGGGTATTTTGAACACTACGGAATCTCTTTCGTGTAGATGTTTAACAATAAAAGTGCGTTAATATTCCGTTAATTTTTCACAAATCCGTGAACCTGGTCGTGATTCGTACAAGAATATCAGACTTAGTCATTATCCTTCGCTAAGTATACAGAAAACGCAGCTGGAACATTTCGAGAGTGTAAGAATGACTTCGTGCAAATGTCACCACTCTGTGCTGCAAACTGAGTTCGGTTTCTCGTTGATAAGCATACAAGAGCGCTGAGGATATCGCTTTTCTTGTATTATTATAAGAAACAAAAATGCAAAAACAAAAAAAGACGAAAAAACAGATACGGATAAAAGGAAAATGTATTAACCCTTTATCCAACGCAGACGATATCAAAATTTATTATTTTAAATATCATTTTATGAAGTTTTTCAAAACAATTCAACAAAACCATATCATGTGACCTCTCTTTGGAACGAGCTCGACGAGCTCGTTCCAAAGAGGGGTCACATGATATGGTTTTGTTGGAATTTGTCGAAAAATAATATTTTTTCAGCTGCTGAATTTGCATATTACGCGGGCGGATGCGGGCGATTCGTTGCGTAAAGGACTAACAGTACTTAAAGGCAACATATAGCTTGTAAACATGCATTAGAGTCTTGCATCTGACCGAAAATATTTGTCGGAACATGGCATCAATGGCAATGACGAATAATGACTAATGTTCTGTTGGCGCCACCGCAAATGAAAAGATTGAACTATTGGAGTGTATATAGATATAGGTCCTAATATAGTGGAATCGATGCTGGAGTTGCACCGCGGTCAGTTCCTGGACCATTTTGAAATAATTTTTAAAACTTGTAGCCAACTCAGTAATTTATTTAATTTCCTCAAAGCAGCCTTGCCTGACTGAAATCTTACGACGCACTTTCGGTATCAGGCGGTATGCACAATGCAAAGGGACGGGCGGGTAATTTAAAAATAATAAATTAATGGGATAATATATATTCAGTTTCACCTGATGTTCAAAAGAGAAAAGCTGTTGTATTAACACAGAACGAGAGTAATTATTCTACAAAAACTCTTTCGACAATTAATCAACTGCTTTTATTAATGACTGCAGGCAGAAACACCTAGCTCTTCCGTCCAGCTTGTCTCGGATAGAAGAGTTCGATGCCGCAAGTAAGAAGTCTTGCTGAGACGAAATACAGCGTACATTGAAATCGCACGCAGCCCAGATAGTAGGCAGACTGGCTCAATTGGTAAATGGGTTTAATTAGTTTTAGGAGATGGTTGAAGTCTCTTGCAAAGTCCATTACATTTTACATGCAAAGTTTAAAAAGAATTTCAATGAATTTTCATGACACATATACACTCTTCCATGACTACGCTTGGTAATGCACTATTACCAATTTTTTATACAGTAACAGATGAAGAAACTTGCAGGGTATCAATAAATAAAATCCGAGCTCATTTTTTACCGACCAATAAAAGTCTAGCTCATGTGTTCTCTGTGTTTTTAATTCCAACACGTGATATCATTTCTTGGGAAGCTCTCCTTGCGCTTGAGAGCTTCCCGAGATATAATGTCAAGCGTTGGAATTGTCAAAGACGGAAAACTTCAAGGGAAATATTCTTTTTCATAATGCCCAACAGCTCATTTCGCCAAGTTTCTTGTTCATATTCAAATGTGGCATCTAGTGTCCCACAGCATGATAAATTTTCAAACTCACTGACAGCCACATGCCAAGAAAATGAAAGTTCACGAAACTGGTGTAGCTTTGAATAAAACTCCTTGAGTTTTTCATGATTTCTGCAAGAACAAAAAAACCCCAACTTTTCGTGATAAATTTGTCCATGCTTAACAATTATTGTAGTAGTCATGGAAAATGCATTAACAGTTCTATTGCACTCTCGTCATAAACAGCTACTCCTCTGCGTTTGTGGCACATCCTATGATGTTTTATGTAACTGACATTCTTCTTTGTCATTTTTTCTGAGACCGAACCTCGAAACAGTCATTTTCACACACACGCACCGGAAGCTTGAAAACCTTTACCAATGCGTCAGTCACTGACATACTTCTCAGTTGACCTAAGAGAGAACATTATCTACCACAGAATAACAAATGGTTGCTGCGATGAAAACTTAATAACATTGAGAACTACATATCTACCTGATATTCCACTTTTTTTCTGTCACGATGGCTTTGGGATGCTGAACCTTTCTTCACCATGTCTCCTGTAATATTTCAAGATGACAGACAGGCACATAGCGTTCGTAGTTTGTTTGTTAAAAATCACAGGTCACTAGAAACAGGAAGAGGAACAATCACGGTATTCACATAATTCTTGTATAAGTTTTTTTGTAAACGATGCAATAGGTTATTTATTGGTGACGCCGTTCTTGGTGACAAGAGAGGTCATATGCCTGAAAATAGAAAAATGTCGTACATGTAAGACATTTGTAAAAAACATATATACTGAGTCAAAAAAGAAAGTAAAATAAACTTTGAAGAGCAATTATTTAGTATTATCGAATTTAATTCCAAACAAATTATTGTAAATTCATATTTCGAGTCTAACTGTATGAATTTGCATAAGTTCATGTTCTTACTGTTGCCAGCGTCACGTCAGGATGTCGCAATTCAGACATGGGGTGAAATGAAAAGTTCACACATGCAGTCAATAGAGTGTATGGCCACCGTTTGCATCTTGCATGGAAAGACATCGACTCCGCATGGACCTGATAAGTCTCTGGATGTCACCTTGTGGTACTGCGTTCCACTCCTGCCTTATAACATTACGTAAATCGCCTAACGTCTGAAGATCATGAAGTCGTACCCGACGGTCCAACTGTTCCCAAAGATACTCGATTGGCGACAAATCTGGCGAAAGTGGGGGCCAGGAAAGAAGTTCGATGCTCTGCTCCTCAAGAAAGTCACGACAGATGCGCGACACGTGACATAGGGCATTGTCTTGCTGGGATAACCCGACGTTAGCGTTGAACAACTGGACAACAACAGAGTGAAGAATTTCGTCCCTATATCGCTGTCCATTCACTTTACTATCGATGAAGATCAACTGTGTTCGACGGTGCAATGACATTCCTGCCCAAACCATTACACTACCCCCGCTGAAACGATCGCATTCCGACACGCAAGCATCAAAAACCTTTCTCCTCGTCGGCGATACACTCTTGCCCTACCACCAGTGCGCCGTAGACAAAATCGGGATTCATCACTAAAAAAACTGTGCTCCAACGCTGTAGAGTCCAGCGAACACGCTGACGTATCCATTCCATTCTGACTGTACGGTGACGTTGGGTAAGGATTGGTCCGTGGTAAGGGCGCCTTCTTCGGAGTCCGTGTTCAGCTAGTCTGTTGCGGACAGTTTGTGCACTGATTCTATTGTTAGTTCTACCAGGAGTAATTACTGCTGTCTTCGTCGCCGGAAGGAAGCGATCCCGCAAGTGAGACGTCCTGATGTGTCGGTCTTGTGCAGGGGTCGTAACTCTACGTCGACCTGAAAACGGTCGGTCGACAGCAGATCAAGTGATACTATACCTTCAAATGAGACGGTAAATAGTGACCACAGTGACTCCAAACTCAGTAGTGGGCTGATCTGGAGGTATCCCAGCCTCATGCATACCAATGGCACGCAACCTCTGATTCTCGGTTAACCTTGGCATTTTTTAAAATGTCGGAAGACAAAAACTAGCGTGTTTTCTCAATAACCCAGGTTCTCTAGCACGCACAACATAACACGAAAAAAATCGTCGGTCACCCATTCAATATGACATTCTTGGATAGCACGTGCTATTTTGTAATCCGTAGCAAAATTATATACGGATGGGTGGACAACAACAACATGTCATTAAACTCTTTGCACGACTTCTTGTCCACAAACATGCAACTATTATATTTCAATATTTCATCCTTTTATGCTATTTTTTCACATTTGTTTCTATTATACTTTCTTTTTTGACTCAGTATATTATGTTCCTATATGCTTGAATTGCTCGGTTGTTCAGACCCAACTGTTCAGACTCATCTGAGCTTTTTTCGAATTGGTACTTTGAGAAAATATCCGTCACGTACCAGCGCTCTTTTTTACACCCATCACGCTTGGAAACAATAAAAAATATACGTAACATTTTCTTCGTACCAAAACACTTCTTACAGCCTAGGCCGTCGCTTTTTTCGGCAACTGTTTGTGGGTTGGAAATTCGAATAAAGGCAATGTACAAACAACAACACATAAATAACATAATATATAATCTGAATTTGCTAGAATTCACAATATCGATTGAACGGCCACGATAGGTAATCTTTGACAGACATGCCGCTAGTAACTCGCTGAAACCATAATAACCTGTTCTTTGTTTTTATTCTAAATTTGAATCGCATTGTAAAGTCTGTAATTTCCAGCTGTAGAGCATTCAGTACTGCATGTGATTGCAAAAGCAGTCAGAGAATTTCGATCGGATCGCGACAAATTACGAAACGGGCGAAGTCATTTCAAATATTTCACATCATGACGTCAGACGGTAACATTTGCAAATGGAGCCGTAAAAATAAAAGAAACTACGCCAGCTCTCATCCAATCAGAGGGCGAGGATTTTACTCTTATTGGAACATATAATTATATCCTGAATTTAACCCTCCGCGCAATGATGTCAAAATACCAGCATTTTCCCCATAATGCAACTAAGGTTGTACCGAATAATATCTGTCTAACAATACTGATTTCGATAACTGGTTGGGTGCAAGAAGACACTACCGGGGCTTTCATAACAAGAGCATCTAGCGGAGCAACATACGCCCGTCAAAGTTGGATCATGCACAAGTTTCTCTGGAGTAAAGTTTGAAATTTTTGTTGACTAGACTATGTCTGCACCCCCACCCCCTCCAATCAGTGTCCACTCCCCTGCCTTGTCTGGGGTAAAGGGTAATTCACCTGTTTTCACATTTTCATATCAATCGATCTGAGGTCTTCACAAAATAAAAACAAGGTTGCAGTAGAACATTCTCCTCGCCGTTTACAATGGTAGCGTCCATTCATTGACAAGTTAACTTCATTGATAACGATTGACGATAGGTGGCGCCAAGGAAAAAAACATTTTGAGGACCACCATAGCTATACAAGGCGAGGATTCCCGTCGTTTAAAAATAAAATAGTGTTATCTGTTCCTGTCACATGCACAAGGAGGGCTGATGATCAACATTGGTGCAAAGTTTGAACAATAAAGCAAGTAAAATGTTGGAGTAGGTGACACAAAAGTGTAATGTTTCAAGTACTAAAGGGGAGCATAACTCTGGCAATACAAAACAGAGTTACCTGCTCTTGTCACATGCACAACGGCAATTACTGATCAACATGTGTGCAAAGTTTGAACAATGTAACATGTAAAATGTTGAAGGAGTGTGCGACACAACAGTGTAATGTTTCAAGTATTAAAAGGGGGCATAACTCTGGAAATACAAAACAGAGTTACCTGCTTTTGTCACATGCGCAACGGCAATTGATGATCAACATGTGTGCAAAGTTTGAACAATATAGCGCGTAAAATGTTGAAGGAGAAGGCGACACAATACTGTAATATTTTAAGTACAAAAAGGAGCATAACTCTGGAAATACAAAATGGAGTTATCTGCTCTTGTCACATGCACAACGGCAATTGGTGACCACCATGTGTGCAAAGTTTGAACAATATAGCATGTAAACTGTTGAAGGAGTATGCGACACAATATTGTAAAGTTTAAGTACTAAAAGGGGGCATAACTCTGGAAATACAAAATGGAGTTACCTGCACTTGCCACATGCACAACGGCAATTACTGATAAATATGTGTGCAAAGTTTGAACAATGTAGCATGTAAACTTTTGGAGGAGTAGACGACACAAAAATTGTTTACGGACAGACAGACAGACAGACAGACAGACAGACAGACAGACAGACAGACAGACAGACAGACAGACAGACAGACAGACAGACAGACAGACAGACAGACAGGCAGGCAGGCAGGCAGGCAGCGCCATAACATAATACGTCCGTCAAAAAATGACGGGCGTATAAAAATGGGGGTACCAGAGCAAACGCCAACATTTTCCTTGCTCATGTTTCATATTCCGTCAAACGCAAATAAAGTTTTGCTTATTTGAATTTGTTTTATTACAAATTATTGGAGAATGTCCACATGCACTCTTCAACAATTTGTGATAAAACAAATTTTGAATAACTAATTCAGACACCACCCAAAATAATTTAGCCCTCAACCAGTTAAATTCCGAGTTGCATTATGGGGAACATTTGCAGGTTGAAGTTTTGATATAGCTATTTCGACATCGGTGTGTGGGACAAACCAGCTAAATTAGATAACATTCTCACAGATATTTTGAAAACAAACAACAAAATAATCAATTTTACTTTATTCCAGATAAATTAAGAAGGTGATATAATGACTTTTTGGACCTAAAAAATACAACTGACTATTGAAGTGTTTTGAGGTGGGGGGATTCCCTGAATATCATTTCCACGTGACAGGTATTTCTCCTCCTGTTAGTTTTTCTCTTATTTGTTGCATGCCCCCCCCCCCCCCCCCCCCCCCATTTTCGGGCCAAAAATATTGTCTGAAGGGATATACAAAAATGTTTGAATGCCAAAATTAAAGGAATGCGATCATATTCATTTTCGATTAACGTTATAATGGTCGGCTATGGAAAATATTTAGTATTATTATATGTTTAGTACTATGATTATATTCATAACGTGAAGTCATGGAGCGCGATCTTTTGGCTTTACATGCAATATGGCATAAAACTTTATGAACCTTTCCAAGAAAATGGTGAAGGATTTTTGGATAGGTTTATTCCAAATTAGTGCCGAACTGAACAATCAGGAGATTTCTCAGTGAGTCGGCAGATCATCTGCTATCAAACTAGTGATATGGCAGAAAACACAAACAATGGTATAGCTTCATGGCTACGTATTTATTACTGCTGATATCGTTTCTTAACCCTTTACCTAACATGAAAAGCAGACGACACTTGCAAAAAAAATTCTTGAATAACTAATTTTTTTCATTTTTTGTCTCAAAAACATAGGTTATGACCCCTCGTTGGAACGAGCTCGACGAGCTCGTTCCAACGAGGGGTCATAACCTATGTTTTTGAGACAAAAAATGAAAATATTTTAAAAATTAATTGGCGATTTTTGAGAATAGCGCTGGCCGGTTTTGGCCGTTACGTTGGGTAAAGGGTTAACAAAGTCATGCTAGGAATGGCATACTGGGGCTAATATAACGGCAGTTATCCCGTTATCCATATTCAGCTGATATCAGTAACCCTTTGGCCACAGGCTCTTCAACAGCATTGTTCAATGTGACAATGCTTAGATAACATATTGTTGACATATTGATTGTTCATATCCATGTGCAATTTGTAGGTTGTGAAAGTTTACCAACGACTCCAACGTTGTAGACATATGGACTAAAACTAGTAGAACTATGCTAAATGTTTTTAATACACGAAATTTAAATTTATTTATTTATTTATCGATGGTGTTTAAGGACACAAATATTCTGCAGAATGGCTAATCGTGGCCGCAAAATGGAGATAAAATCAAGTTTGTCAATCGTTTATACGCATGTAGCCCATTTTAAAGGACTTCCAGCCAAAGCATTTGGAGAATTGGTCCTAATTTATCAGTAAAATAAGTGCTGCTTCACTTCCCGGGGTTCCCAAGATGGATGTAGAAGTATAATTCTGGCTCTTTGTTACAAAATATAAATACACAAATAGGTGTAATCCTCCCATCAATGATTTTTTGATGCCTTAACTTTTGGATTTCTCATCAAAACAAGTCTTGATTGTAATTAATTTTCTTGGTACTTCAGCCTAAAAAGCTCAATATGGCCTGAATAAACAAAGGGCCTGAGAAAATAGGCTTACAGACGTTGCCTTCAATGTCGATATATTAAAAGAAATAGGACGCCAGGTAATGCGTTTGCCTTCATCACTTGACATGACTTGTTATTTGGACAGCCCTTGCTGTTTATTCGTCAGGTCGTCCAGAATATTCACAGCCACATTAGCAATAGCAATAGTTTATTCAAGCAAAATAGCACCTACAGAGAGGCAAATTGCATAAAGAGTTAACCCTTTACCCAACGTAACGGCCAAAACCGGCCAGCGCGATTCTCAAAAATCGCTAATACATTTTCATTATTTTTTCATTTTTTGTCTACAAAACATAGGTTATGACCCGTCATTGGAACGAGCTCGACAAGCTCGTTCCAATGAGGGGTCATAACCTGTGTCTTTGAGACAAAAAATGAAAAAAATAGTTAATCAAGAATTTTTTTGCAAGTGTCGTCTGCTTTTCATGTCAGGTAAAGGGTTAACATAGATATGATATGATTATAATAAATAAATAACAAATGAAACCACTATGTTTGCATAGTAAATAAGGCTAATGTACCATACATATAAGTATATAAAGTCGCCCTAGGTCAGTTTAATGACCTACGATTTTGCAAGTATTGTTTCTCTTTTCCTGAAGAACAGCAGGATTATGTTGCAGATGGTGTGGCATAATTAGGGCGTATTATTTTTCATAATAAATTCAAACCGATCTTGTTTGCTTGCATTTGAGAAGTCTGCGTTGTTCCTGTTAATTATTGCAAAAAACTGTCTTCTGATGCTTGTGTATGCCGGGCAGTCCATGACAAAATTCTTCTCAAATTCCACGTCGCCGGCATCCTTACAAACATCAGATGCATTGCAAAGCCTATTTTCTGAAGGTATTGGCGGCTGTGCATGTCTCCCCTTTTCAATTGCCAAATTATGATTACTAATCCGTAATGTCGTAAACATACTTTGCGCTTCGTTTGTTTTTGAGTAAGCTAAATAGGGCTCGAATTTAATGTCCTTTTTGAAAGCGACATAAGTACGCAATTTATTTTTACCGTTCTTTTTATTGTCATTGTTGGGGCATTCATTAAAGTAGAGTGTGTAATCATTTGTTAAATTTCCATGTAATTTACTGGATTTATTATCGTGCAATGGTATATTGTAACCTTCCAACATTTGGCAGAATCCGCTATATCCTGTCGTTAATTTCTGCTCTTCCAGTAAAACAGTTTACAGAACTTCATGTGCACTGCCTCAGCGGGAAGTCTATCCCACTTTGCAAGTTGATACTCTGTATCCCATAGTTCACTACCATACAGCAATATGGGTTTTATTAATTGATCAAGTAATTTGGACATTACAGCAGTGGACTGGGGGTGTTTACTCTTAAACACACTGAAAAGACTGTAAAGTGCTTTCATCCCTTTTAGTTTAAAGCATTCTGTACCTCTCCAAATTTCCCATTAGCGGAAAACGTTATACATAAGAATAGCTTAGTACAATCTCCAACGTTTTGTCAGCTTATGTAAAAACCGAGGAACCTTGAACCTTTTGGGGGAAAACACTAAACACTAACCCTCAGATGGTTATTCTTCGCGTATATTTCTAAAGTTTCTATACATGTTTGTAACCCGTTAGACGTATTTAAGAACATAATTAGATCGTCTGCAAACAAAAGATGACTTATGTACTAATTATTCACAACTATTGGGTCGCATTCTCTAGAAAAGATTTCATGAATGACATCTATAAATATTTTAAACAGGGTTGGAGAGATCGCACAACTTTGCCTAACCCCGATTGTAGATAGTGAAGGCGGACCAATTCCTTTGGCAGTTTTAGTAAGATAGTCGCTTAAGGAGTACAAGGACTGTAAAATTTCAAGTATTTTACCAGTTATACAGCATTTATGTAATTTTTTAAACAACAATGGTCGGTGGACTGTGTCAAAGGCTTTCCTGAAGTCAACAAAAGCTGCATATACAGGCCTTTTTCTCGTTTGCACCGATTGAAATTATTTTGAGAACAAATGGTCGACCGTGCTACGGTGTTCACAAACTGGTTGTCGCTTATAAGCCGGTTGTCTTCAAGGAAATCATTTATCCGGTTATTTATTAGGACGTGAAAAACAACACGTCCATAATTGAGCTGGTCCGTGCGTTTATCATTCAGAGTAAACGCTTCCACTAACTGAAAATGTAAGCTTTTGGCGATATCACTAACACCCTTCGTTACGCACACCACTCAACTACTGGTCACAATTTGCCCATGGATCGTCCCTCACACTCTGTTTAATTCTTCTACCTATTTTCTTTCTTACTTTCTTGTTTGTGTATACACGTATCTAACCGTGTAAAGAAAATAAAATACTTCTGTACAACCATTATATTTGAAAGTTCAATAATTTCTGGAGACAGCTGTGTGTAAGCTGATATCCTGCTAATAAATAAAATTAAGTTTATGTATTTTCGTATTTATATACAACTTGTTCTTGTACATGATTATCTGAAAAATAAATGCTGTTTAAAAACTACGTATTCCAGAAAAAATGATCTACTTTGCAGTGGCGAGGAAACACAGTATTCATTGACCGTGGGGGTAAGATGTTAAATTACAACACACCACAGTGTTGGAAAGTGCTCTTAGGCCCTTTACATCGGTGTATTACAACACAACCTTGTGGAATAAGCCCTTGAATACATTGCAGCATTCTGGGTTGATATTATTAACCTCCGCATAAATAAGAGCTCTTTGAGCGGGTTATACAAAAAGATGTGTCAGCATTTGAGGAGTATCTAGTTCGGGGAGGATACGTGGAAGCGGGATAATATGAGGGATTGAGTTAATATCATAGTTGGGGATTGTGTCCTATTGTATTATATACTAGCCTGTGAATTATAGCAAATTATCTAAAATATATTTCTCGATATCCATCGACAGGATGGATACCGAGGAATATCCCACAGTAGCTTCCTAAATGACGTTACGCTACGCCGCATCACGTCGTCTTGAAGGAACGACCAGCTGATCTTTGTTATTGTTTTGAAAGGTACGCATTTGGGGTCGAATTGGGCTGAATATTGTGCAATAAAATGTATCGTAGCATATAATAAAAAAGAAAAATCTGCTCTATTTTAGTCAGCATCTGGAATTATCTCAGGAGTGTGGACCTGAAAGTATTATTTTTCACGATCATTTGCGCGAGTGAAAAATAAAATTTTCAGGTCCACACGATGATTTTTTTCAGTAGCTTCCAAAATGAAGTTACACTTCGGCGCATGACGTCGTCTTGAAGGACCGATCAACAGCTTTTTGTTATTGTCTTGAAACTGCTTGCAGTCGAATTGGGCTGAAGATTGCGCAGTAAAATGTCAGGAAGCATACAAGAAAAAGAGAATCTACGCTGTTTTAGTGAATATCGTATGGACCTGAAAGTATTATTTTTCACTCACGCAAGTGCTCATGCAAAATAAAACTTTTTAAGTCCACACTCATGTGATAATTCCTGATATTCACTAAACAACGTAGATATCCTCTATTTACATCAGTAAAGAAGAACTTGTTCACTCGAATAATTTATTTATTTATTTATTGGTGTTTTGAAGGTCACATATTTCTGCACAATGGCTGACCATGACCGTGACAGTTTTACGGGTGGAGGAAGCCGGAGTACCCGGAGAGAACAACCGAGCTACGGCGAGCAACTGTCAGCTCCCTAACATACCAACTCCACACAAGCAGGGTTAGCATTGGTTGAAGACAGGTGCACCATCGACGTGCAGTACGCCTTAGTACACAGCGTCACCGTGCCCCCACGTGGGCAATGGGGGTGAAGTGTCTTGCCCAAGGACATTTCACTCGAATAAACAAGTGCTTTACTTCCGGGTTTCCCATGGAGATAAAAAATGGGATAACATGAAAGGGTTGCTGAAAAATTTTAAATTGACTTTTTTGGTCAACAAAAGCTTCTTGGGCTAAAGAAACTTTTGATTCTCTGGCACTGGCGCATTCGTTTTTTCGGCCCGCGTTCATCATATTTATTTTGGAGGCAAAATTCAAAATCTTTAAAACTATCATAGGGTGCAATTTTAGCGGTATCACATCGCAATTTGCGATGCAATATATCGTATACATTGATACAGTATTATTATTCTCTTCGCGAAATGCGACACGATTCTCATGTGTGTGTACAAAAAAAATATTTATTTAACTGGTTGAGAGCTAGATTAGTTTTAGTGGTCTAAATTTGTTTATAAAAAATTGTTATATTACAAATTATTGGAGAGTGCCAACATGCACTCTCCAATAATTTGTAATAGAACAAATTTGTATACAATTTTTTTCTGTATTTCTGTATCTATACAGTTCTTCACATGTCAAGTTTAAACATTCTCATATGTCGTTGTCTGGCGGCCTGAGTCCAATCCGCAATTTTGGCGTCGAATAGAGTTAGTTTATACTGCCGCACTTCCGCTGCCCTGGGCGGGGGAGTCGGACCCCTCCGTCTACGAGTGGTTCCGAGATTGTAGACAAAATTGATTGCGTGCGGGGGGGGGGGGGGGGCGGCGTCCCGCCCTGTGTCTCGGGGTGTACGATTAGTTTTACAATCAACTATGTCAGCATAATTAGAAAGGGTCTCGGCTACCAGACATCAATATATGAGTTTATATTCCATTTATACCACCAAGATGAGGTAAATGATACAGACGCTAGAGAGACGACTTTCATAAGCTATAAGCTTACTGTCGAATCCCTCCTTTCCACGGCAATCTGTGAATTAGTTTATTTGTTATATTGTACACCGCTGTATTTTAATTTATTAATTTCGATTTTTCTTTGTTGTATTTTACATAGTGTATACATATAACATAATTTTTCAAATAAATATTATTTAAACAAAATTTGTATAAACAAACTATTATTTACGTTTGACTGAATACGAAACATGGGTAAGGAAAATGTTGGCGTTTGCACTGATACCCTCATTTTTTGGAAAGGTCTGATTCTGGCTTCTAGCACTCTGCCAGTTCAAAAACTTTATTATTTTTAATCTCCATTTTTGTTGTTCTATATTGCTTTTGTGTTGTATGATCACTGTTAAAAAAGAACTATCAGTGAAATCAACATGGAAGCTCTAGTATTTAATTTTAGGCTCTCACAACTGGATTTTAGGCATCGGCGACCATACCATCAGAAATAAAAAATAAAAATCCCCCCCCCCCACTCATTCCTTTTGAAAAAAAATGCCTGAGAATCAATTATTTAATTTTGTTTGATTTAATTTGTGCAGGCTTGAAGAAATCAGTTCAATTCAAGTACAAGAGAAACATTCAGTAAACTGATCGTTCATATTGACCTATGTATGGAAATAATTTATTAGCAAATATTGTGGTTTATTGAATTGACTGACACCTCGCGCGAAGTTCGTGTTCATAAACATGTATGCCACTTGCTAACTGTTGAATGCGAGGCAGGTGTAGGCGTGATCAATAAAATCTATACAGGTGATTGCTGAAAAGCAGATGATGTTCGCTACCTTCGAGTTATCGAACATCATCAGCTCCCTATTGTTATTTTTGAAACAAACTACTGATTCCTTCAACAAAAGACATGGAATATCTGCGTATCTGGAAAATTCTGAAGTCTCAGTAATAAATTTAATTTGTTCGAATACAATGATTTTATTATATTTTTTCTCCTCAAAATAGTTCAAGATAAATTAAATATATACATGTTTTATTTCTATTATGCACATTTTAAATTTATTATTCGATACATTTTCAGCAACTAGAATTTAAAATATCTTTAACTCTTTAAAAGCGTTAGGCTGTGGAAATTAAAATTTCTCGACTTACCCTAATATTTTCAGGCCGAAACCCTAACCATTTTATGGGCTGTTAACAACAAAATATTACGTCCATTTGAAACGATATCCGAAGATACATACAGGCCTTGCTTCAAATATATGTACACTGCGAATACAGGTGACACATTTTAATCCTTCCCCTAACCCAAATAACAGACGACACTTGAAATACATTTTTAACCCTTTGAACCCCAGCGGCCGCTTTCCCGGCCAGGAACATGATACATCATAACGTCATTAAATAGGATGGCTGCTCAGTAAATGTGTGGGGTAGACCAATCAATATTTTCAACGTTTATCCCGAGGCTGTCCGTTGAAAATATTGGTTGGTCTACCCCAAATAATGAATATGGACTCTTCCATTGAACTGGCATGTATGATGCTACTAGAGGTTAAAGGGTTAATGACTAAAATTTGTAATTTTCTCTCCCAAATACATAGCATATGACCCCTCATTGGGACGATCTCGTCCCAATGTGGGGCAAAAGCTATATTTAGTAGACTAAAAAATGATAAGATTGGAACAGGGTTTTTTGGAAATTGCACTGCTGTGTATTTACGTCGGGATGAAGGGTTACAGGTGTGTACATGAGAAATTAAAATATTAAAATAAAAAAAAACTTGACCGACCGAGTCCATTTTTCAATCGTAACCTGGGTAAAACCACTTATTTTTTCGCTTTAAACGTAGATTTCTGCGAATTGAAAATAATAGTATTCGATGTCAAGATGGTATAATAAGTAAAAAAATCGATAAGGAAGATCAATAGTAATGCAAGAGCCTGTTGGGCTGTGGATTAAATTATTACTAAACCTCCCTCCGAATGCAAAATAGATTTGGCTACTTTGCAGTGATTTATTTTCTTTGGGGCTAGACAACCCCGAAGCTCAGTTTGTTGTTTGGGGTTTTTTTGCGTTTAACCCTTTACCCAACGAATCGACCGCATCCGCCCGCGTAATATTCAGCAGTTGAAAAAATATTATTTTTCAAAAAATTTCAACAAAACCATATCATGTGACCCCTCGTTGGAACGAGCTCGTCGAGCTCGTTCCAACGAGGGATCACATGATATGGTTTTGTTGAAATTTTTTGAAAATTTAAAAAAAATGTTATTTAAAATAATGAATTTTGATATCGTCTGCGTTGGGTAAATGGTTAACGACACTTTCAACAGCCACGGGATAGTGTCGGGTAGTTTTACGAATGGGGGAAGCCAGAATACACGGAGAGAACTACCGATCAAACTGGTAGCTGGACATCCCAAGATCTGTCACAAAGCAAATGTCATTTGTGGAATTCAGATATAG
Organism: Pictodentalium vernedei; assembly: GCA_031216915.1. NCBI lineage: Eukaryota > Metazoa > Mollusca > Scaphopoda > Dentaliida > Dentaliidae > Pictodentalium > Pictodentalium vernedei. The sequence continues at coordinate 166,382,440 of CM062293.1, forward strand.
ACGACGAATTCCATTATATTCTTGTTTGTTATGAACTCAAAAATTTGCGCCACAAATATTTAAAACCCTATTTCGAAAAACACCCGAATATGCTAAAACTTCACGAACTCTTTACACGTGAAAACACTAAATCCACTATGAATCTTGCCAAATATATGGAGGAAATGCCAAAAATCATAAACCCTTCTCACGGCTAATTGCCTACTTGTATTTTCCTAAACCAAGATTTTCATCTAGTTGCCCAGTTTACACCAAGATGATGACAAAGGAATATGCCTAAACGAGCAACATACATTCAGAAACGTCTAGCATTCCCGTTGTTCTCCCCTTGCAGACAACAGTGCCCCCCCCCCGCCCCCCCACTTTTCGTCCTTTCGAGGTAAGGGTTTATTTAGTCCATTACCACTTTTGAAAGTGCACTCTGCAAGGAGGGAAGCAACTCAGGTGAATGCTATATGTGGTTCGTTCTCGAGAACACATACTGCATACTGATCCTAACAGTATAAATGTCTGTATCTCAAATCATGGGCACATCATGGGTATGTACCATAGTGTTCTGCTACAATGTACTTGAGCACTGATCCTAAATGATGGACAATAGTGGAGGGGGGGAGGGGGAGGGGGGTGGCGAGGAGGAAGGGAGGGGGCGACGGAGCGATCAACTAAAGTTGACGATGATATTATCTTGTGTGGATACACCACCTCCAGCATGCTTCTAACTTTTTACTTGTTTTGTATGATATTTATTACTTTACCCCATATCACCTGGGAATAACTTCTGAAATAATCTGCCAAAGCTGACAAATGGCGAGTACCTTTCTGAATCTCCAACTAACTAAGCGGCGCGTTAAAACTGTCAATATACATATCCCAAGTACCAAAACTTTGAAAAGTAATGCCCAAATTCTGGTGACTGGTGACTCCTTAAATAACTGTATCCACTTAACCCTTTAACTAACGTAACGGCCAAAACTGGCCAGCGCTGTTCTCAAAAATCGCCAATTAATTTTCATTATTTTTTTCATTTTTTGTCTCAAAAACATAGATTATGACCCCTCGTTGGAACGAGCTCGTCGAGCTCGTTCCAACGAGGGGTCATAACCTATGTTTTTGAGACAAAAAATAAAACAAATTAGTTATTCAAGAATTATTTTTGCAAGTGTCGTCTTCTTTTCAGGTTAGGTAAAGGGTTAAAGACGGTTGTTTTGGGCCAGAAACTATTTACGAGGAATACGTACGTAGATACTTGCTCAGTTTATGTATGTGGTAGACCAATTAAGATTTTCAACGTGCAGCCCTAAGGCTGCATGTTGAAAATATTGATTGGCATTCAACATATAACAATTATAGACTCGATTGATCTGAGATGACATCAAATAAACCATCAGGGTCCAAAGAATTAAGAAAACTGTTTTTCAGGACTAACGATTTATTTTAACGTGCCATTTTGAGGGATTGCTTTCCACTTTCTGCTTTCATAATATTGCTGTCACTAGAGTATAAGCGAATGTTCGACGGAATGTTTTTAATAATATCGTTCACAAACATATTAAAAAGAGACGGTTCAAGGACCGATTTTTGAGGGAACATTAGCTGGATAAGCGCGTTCATTGTATTTGCCAACAAAGTACCACTGCCTACCTTTGTTCGAACTAATCTTCAAACCAGGATAGGAAGCATCTCCCTTTTTCTATAGCAATAAGAATGAATCAGTCAGGCATTCAGTACTCTACCGAAATTGTTACTCATAACACAGAAGAGAGAAACGGAGTTCCTTATTTTCCTTATATTGTGATCTAGATCGATTAAATGGAAACAGTGTTACAGTGGGGCCCAATCAATTGGATATATTTTAAGTGAACAACCCTGTTAATTGAATATAACTTCCAATTGCAAAATCATTTAGTATATCTACAGTACACTTTTGACCTGTTAATTGAGTGTACTTTATAGAGTAAAATCTGGTTAATTGGATAAAAAAATCTTATAACATGCTGAGAAATTACCCTTCCTCATTCATAGCCTATTTTGTCTCAGTACATCCAATACAGGCGTTCCATCTATAATATCTTGTTTCACAGAGCTCATCGAGCTCTGTCAAAAAGATACAACAGAATAAAAGCTCAGTTTATCTCTAAACTACAATGAAGTGATCAGAACCCTGTTAATTGAATACTCTGCCAATTGAGTGATTCCCATTGGCAAAGTGGCTATTCAATTGACAGGGTTCAATTGTATCAGTCGCATTGATTGGCGAGTTTGAGTAAAAAGGGATGCAAAGTGCTGTTTTCGTCTTATATGGTTTCGAAAGTAACGAATATTTATTTATTTATAGGTGTTTAAGGTCTCTTTCAGCATCTTTGGCTGCCTCGTGACCGCAACATAGGATAAAGTCACGTTTAGCCAACCAAAAGTAACCAGCAACTTTTATTAAATTATTTGATTAATCAGCATAAGAGGAGTATTAAGTTTCAAATGTATGTTATAAAAAATAGTCACCGTCTTTCACTCGAAACTTCACTTGCACTTTCAGAAATTATACAGGACTCCTAAGTTGGACCGATGGTTTCACTAAGTCTGTATGCGCTTGCATCTAATGTCAGTTTAATATATGATACTTTTACCTTCCCCACTCAAACATACCCCAAAATACACACGTTGGTACGGCCATCCAAGAAAGAAAACAAAACACATTTCAATGGCCGCTTTATTTTGTTATCAAAATACTTCAGACTCGACACTTATATAGGTAGGTCTAAATTACAGCATAACCCAGCTCTCATACCATCAGTCTTATCCAAATGGAACGAACACAAGAAAGAGTGTGTGTAAAATTAAATGCTGATATCAATGGAAATTCCATGCATCAACAAATATTCTCGTGTTATGCAGGATAGTAAATGAGGGTGAGAGGCGCATATTGCTTAGCATGAGGGGTGGGTGATTGAGTGGGGTTTTCTTACTAAAAAATCAACAGTGGTTGAATCGTTCAGAAACTAAATACTTCAGCAGACATGAATAAATTATGTGTTTAGCAGAACACCGCAAATATTGTCCTACAACAATAGAATCAGCGATTGAGGCACAGCGTAAATAGGATTACAGCTTTTCCTCCAGGCCGCCAGTTTTGTCAACCCCTCTCAGATATACAAGCACCAATGATCTTGGGGAGAAAAATAAATTGTTGTTAGATTTGTTTACTTACAAGAAAGTCCATTAATTAACCCTTTGACCTCTAGTGTATCTTCCATGCCAGCTCAATGGAAGCACTTGGAAGACTCCATATTCATTATTTGGGGTAGACCAATCAATATTTTCAAAGTGCAGCCTCGGGGCTGCACGTTGAAAATATTGATTGGTCTACCAAACACGTTTACTGAGCAGCCATCCTATTTAATGACGTTATGACGTGTCATGTTCCTGGTCGGAAAATAGGCCGCTAGGGTTCAAAGGGTTAAGTTAAACGTGTTTGCCTGTAGTCAATTGGTGGAAAAGAGATTATGCCTATCACACATACAATTTTCAAAACTTTTCAAATTCAGGGGAGTATGGCCTCTAAATGTATAGATTCTGCGTCATAAATTGGGGAAGTGGTAACGCGAATCAACGCGACATGCTCAAAATGCTCCAAGTAGAATACAGTGGAGGAAATCATCACAATTCCTGACAGGCGACGATGTTTCTACATCACTTTTGTCAGACAGTTCATGGTCTCAGCACATTTCCTCGCCAGATACCCACCCCCTCCCCACACACAAAGTAAATACTTTTCTACATAACAGGTATCAACTTGCCGTACGTGAAATAAGATTAGTTCTCGGTATTGTGAGACCAGTACAAAATACAACAAAATATTCACAGAGTTTGAAATACTTGGGATCAGGTTCTCAGGTAACCAGTCTAATTTTGTAAGAAATTCGACGCTGTAATGGTCTGGAACAAATCTAGCTCTCAAATAGGTTATCTCCCATGTTTAGTTCACTCGTCTGGAATATTTCAGTTGGTTAGAAAAGCGAAAGGTTCATTTTTCAGACCAACTGATATTTTCCCGACGATTGAATCTGAAAATTTATAAAGATTCATTTTCTGTGAACCAAAGCTAGAAATGTTAATTAGTCGAGATTTGATTCGATCGACTTTTGATCGACATTTTGATGATACTTATTGATTGGAATATCTATAAAAGGTATACCTGTACCTGTATTATCTTTGTAAGTAAAGCACATCAAATCACATCAACGGTCGTCTGCGCACCAATTGAAAAAACACCCCATAACAGCGTCGAATTCCGAACACCGGCGGCCCAAGAACTTGACCCTGGATATTGGGAACTATAGACTTCTCTGAAGTAAACACTGATCGCGCTGCAGTGTTGCCCACATCTCATTTATATTAAGGCAGCGCACTACCAGACTGGAGAGTAGTGATTGGAATCAACCACCCGAAATGAAGTTTCAAAGGCGTTCGTGAAATAAAAAAAAACTCCACCAACAATCTTTAATTCCTGTCCTCGGTACTCTACCCAAGTTCTGTTCTGTATTTATACCACTATTAAACCAGAATAAAGTGAATGAAGCCGATATTTTTAAAGAAAACATATCACCTTTCGCGGTCCCGAAACCATTCTTACTTGACATTGTTTTATTTCGGAGTATTTCATTCACGTCATAACGTCACTCAGGCGCGTAACGTCCGAATAGATCCGTTCTGACTTGGCGTTCTTATGAATAATCCAGATTCCACATATGATTTTCATTTCTCAATGTCTTATTGTACCGCGTAACGTTGAATACGCACAGCACTCGTGGTATAAAGAACCAGCCGGTGAGATACCGTCATTCTGATCATTCGTTCGAGGGCGGAAAAATAGCTGCCCAATCCGGCAAAGGACGGAAAAGAACACCATTGCATATCATGGGAGGTAATGAAAGTTGGAATTTGCACAAAATTCCAGGGAAATTTCGCTTCTATTTAAAAATAGTCCGTCAACGATTTCCGTTCCGCACAAATGAGCGGATCAGATTTTCATTTTCCGTGTGGTTTAATTTTACTGTTGGTGAGGATTACATAGAACAGGCGTGTAATACAAATTGACGGCTGCGGTACACGATTCGTGCTGTTGGGGGTCAGTATAACGAATTTGGAGTATGGAACGGGCTTATCAAATAACAGGTTGCGCCACGACCACTGCATGTAATTTCGATTTAACCTCAAATAAACGTTCTGGAAGTCTTCGATTTTGAGTTTTAGAAATATAATACTGACTCACGAATATTCAAACTACATCATCAAGGCAAGCCTTTGTGGGAGTCATGATTTGATGATACAAGCTGGATTATTTTATCAGCCGGGACTTGAACCTTTATAGTCTGGACAAACCATATTCACCTCCCCGCCCCACACCCTTCTCCCCAGTCGGTCATATTCGCGACGCCTCTGAATATGATACCTTTGTGAGTAAACATAATTTATCTACTCTTTCAATTTGGGTGTTGGGTGGACACCTGTCACCATAGAAGTTAATCTATAACACGCGGACAATGGTTTAGGACTTAACTCTTTGCACCCGAGAGGCTGCTTTTCTGAAACGGGAACATGATACGTGATAATGAAAAGCAGACGACACTTGCAAAAAAAATTCTTGAATAACTATTTTTTTTCATTTTTTGTCTCAAAAACATAGGTTATGACCCCTCGTTGGAACGAGCTCGACGAGCTCGTTCCAACGAGGGGTCATAACCTATGTTTTTGAGACAAAAAATGAAAATATTTTGAAAATTAATTGGCGATTTTTGAGAATAGCGCTGGCCGGTTTTGGCCGTTACGTTGGGTAAAGGGTTAAGTATGGTGGGTACTGAGGAATGTATGGGATAGGCCAATCAATATTTTCAACGTGCAGCCCCAAGGCCGCACGTTGAACATATGAATTGGTCAACCTGAAATAATGAATATGGACTCTTCCAGTTGCTGCCATTGGAGTGACATGGAATATACCATCAGGGCTCAGCAGGTTAAATCACCACGGGATGAAGTATCCACAAAAATGTTGCACGTTCAACATACATATTGGTCTACCACAAATAATGAATATGGATTCTTCCGCCTCCTGCCATGCGACTAACATGGAAGATACCACTAGGGTTCAACGGGTTGAATACCCACGGGATAAAGTATCCACAAACAGAGACAATACAAACCCATAATTCCGTCTGGTAACTTTTGAAGTACACGCAGTTTCTCGGTCAATTCGTTGGTTCTCTTTCCAGAGAATATGAGGTAATGATGGGATTGAACTTTCACTCTGATCAAGTTTTAGTTGTAATCCACTGTATGTATGCACTATACACACAACACAAGAATGGTAGGTCTTCTTACTATATCGGTATTTCAAATTGTACCGACGGGGGTTGGGCGATGCCCCACCTGTGACAACCGCGTTGTGTCCTTGGGCAAGACACTTCTTCATCTCCATTGCCCGCGTGGGGGCACGGTGGCGTTGTGTACTAAGGCGTACTACACGTCGATGGTGCACTTGTCTTCAACCAATTCTAACCCTGCTTGTGTGGAGTTAGTATGTTGGGGAGCTGACAGTTGCTCGCCGTTGCTCGGTGGTTCACTCCGGGTACTCCGGCTTCCTCCACCCGTAAAACTGTCACTCCACCCGTAAAACTGTCACGGTCATGATTAGCCATTGTGCATAAAAATGTGACCTTAAACACTAATAAATAAATAAATAAATAAATAAATAAATAAATAAATAAATAAATAAATAAATAAAAATGTTGGGCGATGCAAGCGTCTGCTGTATATCGTGAGGAGTGTATACTCGGTTCCGTTTCCGCACTGAATTAAAAAGCGTTCGACCAGTGAAGGGTGTATTAAATTTAAGATTCTTTAAATGGGAGCAAGGTAATGTTCAAAGATTTACTAAATTTTTGCACCCCATTTTCGTACAGAAATACGATACATACACGCTTTTTCCATAAATATATAAAGGCTTTATCATTTTCCAAAGTTCTATGTGAAATTCTATATATCATTTGTGGAAGTTTTATGCGAACTGCAAGACACATTCAACAGATATCGTGAAATTCCACCCGCATGCTTCTTGTTTTTTTTTCAAAAATATTTTTATAAAACATCTGTCTTGAGTTTTGGACTTAATTCAGACTTAAGATTTTTCGAAATACGGAGCCCTGGAAAATCTCATAAAACTTGACTGTGCTACTAAAATTGCATCTCCCAGAGTTCCAATGTGTTCTATGTGCTTACTGGCACATAGAACACATTGGAACTAAGGGGACGATTTTCAGCTATTACTAGTGATTCAAATTGTAATTGCGTTGCACGATTTGTAGAAAATTCCAGTGAAATTTCTCTTCTATTTATAAAAAAGTCCGTCAACGATTTCCGTTCCGCACAAATGATTTGCCTTGAGTTTTGGACTTAATTCAGACATAAGATTTTTCGAAATATGGATCCCTGGAAAATCCCATAAAACTTGATTGGGCTACTAAAATTGCATCTCCTGGTATACAATAAGATCGGGTATCAATATTTGAAAATTGTTATCAATATGTGAATAAGACCGGGACCCTGTGATAAGGTATCCTGTGGCCGTGTACCTGTGCGAAATTGGATACGTGATAAAGTTTGCTTACTAGTTATGTAATTAAATTAAGCTATTTTATGATTAGGAAGAAAATCTCAACAAAATGATATGGTTTTAACTTCATCATCTATGCACGATCACACGTCAGCGGGGTTGCACGTGCGCAAAAGTGTGCCTCAATTGACAAGTGATTGTGAACCGACTTTCGCGAGACGCTGCATTAGTTTGATCGTCAGATATCAAACTTTTTCATTTTATGAGTGTGTAGTGTATTAGTGAATATGCATTATCATATCAAATTTATTCCAAGTAACATTGTAATCTACCACAGTCGTTGCATCACAAGATATTAAATATATTTAATTAAAGGAAACAGTGATTTCTATATGTATTTCTCCGACAGATTTTTGCATTTATTCTCACCCATCTTGCTGTCACGCATATGTTCAAACGTATATATTTTTTTCTTACTGCCATACATTTTCTTGTATTATGGTTGAGCAAATAAAGAATTATTATTGTACCGTGGGCGGAAGACACAAATTAGAACGGTGGATGAATTTCAGACGAAAAAGCACCCTGATCATGAAAACATTTATTAACCCTTTACCTAACATCAGACGCAGACGACACTTCCAAACAAAATTCTTCAATAACTAATTGTTTTCATTTTTTGTCTCAAAAACATAGGTTATGATCCCGTCATTGGAACGAGCACGTTCCAAAGAGGGGTCATAAACTATGTTTTTGAGACAAAAAATTAAAAAATCTCTGAATGAAAATTAATTGGCGATTTTTGTGAATAACGCTGGCCGGTTTTGTCCGTTATGTTGGGTAAAGTGTTAACGATGGTTCTGTGTCTTTCAAACCTATGGTTCACTTTTTGGACCAACTTATATATTCCAGATCCCCGCGGGAACCCCCTTAAGTGAAGTAGTGCCTCTTCACTGCGGTAAACAGGCTCTGTTTTACTGGTAAAATAGGACCCAGTCACCAATTATTGGGAGGTGCAAACCCTCTCTGAAATGGGCAACATGGCTTATTTACTGGTAGAGTGCTGAATTATTTTTGCTTGGCAAAACTTGATCACATGTCTTTGCCTTGTTACATTTTATGGGAGAGTGCCTGCAGGCACTCTCCCATAAATTGTGACAAGGTAAATCCATACAGACTAAATAATTTCACTTCAAAGATAATTCGAAGTATATCCAGAATATGAAGCCTTTTTGTGGCAGCACCTGCACTTCAGAGTAAAGCCCAAATATGGGCTTCCAGCACTCTACCCGTTAACGCTCACCCCTGGTCTTGAGTTGATACTCATGTTGTGGTCATGATTAGCCATTGTGCAAAAATATGTGACCTTAAACACCAATAAATAAATAAATAAATAATAAATATATATTCCAGACAACTGAATCTAAAAATATCCTAAACACTCGTTCTTCTTGAATCAACACAAGAAATGTTGCTCAATTAACCCTTAACCCAATGCAGACGATTTCAAAATTAATTATTGTAAATATCATTTTTTATATTTTTTCAAAAAATTTCAACAAAACCATATCATGTGACCCCTCTTTGAAACGAGCTCGACGAGCTTGTTCCAAAGAGGGGTCATATGATATGGTTTTGCTGAAATTTTTCGAAAAATAATATTTTTTTAGCTGCTGAATTTGCATATTACGCGGGCGGATGCGGGCGATTCGTTAAGTAAAGGGTCAAGACTTGATTTCACCAAATGTTTGATGACGTTACCATTAAAAATGAAGACTGAACACAGCCGTTGTTTTATGATAATGCCACGCAGTTCACTAACTGTGTTAATATCTTTGTGTTTTCAAGGCGAATTAAATACTTTTGGATTGGAATATGTATAACTGGAGGTTAAAAGAATATCTGTATATATTGTTAGTAAAGGTACATCACATTACATCAACAGTTCTCTGCGCGCAAATTTCCACGAACAGTGAGTATACAAGCTGACCACAACGACGTTCGAAAAGTATTAGACCTGTGGCTTGTGAGCTTCGCTGTTTTCTTCATTTTTGCGTGATTCGGTCTTAATTTCACAAAATGTTATTTACGAAATATCGACCCGTAAGTCTGTCGCCACCGATCGCGGGCCGATCGAGACAAATACCACTGTTGTGGCCACAGCAGTGTATATTGGCCCAAACCCATTACTTCTTTACCAAACAAAAACTGGAGACAACATCCACAGAACCTGTTCACAACGAAAACTTAACTACAACATTTTTTCTCCTAAACACTATCGTGTGATCACTCATTTGAAATGACCCACGCCTGAACAGATTTATTTATTTATTGGACTTTAACGACACTTTCGACAGTTAGGTTCACCTCGTGTCGGCCAGTTTACGGGTGGAGGAAGCCGGAGTACCCGGAGAGAACCACCAAGCAACGGCGAGCAACTGTCGGACTCCCCAACGTACTAACTCCACACAAGCAAGGTAAGCATTGGTTGAAGACAGGTGCACCATTGACGTGCAGTACGCCTTAGTACACAGCGCCACCGTGCCCCCGCCTGGGCAATCTGGATTAAGTGTCTTGTCCAAGGACACAACGCCGTTACCCATGACGGGGGTCGAACTGTGAACCTCTCGGTTTGAAGTTCAATGCCGTAACAACTGAGTCACCATGATCCTTGAAAAAATGAAAATGAAAAAAGAAAAGAATTGCGATGGACATTACTAATAATAACAGCTAGCAGCTGATTTATCGCGGTTCTAATGTGAGAAGGCCTTGATTAACCCCTTTCCCAACGAATACGATATAAAAATTTATTATTTTAAATATAATTTCTTTTAATTTTTCAAAAAATTAAAACAAAACCATATCATGCGACCCCTCACTGGAACGAGCTTCGACGAGCTCGTTCCAAAGAGGGGTTACATGATATTGTTTTGTTGAATTTTTTTGAGAAATGGTATTTTTTCAGCTGCTGAATGTGCATATTACGCGAGCAGATGTGGCTGATTCGTTTAGTAGAGGGTTAACTATGCGCTCAAAAGCTCTCTCCCACATCCCCCCTCCCGCTCTCCTGTGATCGCAAAAATGGTCTCGCTCTCGGTCGGGTTGCGAAATCATTGCAATGCGGTCGGATAGCTATCTGGTCGCGACACATTTAAACAAACAGATCAAGATTTCAGAGATAAAATACAGCGGAACTCTGTTAAATGAACACGATTTAGACAAAGAAAATTGTCCAATCAACAGGAGTATTCAATGAACAGGTATTTGTTAATTTTTCACTGTTCTAGAGATAAACTGGGCATTTATTATATTATATCTTGTTTGACAGGGCTTACGGAGGTCTTTTTCTCTTACACATAAACAATTTTGTTTCCTGTAACTATTGTATTACAATTCATTGGAAAAAGCCATCTGGTACACTCCAATAAATTATACTATAATACAGTAGAATCCTCTTAATTGAATATCCATTTTGCCAGTGAAAATTATTCATTTAACAGGAGTATACAATTAACAGGGATTTGTCAGTTTCCTGTGTTCTGAAGGTAAACTGAGCATTTATTCTATTATATCTTGTTTGACAGGGCTCATAGAGCTCTGTCAAACAAGATATAATAGAATAAATGCCTGTATTGGATGTTGTGAGGCCACAAAGGTTGATAAATAAGGGGAATTTGATGCGTGTCACAGTAATTTTTTCGACATATTACAAATATTTATATACAATTAACAGGAGTTTACTCTACAACCCATATGCAATTAACAGATCAAATTTGAACTGAATGTGTGGTAAATGGTTTTGTGTTTGAAAATTATATTCAATTAACAGGGATATACAATTAGTTTATTAGTTTATTACTAGGGGTGTGGGCTGCACGGCAAGAATATGTATATTTCAAACGATTGTTTTACTTTAATATGGCGCTAAACGGTTAACAGGTTCACACTCGTGCAGGTCACAGCTGCAGGGTGGTGCAACCTCTTTGGTCCCATCGATCAACCATACTCAGTTTTTTGTTCCATTTAATTTAACCTACATCGCTGTCGTGGAACTGACAAGAAGTATCCATTCCAAGAGTTCCATGCACCATTTTAGTTATATTATTATTCTCCTTCTTTATATTATATACAAACACGATTTTGTATTTCTTCTTAGGTTGCTATACCTTTTCTATGTATTATGGTTGTGCAATAAAGTACTCTATAATAGAATGAATACCTTATTAGATATAATGAGGCCAAACAGGTCTATAAACAAGATGGATTTGTCAATAGTCATGTTAATTTCTCGACATATTACAAATTTTTTATTCAATTAACAGGGGTTTGCTCTATAACTTATGTGCAATTAACAAGTCAAAGTTGTGCTGAAAGTATTAAAAAAAGTTTTGGGAGTTACATTTAATTAACAGGATTATTCAGTTAAGAGATATTCAATTAAGTGGACCCCCAATGTATTGCAAAATCAAGTCTAAGTCAAGATAAACAACGAAAAAAAAAAACCATCCGAGGTGCAATGTTTTCACGTCTCTTTTTTAATGTGTGAGAAACTACAGCATTGTGGAAAGAAAAGCTGGTACAGAATTTCGTCCAGATCGCGACCCGGGGCCAATACTATAAAACTTTTACAGTTGTATTTTCTGGAATTGTATTTTCCAATTATGACTTTAAATGGATTAAAATGAACCGTTAGCATTTTAACAGATCTGGTAACTTTCCAGTTGGCATATTACCATATCTTTCAAAATGCGAATGATTCATTCAGTCAGTTATATTAACCCTTTACCTAACCTGAAAAGCAGACGACACCTGCAAAAAAAATTCTTGAATAACTATTTCTTTTCATTTTTTGTCTCAAAAACATAGGTTATGACCCCTCATTGGAACGAGCTCGACCAGCTCGTTCCAATGAGGGATCATAACCTATGTTTTTGAGACACAAAATGAAAAATTAATGAACATTAATTGCCGATTTTTGAGAATAACGCTAGCCGGTTTTGGCCGTTTAGTTGGGTAAAATGTTAACAGGTAGAAAATACAATTCTAGAAAATACAATTGTAAAAGTCTTATAGTATTGGCTCCTGGGTGGTATCTGGATGGAATTCTATGTCTTGTCTTGTTATCACAATACACGATGTGGTCGAATGCCTTATCTGGAGTTGATTCATTCTTCCTTGTTTAGTACATGACGAATTACGCCTTTACGCAGAGGGAATTGGTAAAACTACGCTTATTAATTAGGGGGAAAATTGGTTGAGAGAATCCATTTTGGAGCTGATTAATTGTCAATATATAACGTGTACTGTGACTTATACCTACAGTGAATTATTACACACATTTAATCAATAGATATTCAACTATAAGAGAGGGAAATTGGTTTGAATCTAATGTGTACCTAATATATATTAATAAATACGAAAAAAAGTCAATAGATATATCGAAACTTTGGCCTTATGTGACTAGCGATTTTGTTCTTGTTGCCAATAAATAATTAGTGATTGTTGTATTAGCTAGCCAACTGTGAGATGTCATCCTGCATTGTTTGACATTCAAGAAGAATGGAACTAACACCATCACAATGCCTTTCTGTTCGTTCGCAGGCAATGATACTGAGAACAATATCGACCAATCAAATCCCGTAGATTCTCCTCTGATCGGAACCGCCCACGGTATTATAAACGACGCTTTCTGTGAATTTATTGCTAAATTCTAACTAAGTCTTCATTGTACAACAACAATTTTCAGAAATTGCAAGTTTTCAACATTTGAAGTAGAAAATATCGTCGTGAAGGTAAGAGTTCACAATTTCTTATTATCGCTCGTCGTTTGCTCTTTAAACTTATTAACGCAGTTTTCGCAGGTCTTCTAGCGTAATTATCGCGGCATTAGGCGTTTGAGTTATGATAGGTTGCTCCTTATATTAGATTTATTAAGAGAAAATGAAATAAATTAATTGAATCTTTTTCCTAATACCGTTATTATATTTTAATCTGTGGCCAAATAAAGGACTTCCCGGCGAGAGACGCGGTACATTACAACGCTGCGAGGACACGCTGCGCAAGGAATGATCTAATTTGAAAGACGATATTGTAAAATCTTACCCTTTTCTCATACTTCCTTTTGTTGGCGAAAATAATCATTTATACTTTATACGATCGGCTTCTGAATTAATGCACGTTTCTTACATAAAATCGGCTGCAACGCAATTTGCATCACCACAGTTCGTCAGTCAATAGCAGTGGCGTAACTAGGGGGGGGGGGGGGGGGCAAAATATTTCTCTACTGCCATTGGCAGCAGAGAAATATTTTGTCCCCCCCCCCACTTCCGTTTTCCTGAAGAAGAGTTAAAAGGGCTCATCCCGATAAGTTGGGATGCTGGGGTCTTTTCCGTGTAAATATTTAAATTTTAATGCCTATTGAAGCTACATAGGCACTTTTCGTGTGTTAAGTACCCAGTGGGTGATAGCACAACTATTATAAAACAATACCAAATATGCTTGGTCGATGAACATAAACGGCTATCCAGGATTTTAGGCTTGAATGGTATATAAAGTTTATATTTGTTAGAAAAAGGTTGGCGGCGATTCCCAACTAACCCTCACCCTTGTTGTTCCGCTGCCAACTGGAAACGGTGTGGTGTACTTCGTAACTGCTCGTATACTTTGAGATCGTTGACATCTCTTTGTATATTTGCATGGCATTATCACAACGTGGAAATATAATCATGACAATATTGGTAGTAGAAAAAGTCCATATTGGAGACCTACACGCCAACCCCTAAACCCACCCATCACAGAAATCTTAAAAAATAACAAGAAAAAGGATTACATCTTCCACTTGAGCCGACAAAATTATTTTAATAAGGCTGTTGCATTTCGAGAATTTAAACCGCATGAAGCGCAAAATCTTTCACTAAACCTGGTCAGTAATATCATAAATTAATGTTTGGTGGGTTATCAAAAACACGAAAAATCAACTTACGGCGTTACCTCCCAAGTTATTAACCAAATAATCAATCTTAACCATACCATGATTCTGTGATTTTTAAGTGTTTTCGACAAAAGAGTACACCGAACTTAAAACAGAAAAGTCGGACAGAAGTAGAAGAAATCGTGTTACAATATTTTGTACTGTTAAATTTTATTTTCGCATTCAAATATGCAGTTTCATTTATGCTGTTCATAAAACATTGAAAAAAAATCTGGACCGAAAAATGATGCTTAAAAATTTATATCCGTTACGAAACTTGCATCTGATTTCCACTTTGTGAGACTCTAAAAATACACTGCTGATAAAACTTTGCCCCCCGTATCACTCAATTTTTACACTGTGAGTTTATATTTCTGAGTTGTAGTTAGATTTACGAATAAAGTTTGAATGGATATACAAAAACACTTATTCACAATTTTGACAAACCAAAGCTGCAGACGGCAGTGTAAAATATTTTCCGAATCATTTACTTCGTGTACATTTTCAGCCATGGCATAGATGGTAGGGTCTTTTGGGGTCAAGCTAGATGCGGCCGTTCTATTAGCGCTCATAAACTTTGGTTTGGTGGATAAAAACAAACTAAACAAAAATCGATTTTTTAGTTTAACATGAAAGTTTATTTCATGGCTGTAATATCGAATATCCGCACTTTTTGATTAATATATTACTCTTTCTGTGTATAAACATGACAAAAAAAACATTTTTTAATATTTATTTTATTCAAAACGCAAATTTAATCACTAAATACCGAACGAAAAAAATATTTCCTTCCTATTAATCCAAGTACTGTTCAAAAATTTTGCAAGGCACTCCGGTGTAGGAAGTTTTGTCGTAACATTTAAATAAATGATTTTTTCTTCCACTTTTTCTCTCTGTGTTCTTTAACCCCCCTGCACTCCGATGTCAAAATAGCAAAATTTTAAGTAGTCACATTTCCCATAATGCTTCTAGAAGTTTAGCCAATTCAATCTTGTTTGACAGAGCTCAATGAGCTCTGTCAAACAAGATTGAATTTGCTAAATTCCTAGTTGCATTATGGGAAAATTTTACACCTCAAAATTTTGACACATCGACATCAGTGTGCAGGGGGTTAATATCATATTGCATATGAAAAAGAAAAAAACGTAAATACAAAATTATCGACTCATTATAATTTATACTTAATATAAATTCTCAAGTGGGAGGAGGGGTAGTTGGTTATGACTTGTGTATATCACGATTTCTCTCACAATATATTCAATCAGGAGTGAATTAATTACCGACATTATCCAGTCCAGTTGATTAATATAATTGATCACCAACTGAATAATTTTACATCAACTGTTTCAAATCTAAAATCTGTTCACACATTGTACGCGACGCACGCGACGTAATGAATTAATGTAAAAATTAACCGCTTATCTACTGCGTTTGTTGAAATTGCGACATTGCGCGATGCTTCGGGCATGAATCTTGATGTGAAACAAAGACAACCGAGACCAATACCCAAAGCGATACAATTACTGAATATAATTTTGACGCAACGATTCGTTTCACAGCAAAGTTCAAATTTGAAGTTTCAATAGTAAACTGGAAAAAAAGATTGTCATCTCTTTATTGCGGCGCGAGAAATTTTCTCATCGCATCCAGCGAATAACAGCCTGGAAACAACAAGAAATTCTCAATATTTTCCATTTCTCTTAGTGTGGTTTTCTGTTGGAGCAACAACATTGCTCCGATCAGCCCGCCACATCCACAGGAGGAATTGGAGGGATGGGGTGGGGGAAGCGTGTGGATTTCACACCCAAACAGTGAGTTTAGGAACAAAAATTGCTGTCCAGTTTGTTTTTTGGGATGATAAATCTGCAACATACACATTTTGTAAGATACCAAACATTGCAAGTCTTCCGTTTGATATATTGGTGTGCGTAAGTTCTTCGTGCTCTCAGAAACTGGTTTCACGCAATTTTTATTTTCTATTTTGTAATCTTTCTTAATTTCTTTTAATCAGACCAATTTAATGGCTATAAAACTGGTATTTCTCAGGAACCTCTGCTTTTTCCACTGGATCTTCGAAGGTCACTGTACAGCAATTGCGGCCTTCAAATGGGCTTCCGGTGGCACGCTGATGTTATTAAGATTTGTGCGTACTCGTCGGAAGTACTTGGTTAATCGCCGATTATTTGGGAACCCTCGATATACTTGAAAAAAAAAAAAGACTTGCTTTTCTAAATTAATGATGGGTATGATATAAATACTGCACATGGAGTACAGGCTGCCATTAAAATATCCCAGGAGTGGAGTTCCCACCGGCGGTGATTCGTATTCCATGAAAAAGCAGAAGACCCATAATCAAATTTCCGACGGAGTCTTTTCGTTGAAAATCGCTTAGGAATCTTAGGGTTTTCAAAAAAGCTGTTAACTGATTATGTATTTATTTTACACTCTGAAGAAAAAATACTTGTAACTCCGGATTTTTTTTAGAACACAACAGCAAACAAATCCAAAGCAGACACGATGTTCTGTTGTTTGTTTTAAACAAACTCTTCATCGTTCTAATGAAAATAAATAAATAAATAAATAAATAAATAAATAAATAAATAAATAAATAAATAAATAAATAAATAAATAAATAAATAATCAACGAAATTGTTACTTCGTGAAATATGAATGTATGAATTTTTCATTGAGAAAGTTAATTCGAATTTAGAAGAAAACAACTAATTTCTCATTATTATATAATGTTTAGTACAGGCGCCGTTGACTGGTCATAATCCACACATGGACAGTGATGGCCACGCTTACGATTACCAGGTAATAAAAATCACCATCAGCAAAATTTTAATTAATGAAGCACCGGGTTGTACCCGTTGCTTCATTAATTAAATTTTTGATGACTATTCCCAATAATTAGTGTTTGGAATGTAATATTATTGCGTCCGTGGAAATATTGAGTGGAAAGTGACCAGTCCACGACGGACGTACTATATGTGCGAAATAATGATTACAGGGTATATTTGTAAATATTATTAAAATAATTACATCTTGTTTTTAAAGTGCTTCATAAGTCTTCATAACTGAGTTTCATACTATTTTTTCTTGTCTAAGTTTTTATATACAGTGGAGCCCACTTAATTGGATATCTCTTTACTGAATAACCCTGCTAATTGAATATAATTTCCCAACACAAAACCATTTACCATACCTCCAGTACAAATTTCACCTATTAATTGAATAAAGGTTACAGAGAGTAAACTCCTGTTAATTGAATAAAAATTCTTGAAACCTGATGAGATATTACCCTGACTCTCCTCAGTTTTTCTTTGTTTATAGACATATTTGGCCCCAATACATCCAATACAGACATTTAATCTATTATAGCTTGTTTGACATAGCTCTGTCAAACAAGGTATAATAGAATAAATGCTAAGTTTATCTCTAGAATACAGGAAAGTGACACAATCCCTGTTAATTGAATACTTCTGTTAATTGAATAATTTCCATTGGCAACATGGCTATTAAATTAACAGGGTTACACTGTATTATTTGTAAAGAAGTGTTGAAACGTGACACTATAATAAACTATTTTTGTACAACTTCTGTTACTCCTATAATCTTACTTTATGTGCAGGTTTATGTATGAAATTTTGCTTGAACATTGCTTATATACTTATTGCGCTGGTTACGAAACTAGAAATCGGACACGGCTCTAAAGGGTTTACACAACACAATTTCTACTGGAATCTGACAATGAATAGGACAGGTTTTAAAATAATAAACCTGAGCTGATAATAAAACTTCAAGAAGGTATATTCAGTCATCCTTGTTACGTTTTGGTGTTTAAGGTCTCATTCACTATTTATGGCCAAACCATGACTGCAACGCACGACAAAAAAAAAAAAAAAAAAAAACGACACAAGTTCGATGAATCGTTCATACTTATCCGCAGCCCACTCGAGAGAACTCCAACCCGGGGCGTTTGTTTTCAGGTAGTACTGTCCCTGTAGAATTTGATCTGTTTTCAATGGGCAACTTTATTAATTCCTACTGATGAGCAGGGACTTTAGACACGGGGAAGCTGGAGGGGGAGACACCCCCACCCAGAACATTGTGGTACAATTTGCTGGTTTTGGAACCTGCAGTGATTGCAGATATACATGAAAATTGGACTCAATGATATTGAGTCTTTTAGACAAACATTAAAAAAACAACAACAAAAAAACGAAATAAAAGAATTCCAATGCTCTGTGGGGACACACTCTCACTTAATATCGGTGTCAAGACCATGGAATATGACGAGAAAAAATAGCGATGCAATGTGCCGCAGCACTCGGCGATGCAGTACATTACTATTCGGTCGGGAATTTTGTATCATTCCACCACCCCAAAATCTGTATTTCTTCAATAATGATGCTGGGTCAGTTTGAATCCTCTTATCAATTAGTTTTTTATCGTGCAATATTTATCATTAAACATTTACCTAACATGAAAAGCAGACGACACTTGCAAACAAAATTTTTGAATAACTAATTTTTTTCATTTTTTGTCTCAAAAACAGATAGGTAATGACCCCTCTTTGGAACGAGCTCGACGAGCTCATTCCAAAGAGTGTTCATAACCTATGTTTTTGAGACAAAAAATAATGAAAATTAATTGGCGACTTTTGTGAATAGCGCAGGCCGGTTTTGGCCGTTATGTTGGGTAAAGAGTTAATCGGCATCATTTTATTTAAAAAAATAACAGCTTCCTTTTCCTTCTCTTTGTAGATTCAAGTTTTTCGATTTCCACAATGAAACATGAATTTGATCAAGGAGGCCTGAAAGATGACAGTTTCTCAAGTGATAACATGAAAGACGGGGGATCAGACACCAACACTGATTCAGACAAACCTGCAAAACAGAAACGTCACCGTACAAGATTTACACCCGCACAGCTGAACGAACTGGAGCGCAGCTTCTCCAAGACACACTATCCAGACATATTCATGCGTGAAGAGCTGGCTATGCGTGTTGGTCTCACAGAGTCACGTGTTCAGGTAATTTTTCTTTCATGTTTTATTATTATTTTTGGGGGGGGGGGGGGGTGGAGGGGTCTGAAAAAATCACCCTTATTATTTGGCTGTGCGTTGCGGGTGGAATTTCTTCCCAGTGCAAAATGACATTTATTCGCTTACAGATGGTGTGTCGGAATCTGTCTTACCACTAACCGTAAACGTTATGGTGTTTAGAATTAAACGTCTGATCCACAATTTGTCTATATTAGATTTTAAAAATTCTTTCAACTTCACCATAAACTGTGTTTTTTCATAACTTATTGAACAGGCCAAATCAGAATATCTAAAATAAGCTCATATTCCATTTTGAAAAACCCAAACAGAGATGATGTATATTTTGAAAATTTCCGTAAGGTGTCATTTGATAGACAGATTTAGAATCAAATCTATTCATTTTCCTTTTCTCCGCGTACTTTTTTCATTCTCATCATTTCATGCACTGAAGATATGCAACGTATGTTACTTTATGAAATTTTCTCTCGTGTTCAGTTGCTTTTGTAATGTGAATTGCGTGGCGGGCCATGTTAACGTTTTGCCTAACTAACAGTCACATCTCGCAAGCGCTGTTTCAAAAGTCGGCATTCAACTTTTATCAGGTTTGAAATTCCTGCTTCCAAAAAAATAGCTCATGGTCCCGCATTGGAACGAGCTCGTTGAGCTCGTTCCAATGAGAGATCATGAGCTATTATTTTGGAGGCAAAACATTAGAGTTTTAGTGATTCAAATATTTATTTATTTATTTATTGGTGTTTAAGGTCACATATTTATGCACAATGGCTAATCATGACCGCGACAGTTTTACGGGTGGAGGAAGCCGGAGTACCCGGAGAGAACCACCGAGCAACGGCGAGCAACTGTCAGCTCCCCAATGTACGAACTCCACACAAGCAGGGTTAGCATTGATTGAAGACAAGGGCACCATCGACGTGCAGTACGTCTTAGTACACAACGCCACCGTGTCCTCACGCGGGCAATGGAGATGAAGTGTCTTGCCCAAGGACACAACGCGGTTGCCGCAGGTGGGATTCGAACCGAGTACCTCTCGGCTTGCAGCCTGCACCTTTACCTACTGAGCCACCGCGCTCCCCTATTGATTCAAAGAATTTGTTTGCAAGTCGTCGTTGTGTTACGTAAATGGTTGTTATTCATCGTCAAACGTGATTGTTGAAAACATCACTGGAATGGAGTTTTCACTCTAACTACAACGTTCATTTTTGTGAAAATGAATGAAAGGTAAATCAGTATATCATCCATTGGGAGTCCAAATTTAACCCAGTGGTCTATTAACTGAAACAAAGGTTGTGCTTCTCTGTCATTTTAAAACAGTTGTTGATGGAATGGAGACTCCGTCCGGGTGTTTTTTAAGAAGTAATCCACCATCTGTGTACTGCCGGCATATCAAACCACATTATATTGAACTAATAGTCAAAAAAGGTTTCTACATTCTCTGGTTGGTAACCACTACCCCAGCCAGCAGGAGGAGAGATATTTTATTGTTTGTCTTGTATGTGGTAAAAATGTGAACTTCTTATGAATGAAATTTAAATGTAAAAAAAACATAAATTTATTTATTTACTCCGATATGCTGAACACACACTTTATTTATTTATTTATTTATTTATTTATTTATTTATTTATTTATTTATTTATTTATTTATTTATTTATTTATTTATTTAATAAACCAATAACATAATAAATCAACAGCAACAACGATAACTAACAACAATAGCTGTAACAGTAACACATGAGAAACCTCCCTTTACCTGCATGTTTTTTTCGAAAATGAATAGTTCGGAGAGACAGAATTCTTCTTTGTACGGTCTAACATGTTTTTTTTTATTCCGCAGTTATCCATTAATTTGTTTTTTGCTGTTAGTGCACTTAACAATAACCAGCCATGTCAATGCCAATAAAAGTCGACTGTTGCCTTTAAACTTTTGAACTACATATCCAGCGTAATTTTTTTTTCTAAACATTGGGAGAAATCGTTTCAAAAAGTTTTCATTTGCTTTTCTGCAGAAAATATCTTTTGTGCGCAGAGAAGAAAAATTTACGACGAGTTGTTTTGCTCATTGCCGTATGATTAAGTCCTATCGATAAGTGCCGTGTACTTCCAAACACTATTATTATTCCACTTCAAATCAAAACAAGCAAGTGTTCTCTATTATTCGAAACAGTGGGACACAACCCAGCGCCGGTTAAGTGATATCAAGCCATCCGGCAAAGATGAGTGGCTCGTGGATATTGGGATATAATAGTGAAGTGATTACTTTTATGAAATCGCAATAATCTGTCTGTCTGTCTTAGACTGTGAATTTTTCGGGATTTGAAATTTCGAACGTTTAGTACTAAAAAATATTTGCTTATTTTTTAACTTTTTGGGGGCGGATTTCCCTGCTCAGTAGAAAATATCCTCCTATAGTACCGGGATATAATTCGAGCTCTTGTTAACAAATATGCCCCTACCAGAAGGAGTACTCCTCCTATGAATAGAATTCAGAAAAAAAAAATCAATTCGAGAGTGAAAGCTGTTTCCCAACTTTCGTCGTTAACCCTTTACCCAACGCAGACGATATAAAAATTTATTATTTTAAATATAATTTTTTTTATTTATTTAAAAAATTTCAACAAAACCATATCAATGAGCTCGTTCCAATGAGGGGCACATGATATGGTTTTGTTGAAATATTTTGAAAAACTTAATTTTTTCAACTGCTCAATTTGCGTATTACGTGGGCGGATGCGTGCTATTCGCTAGGTAAAGGGTTAATGTCATCAGCTCTCTGTTATTGACTTTTCACGTTTTCTTCTGTCAAATTATTTTTAAATTTGTCATTGAAAGTTATTCGCATGAGGTGCGTTAAAATCATCTGGCCAAAAAACTTCTAAACTGTCATCGATTTTATCGAGACGTGGATGCTTTGTAACAGCTAAAAACCATTGTTTAAGAAATGATACTTGAAAATAATGCACTGATGGTTCCGAAGTCATAATTCAGATTTTAAAAGAAAAGTTAGAAAAAAATGACAAAATGTGGACGATTACTGTGTTCGTCACTAGGCATATTTCGTAGATTTTGTAACTAAAAAATTACATTTACAAAAATAAATAAATAAATAAATAAATAAATAAATAAATAAATAAATAAATAAATAAATAAATAAATGTGGGTTGCAATCCCGGAAACGGGCATCATTCAGTTCTTAATCCTCTACCAAGTGTAACTGCTAAAACCAGCCAGTGCTATTCACAAAAACGGCATTCAAGTTTTATTATTTTTCACACCTTTTGCTTAAAAACATAGCTAATGACCCCCTCACTGGAACGAGATCATTGAGCCGTTCCAATGAGGCGTCATATGCTAGGTTTTTAGGCAAAAATTAAAATTTATATTTGTTCAAGAATTTTGTTGGCAATTATTTGATATTCGCGTTAGGTAGAGGGTAAAAACAGTTATTAAGTTTTTCGAAGTGTTTCGCTAATAGTGCTGATTAACATAAAAATGATCGCATCCATATAATGGGGAAGGGGGCATGCTACCGTTCCATGACTCGCGTGTCCTCTATGCCTATAGCGACTCTGTAATCACGCTGTTCCTAATTTCGCATTTTTGTAATCTCTAAACAGAATGCTATTTTAATGACTAAATATTTCTCAGAACCCAAACAAATAAGCTACGAAGTTCATAATTTCATGAATCCGTCACACCAATGTCGATCCGGAAATAATCACAAGTCGTGCTTCTGACGTTCGGTCACTTCAATAACCAGTTTCCCAACCACTAAATTGTGTCTGTCGCCTCCCTTACTGACGATTAAAGAACTCCACATTACACCTTTCTGAAAAGGACGCTGGAGATTGTCAATGATACCTAATCGGGATACAGATCGCTCTATTGAGGCACGTGTCGCAATTATTTGGTGTAAATAATGGCTACTTGGCTTGGCTTCGCGAACAATCGATCATTTGTAACAGAAGAACCCCATGAATCAAGACAATTTATCAATTGAGACTAACTGAACTTCATATCACCAGAGGAGAGGTGTTTAGTTCAATTCTGGAAATAAAGCTAATAAAATCGCCAATTTAATGGACATTTGTGAGCGGTAAGCTTTGATATCTAGTTCGATGAAGATTTGTTTACATTCTATATCGCACATTCACACGTTAACTTCTCTGTGTCAAGTAACTACCGAACATTCGTTTGGCCACACAATACTGTTCAGTGTGTTAGTTAAATACACCTGATGTTTACATGTTATTTGGTGAAGTAATATACGAGAGGTGCTAAAATCGAAGTCTAACGCAAAATGTGATACCATTCGTCAAAATTTGACCCTCTCAGCCCGTGTTTCTGAATAGTGACTGCATAGACGAATCTGTTTCTCAGTTGTGGCTGTGGGATTAAATTGTTACTGATCCTCACTACCCATCTACTGTACATCGTGACGTCAATTACATTTTCCTTTTCGCGAAAATGTAAGCATATTTATGCGTTTTGGAAAAGTTAATGTTATGTTCGATTGTTCTGGAATCAAATCACTTTCAGCAGCCATCGCCTTACTGTAAACCAGTCTTTTATAATTATGTTGGTAATGAATTTACGACACCCCAAGAAACAATTACTTGGTCTTGTTATATCAGTACAGCCGAACTGGTGTGCCAAAACAAGGGAAGACTGAACAGCTTTTCGGAATTGGATGTTCATGGGCGAATTCATTAACTCTTAGAAGCCAGGGAATCAGAATGAATTTATTGAACATGACATACCGCGAAAACCTTGCAGTAAAGCAGGCGCTTCTTGTCAAGTGTCGTCTGCCTATTCAGGCAGACGACACTTGACTAGAAGCACCTGCTCAGTGTTTAATTCTCCCCAGCCCAAAGATAGCTGAAACGTCACAGCCAGATTACCTGCCGTCTTACATCACAGGCAAGAAAACTCGACTCCCGGCTTCTAAGAGTTAATGATTTTGAAATCATACTCACCTGCGTGCTTGTAATTTCATCAATATGCAATATTTTTAAAACATCAAATATTTAATATCAGACATAATGAAAGCAGGCACCACAACAACCAAGACACAACAAATCGGACAGGAAACTACTGTACATGCATTTCACCCGCGCGAGAAAATAAGATGTACGTGTTGTTTAAATTTGTTGCTGGAGCAGTTTATTCAAGTGGATGCTTTACTCAACGTAACGGATATTTCCGGTCAGTGTTATGTTAGAAAAATCGGAATTCTTTTTTTGTAATTTTTTAAAATTTATGCATAAAAATAGAGCAAATGAACCCTGAATGGAACGAGCTCGTCGAGTTTGTCCCAGTGAGGTCCATAAACTGTGTTTTCGAGGCAGGATAGCAAAGTTGTAGTCATTTAAGACTGTTTTTAAGTGTCGCCTGGTAGTCGTGCTTGTTAGAGTTAAAACTGTCATGAGAAGTAGTTATAAAGAGAGGTGCAATGGTATTTATTTACATTCTCCTGGTTGGCTGTAATCCTTACATTGATTACAATTTAGAGCGACTTTTCCCCTCTCAACTTGAAATTGGTGGTAATGTGAGTATGGGAGATGAAACATGAATCGAAACTGTTATCAGCATAATCGAATAATACTTTTCTGTGTGGTGCTGTGTGGATAAAACCGATTTGTGTTGTTAAAGTTTTATATCTTCATTTATCATATGACTCGTCCATTTTGTTCACTTTAAAACATTTGATATTTTGTTTTCATATTAATCAGTGATAAATACAGCCTTCTGTCAATTTCATTGGTCAATTTCAAAACTGGACAATTTGAATGGCTAAACAAAATACAACTGGGTCACATTTGCTTAATTTCAGTAGGGAGAATTTACGTTATCTGTCCTATTTAGGGTGGGTTATTTTGTATTAATATTTTACCAACAAGAAAAACGCCATTCATTTTTTTTTATATTTTCACTTTTTGCTTCCAAAACATAGGTTATGACCCCTCATTGGAACGAGCTCGACGAGCTCGTTCCAATGAGAGGTCATAACCTATGTTTTGGAAGCAAAAAATTAAAACTTTTAGTTATACGAGGATGTTTTTTCCAAGTGCCGTCTGCAACTCAAGTTAGGTGATGGGTTCAAAAGTCATACTAAGTGGCTAATTTATGCGTGTGTGTGTCATATGATAAAGAGAATATGAAATGAGTGTTTTTCCTCATATAATATTTATGAAACTCGTCCGAACTTTCCGTTTGGGCTCGCCAGAGGCTCGCCAAAACGGAAAATTCTTAGACTCGTTTCATAAATATTATATGAGAAAAACACTCATTCCACATCCTCTATATACGGTTATGTGGGTATTTTAGCATTAATGAACACCTGGAAGCCTGTAGTCTAATTCAGACTGTCAAACAGATATCACCAAATAAATGCGTTGTGTGACGACCGTGTGTACAGTGACTAGTTCTATAAAACTTTTACAATTGCATTTTCTCGAATTGTATCTTCTTCAACGGAATATAAATGACGGAAATGAATCATTAGCATTTTAAAAGATATGGCAATTTGCCAACTGGCAAATTGTCACATCTTTGCAAATGCTAATGGTTCATTTCAATTAGTTATTTCCATAAATAGAAAATACAATTCTGTAAAAAATTTTATAGTATTGCCCTCTGGTATATTTCAAAAAATATTTCCTAACACGTCTACCCACTTCAAACCCTAGGCACATCTAGAATTACACCTTGGTGGTATATCAACACGCTCAATAATCCGTCGGTAACATATTCTTCGCGACCGTTCGTGAGCGCATGTTCTTATGTACATATTATACATAGAAATTTATATTGTTTTTCATATGTCTCATAAGACTTCATGGCTGTGTTTCATGCTATTTTACACATTCGAATCAATTTCATGTATTATTTGTTAACTGGTAGAGTGCTAAGTTTTCCTGACTATAAAATTTTGTTCATCATAAATTGCTCTGTTACATTTGAATGGATAGTGCCGGAAGGCACTATCCAATCAAATGTAACAGACCAGTTTGTTGTGCACAATATCTAAATTATACCAGGTCCAAAAGGAAACTATCTTCAGTGGAGAATAATAGATAGGGCCATTACCAGTGCTTTTATTAAAGTCCATTTTGGGGCTTCCAGCGCTCTACCAGTTAAGGTGCATAGCTGTGCTTACGAATGGTCGTGGTGTTGGGTGGGGGATGAGTGCGGGGAGGGGTTTGGTGGGTTTGTGTGTGCGAATGATTTGAAAAATTATGTACATATTATACATAGAAATTTATATCGTTTTTCAAGTGTCTCATTAGTTTTCACGGCTGGGTTTCATGCTACTTTACTCATCTGTATCAATGTAATGTATTTTTCTGTAAAGATGTATAGAAACGTGACACTGTAATAAAATAATTTACTACTACTACTACTACTGTATAGTCGTAGAGACAATCCACTGCATATGGACGGTGTGGTCACACTGAAATGGCGATATTTATTTGATTGTAGAAACGAGGCCCCCTATGAGTGGACTACATGACATGCACCAAATTGTCGAGGGGGATAGGTTTTCTTTTAATCCTACTGCCCAATTGGGTTGCAAGATTATATATTCATTGAATCTCTTCCAAAATACAATACAGATTTCCACATTTTGCTGAAGATCATTGCGCAGGGCGTTATCATTTAGTAAAAGGGAATTGAAGGGGCTGAAGACTGTAATCGAAAAGTACCTTGCGGAAAAATGAGACCGCGTGTGAAGACAAGTGTTCGAAAATCTTATATGCCACTTTAGCAACATGACTATGCCTTAGTTTGATAATGCATGAAATCGATGTGATTGTGAGACTAACTCCTTTCTAAAAATCCAGCTTCGACTCAGAGGCGGCTGTACCAGGGGGCACATCCCTGTGCGCCTCCACTTTTTTCCACAGCCATGTTACGCGGTTACACAATGAGTTAAAATGGACGCATGCAAATGTGTCAATATACAGGCATTCCAGCAATATATTATTTGCAAATCCAAACAACATGTGACAAATGAATCCCACCTTCGATCGCTTCGTCTACTTCGACCATCTTCCAACCCGAAGGCTAGGCTCCCTAGGATGCTTAAAGTAGAAGAAATGGACAGGACAATGATCATACCGTGGCACGCCCATCTAAATGAGACACTGGAGTGTGCCACGGTACATTTACCGATATACGATTGTAACTTGTCCTCCCATTGGGCTGAACCATGGTAGCCTTGAAAATTTGTGCCCCTACACTTTTATCTAGCGTCCACCGCCTCTGCCTATACTGATAGCAGACAGCATCACAAAACACGGATATATTCGGCTTCACTGGTTTAACCCATTACCCAACGCAATAGTCAACCTTCTTCCAAAGCTATTCACAAAATTACCATTCATTTTTATTCAGTCTTCTCCTCCAAGACATAGATTATAACACGTCAATCGTACGAGCTCGTTTTTATGGCAAAAATAGATAAATAAAAAAATTACTTAATCAGAAAATGAAAATGTTGCATGGTAGTTACGAGGTTAATTTTTGCCTTCATGCATTCACGGAAAAGAACATCCAAGACCCCATTGTCTAAGACATTGTCTTAGACATTTTGAAAAAAATATGCCAATGCTTTGAGAGAAAAATCAAAACTAATTTCGGTAACTGGTAAGTGGTGTTACAATTTAATAGTTAACTCTCAAATCAGAATACTGAAAATTATTCTCTCCACATAAACAGGTGTTCTGGACGCAATAAAGTGGCGAAGTTGCAGCGAAATGTGAAGTTACCCGGAAGTGGCTTTCAGTCATCTTGGATGCAAATACAGAGAGCCAAGACCTCTATAGAAACCACTGCCAACCTCTACTCTTACAAGCGGTGTTGTGCAGAAAATTCTGTAAAAGGGTTCACCCTTAACTCATCGCGAATAATAGTCAACACCTGAAACAAAATCTTGAACAACTAGACATTTGCATTTTTGTCTCAAAATCATAGCGTATGAACTCTCCTTGGGGCGAGCTCGTTCAAGTGAAGAAATGCGCTATATTTTAGACACAAAAAACAAAACTCCGACAAAATAATATTATCTATTGACTAAAGTGATTTTTTTGATTTGATTGGTTGATAGATACGTGGTATGAGACCGTATTCATTGAAACCCACGATACGTCCGCCCAGCCAATGACAAAATTCCCATACCCAGTGGAAGCCTCGTTCCGAAATCTACAAATTGTCCATACCCCGTAGAAGACACGTTCATCGAAATGTGGGGTTCATAAGCTATGTTTTTGAGACAAAAAAGAAATTCAATATTTTTTTTATACTAGTCATCCCGGCATATTTTCACAAAAGCTCTTTTGCACAAAAATTCCACAGAAACTTGTATGGCTCAACAATGGAAGGTAAAAGATCTCATGCTGTGTGTGTTCACACATGAAATAGATTGTACTTCTAAAACGGAAAGTCAATAGATAAATTCGTTACCCCGTGTCTGATCACGTGGTACGGGTTTTTACCTCAACGAAGCCAGCCGTATCCCATTCGGCCTTCGGCCTCATGGTATACGGCTGGCTTCGGGTAGGTAAAAACCTGTACCACGTGATCAGACACGGAGTAACGAATAATATTCGAATGAATATTTTAGTTAGGTGGAGGGTTAGGACGTTCAAGGGCCAAATGAAAACTCCTCAAACTAATCGCGCAAATAAAAACAAAATAGGAGATTGACGGAAGCCTCTAAAATCCCTTTCGGCAGTAAAATAAAACTGAAAGTAACTTTATTGCCCTCAAATGTACTTTCATTCACTTTCTTTCCCGAGAAGAAAAGTGAGGATTTTGAAATGATGGCAGCTGCACGAAATTCACACAGACAAATTCCAAGTAGAATTTAACTTTAAGGATATTTAAATTCCAAATGAATAAATCAAACAACCCCAGGAGAGTAACGTCTTGGCATGCTGGCAATAAACCCTATTAACATAGAAATTAGTTCTTCGCGTTTATATCGAAGATTTTAGCTGTTTTCCAAAATATTTGAAATCGAGAAGGCTATTTCTCAGCAATTTCTCCGACCTTCGTCATTGGAAGAAATACCCTGGGATTAACTGACATGGAAACGGAATAAAACTGTATCTCAGAACAGAGTTGCTTGCGTGCAGAACACAATGAGTTGAACACAGTCTTGCCCTGCATGGTACACAGGGGGCGCGAGCCTATGGAGCTCTTCGTAATGAATCTGTCAGTTTATAATTGGTAATTTTCCTGTGTACACCTCATTACAACACCTTCTAAACAGCGCGTTTGATGCTTCCACTAACATTATTCAGTTAGATCACAAATATTTCAAATTCGTAATTACAGTTTGCATTTCGTGCAGATATCGATTAGAAAACCCGTTCGCTTTTATAGTAACAATACATGTATCGGAGTTACTTCTGTTTCTTGTGGTAAGTTCTACGGAAACAGAGGGAAATAACATTTACATAAACAAATTCAATTTTAACCTCAATAACTCTGTCAGTGTCACGGAACTGTTTCAGAATAACTTTGAAAGTGAGCGCTTTTCTCCATGTGGAAAAATGCTGTTAAACTATTACCCAACGCAGACGATATCAAAATTTATTATTTTAAATATCATTTTTTCAAATTCAACAAAACCATATCACGTGACCCCTCGTTGGAACGAGCTCGTTCCAACGAGGGGTCACATGATATGGTTTTGTTGAAATGTTTTGAAAAATAATATTTTTTCAACTGCTCAATTTGCATATTACGCGGACGGATGTGGCCGATTCGTTGGGTAAAGGGTTAAGCAGCACACCATTGAGAAGACCTCCAACTCGTCTCATATTATCGGTGGAGCCATTTATTGAGAGTCGAAGGGGTGGGCGAAGCTAGTGGATGCAACCCACGAACCTTCCACCTTATGCAGGTTTCAGCCTTGCTCAGCGGTCATACTCATTGAAAATAATTTTTATGCAGGTTTCAGCGTTTCTCAGCGGTCATACTCATCGAAAATAATTCATGCAGGTTTCAGCGTTGCTCAGCGGTCATACTCATTGAAAATAATTTTTATTACACATAATTTCTCAGAATGTTTTGAAATGATTTACAAATCTTCATCTTCGGTTTGCATCGTTTAGCGCCGCATTAATTTATAAATGTCACTTAAGGGTCGTTAAACACTAGAAGACGATAATTAAACATTGCTCTTGGTTTCAAATTTTGGCACGACGTGAAACATTAAATTTGAGTTTTGCTGTAAAATAAGCACATTGAAAATAAAGTATTACAATGAGGGCAACAGGTGAATTGTTGCGTCAGAATTATATCAAGTGATTATAAGTTTCACATAAAATGTTATTAATTACGTTTGTCTTTGTTCGAACGCAAGACTCAAATTAGAGAAACGCACACTATTACAAAGTGATGCCAAAAATACCGAAATGTCAAGCAACAATCTTCTATGCTATAATACAACTGAGAAATTAGCGAATTCAATTTTGTTTGAGAAAACTCGATGGGGTCTGTCAAACAAGCCTCATTTCGTTGAATGCCGAGTTGCACTGTGGGGGAAATTTTCGGAATGAAATTGTAATCTTTCATTATCAGTGTGCAGAAGGTTAATTAATAAGTGTTATGTGCACATTAATGTTATATACATACACAGAACGACACGTGTTTGTGAATGGGTTAATCTATATGCCACGAGTGCCAGCGCAGAAGGATAGAACGAGAGGCCGTAGGCCTCGAGCTTTATCCTTCCGCGATGGCACAAGTGAGGTATCGATTTACCCACCCGCACACTCGTGTTGTTCTGTGTTTATTACACGTTTTCGCGTCTATAAAAACAATTATTAGAAGGACACTCAGCAATTCATTTGACAACTACTAACAAAAAAAACCCCCCACAGTTTATCGCCAACCAAATTTGCTAGAGGAACCCGTGTTATTATTTCGTCCCCGGAGTTCCAGTGTGTTCCATGTGCCTACTGACACATAGAACACATTGGCATTCAGGGGACTAATTTTAACTATCGCTAACGATTCATATTGTAATTGCGATGCAATATTTATAAAATTACTCCGTCAACGATTTCCGTTCCGTACATGTGTATGGAACAGATTTTCATTTTCCGCATGATTTAGTGTTTCTGCAGATGAGGATTTCATAGAACAGGCGTGTAATAAAATCTTTTATAGCGACGAGTTTCGTCGCGATGGAAGATTATACACAAGTATAATACTGAGCATATAACACTTTTATCTACCATCCAGTCAACAAAACCCTTAAACATGATTTCTCGAATATAGTCCACCACGCACACATGCGTTCCTTTCTCGCGATATCTTGTGATTTTTAGTGGCACTGCAATAACGATACAAGATCTTTTTCCGACATATTTTTATCGCTACTGATATTAGTGTTTGCGCTTGCGTTTTAAGGTAAAGGTGGATAAATTACTTTATTATCCGCTAAACGATAGATTATCGAAAAAATGCAGAAAGATAGAAATTGTATCCCCCACTGCGAAGATATAGAAATTTTCACTTTCAGGGTATCAATCAATATGGCGGCTTTCAAAGCATCACTTCAAAGTGAATACGAGTCAAATTATCGCTGAAAATGATCAATTTGTTCTAAAAAACTATAATGAAAAGAAAATCTAGTGTTTTTTGAGTGGATATCGATCATTGGCAGAAATAATTCAACACGTATTCACCTTGAATTGATGCATGAAACCCGCCAGTTGAATCACACCGCAAGACGCTACCTGTTCCGAGTATCGATCAAATCACTTCCGCGTATCAATGCGCATCAGCTGTTTACTTTCATGCATCAATTCAAAGTAGAAACGAGTGGAATTATCGATAGGAATGATCAGATTCTTATAAAAAGCGTATAATAAAAAGAAAAAAACAAGTGTTTTTGAGTGGATACCGAAAATTATCTTACTCGTGACCGAGACAAATGGTTATTTTCCCTTGTCTTGGGCACTCACGAGATAATTTTCGGTATCCACTCAAAAACACTAGATATCCTCTATATCCACCATCCAGTCAACAAAACCCTTAACCATGATTTCTCGAAAATAGTCACCAGGCGCACGTGCGTTCGTTTTTCGGGACATCATGTAACTTTTATTGGTACTGACATAACGATACAAGATGTTTTCCCGAAGAATTTTTATTGCCACTGATATTAATGTTTGCGTTTGCGTTTTAAGGCAAAGGTAGATAACTTACTTTATCGAGTTGCGTGCATGGTCTAGTCTGCGAAAGTATTATTAACCCTTTAAACCCTGAGAGGTCGCCTTTCCGGCCCAGGAACATGATACTTCGTAATTTCATTAAGTAGGGTGTCTGCTAAGTGAAGGTATGGGTAGACCAATCAATATTTTCAACGTGCAGCCCCAAGGCTGCACGTTGCAAATATTAATCGGTATACCCCCAAATAATGAATATGGCCTCTTTCTGTTGTTGCTATTGAACTAACATAGAAAATACCACTTGGGTTCAAAAGGTTAAAGACTAGTACTTGAAAAAGCACCTGCCCGTGGAGACATTTGAGTAACTTGTACTTTCAAAAATGTAAAAGAAATCGCACCATTCCAATCGACAGTATAACCTGTTTGTTTTTGCTGGTTTTACCAAAGACCACGTCTCTATGCCTTACCTAACGCACACAGTCTAATTATTCACGAAATTATTATATATTTGGAATACTTAGAGCTTCAAGTTGGAAATATAACTATTCTTATAATCTCTTTTCTATATTTTTATATATAATTGTTCTTATAATCTATTTTATATATTTTGTACATATAACTATTCTTATAATCTCTTTTTTTATATTTGCAGGTTTGGTTTCAAAACAGACGTGCTAAATGGAAAAAGAGGAAGAAGACCACAAATGTTTTCCGCACCCCAGGCGCATTGATGCCTTCCGCGGGATTGTCTCCCTTTGGTACAATGGGTGATGCATTGTGTGGATTTCCTGGAACTGATTCCCGTTGGGGTAGTGTTCCACAGATGGGCACGCACATGAACATGAATATGAATATGAATATGAACATGAACACCACTGGACTCTCTCTGCCAGCATCTGGAATTGGCCGTCAAACATTTGGTCAATCAATAGGTGGACAAATGGTCACTCAAAATCTATCAAATGTCTCAAATCCTGGTCTAGGGAATGGGTTACCATTTTCGAATGGTATAACAGCGAGTAACAACGTCTCGTCAATGTATAGTCCACCATATGGAGTTACAACAACATGCCCGTCGCCGATCTCAAACGGTTCAGCATCTCCGTCCATCGCTACTGGGCAACTCACATGTGGCATGCAGGATATAGGTGAAGCTTGGCGAGGCACTAGTATTGCAGCCCTAAGGCGGAAAGCGCTGGAGCATACAGCAGCAACAATTACTGGCTTTCGTTGAAGACGTCTTTGTTATACACAATTAAAAACTTAAGCTGTTCGGCGATGTGTAATTATCCCAATTCACCATTGAGCTGGCCATTGCAGAATGGCTGACCAGTGAATTACTGGGGAAATCTTTAATGGCACGTCCATAACGTATATAACTAGTTGATAAGAGAAGAGACAGGACAACCAGTTTAGTTTATAGATATGCATTGAAGTAATCGTACTTAGGCCTGAACAAGTTACGAATCTGTTTCTCAGGCCATCCCGCATTCCCCCTTTGCCTGTCAAATGCACTCTTTTTTATAACCAAAGCAAACTTAAAAAAATAAAACTTAAATGGTTTATGTCTGATATTTTACCCAAGATAATAAAACTGATAATTTTGTCCCTTGATTGAAATAAGGCTTTGCAATGCCAAAGCATTGCAAAGCCTTCTTGCTCTCAAGGGGCGAAACACACCAGCACCCATGCTATTTTGTAGATTATGAGGCCCAAACAATAAAACAAACCAAGAACATAAACTTTTGATTGCAAATAAATAACTACAAAAATAAAAAATAAAATAAAAACCCGCACAATGACCGCCCGCCCGCCCACCCGCTCACATGCAAATTTTACAAAAATGGCATGAGAAACAGAAGACTTACTTTGTGGGGCCTTACCGTTATTTTTACAGAAAGAAAAATACAAAATAAATGTACTCGGACAGATATCAGATTTTTTAATCCTTGCTTTTGTATTTATGTTTAAGAGTGAATGTTAAAGATAACAAAGAAAAATCGCACCACCCATTCTTGCAATACTTAGTACTATGATGTATACAAAGTATATTGTGTATATTTTAAATAACCAGGGATATTACAAGACGACTTGGGGTGAGTTGGACCCTGATCGTCCCAGGCGTAACACAAAGTAGAGGGATCTCATTACAATGATGACTGAAAGACAAGGTGGAATGGCAATAGAAAACATTTTGATCTCATGTTGTTTTTCTACTGTCAAACACGTTGACATTTTTCTTTCGAAGCAAGCAGCGATGTGTTGGATTTAATAAGAGATGGCTAAATGTAACCAAAAGTTTATGTGCTCATCCGACAATTTATTTTTAGGCAGTCTATCGATCTATCGATTAATCACAACATGCCGATTAATTTAGCTTATGATTATTTTAATGATGTAAAACATGATCAATTTAAGAAAATCATCAAGAATTATTTTCGTTATTTAGATATCGTGAGATGGATAGTTTCAGAGGTGGCGGAAATAAGATGAATGGGGATAAACTACTTACTTGATAAATGTTTGCTTAAACCATGGCTTGTGACCCTCATTAGAACAAGCCCTGAACTCATTCCAGTGAGGGTTCATAAGCTAAGTTTCCACAAAAAATGGAATTGCTCAGCTTCATTTAGCTTAGATATATTTTGGCCGTAAGGTCCGCAATACGTGTTTAGCAAAGGATTAAATAATGTTAAAAATTAAATGTTTATTAAAGAGCGTCCACGATATTGTTTATTTACAAAAGGGTGTGTGTGTGGGGCATGGTAAGAAATATATAACAAGAAAAAAGTGCTATGAGCATGCCCCTCCCCCCCTTTCCAGGCACCCCCTTCTTTTGGCATTGGATTTCTTACAGGAAAACGTATTCCTAAGAGGCCGAAGGAAAGGCCTTTTCCTTCTAATTCTTTTTATAAAATCAAGTCATTATTGATTTGATGCGGCCGTGATTTAATTTCAAAGAATACAAAATAATGGAATAAGGAAACATCTTTGATAAAAGAACCCATAAATATTTGTGGTGTTTGAAACCTCCGTAGAATTCCTTATACCGGTTCACAGAGTCTGATAGCTGCCAAGTTTAAAGATGTGACCGTCGTGACGGTAAATATGTTTTAGGAAAACATTTAAAAAATCAGTGTTCTTGTCTTTTTTATTCTTTTTCACTTTTAAAGTCAACGTTTATTTTCTCCATCTGATCACTATCATAAAAATTCCATTTCAGTGCAAAAGTTTTTGTTTCACACGGCGACTTGAATATTATGTTCCAATATCTTCCCAAATCCATTTGTATTCAAATGATTCGCTTCTAAATTCCATTTACACCTCATGTAGGCAACAGTGGTACTGTAATAAAACAGTTGTAGAATTTTTTCCTCACCACAGTGGAATATATTGTACATGTAGACATGTTTTAACCCTTTGAACTCCAGAGACCATTTTTCCGGCCGGGCCACAAGCTACGTCATAATGTCAATAAGGGGGATGACTGCAAGGTAAATGTGTGGTGTAGACCAATCAATATTTTCAACGTGCAGCCCTAGGCTGCACGTTGAAAGTATTAATTGGTCTACCCCCCAAATAATAAATATGCACTCTTTCTATTGCTACCATGGGACTGACATGGAAGATACCACCAGGGTTCAAAGGGTTAACCTACAATGCCATTACCTGCAGCAGAGTGAAGTTTGATTGGGCAACAGTGTGATATGCTAACAGCGGTTACCCATTATCCACGAAAGAACCTAGCTAGTAGCTACAAGTTTTCTGTTTTATGAAGCAATGGTTGAATTTGTTTGAGATGGTTAAACACAAATCCGAAACCACCCAATTTTTCAGACGGGCTTTAACATGTGCAATATTGGTGAAAACAGAATGGATTTTAAACATCAAATATTGTCAGAACTCTGAGTTTGTAAGTTATATCCAGTTAAGATTTGCCTTCATATTTAGACAGTCGACCTTCACTGGATCATGCACGCAAATCCTAAACTATTCGTCCAATCGGGCAGAGTACTATTGTCCAAAAGCTGGCATATCTAAGACCTCCACTCCACCCCTCATTTTCAGCGAATCAGTGCTAGAAATGTTGCTCAAACTTGACTGGATTTATTCGACATTTTGGTGACGTTACAATCAGAAATGAAGACAGACCACAGTCCTAGTGTTATGATTACGCCTGTATAGTTCTTCAAATTATGTTAATATCTTTTTTCCATGTAAATTAAATACTTATTCTTTGGATTATCTATAGCTGTGACCAGAAAGAATACCTGCATATCTTTGCAGGTAGAGGCACATCACATTACATCAACG
The DNA here is from genome assembly GCA_031216915.1 of Pictodentalium vernedei. Lineage (NCBI taxonomy): Eukaryota > Metazoa > Mollusca > Scaphopoda > Dentaliida > Dentaliidae > Pictodentalium > Pictodentalium vernedei. The sequence goes on from CM062293.1 coordinate 166,419,584, forward strand.
GTCGTCTGCGCTCAAATTTCCACAAAACGTGAGTAAACAAACAGCCCATAACGGGGGCGCGGTGCCTCAGTAGGTAGAGGTGCAGGCTGCAAGCCGAGAGAGCCTCGGTTCGAATCCTACCTTGTCCTTGGGCAAGACACTTCACACCCATTGCCGACGCGGGGGCACGGTGACGTTGTGTACTAAAGCGTACTGCACGTCGATGGTGCACCTGTCTTCAACCAATGCTAACCCTGCTTGTGTGGAGTTCGTATGTTGGGGAGCTGACAGTTGCTCGCCATTGCTCGGTGGTTCTCTCCGGGTACTCTGGCTTCCTCCACCCGTAAAACTGTCGCGGTCATGATTAGCCATTGTGCAGAAATATGTGACCTTAAAACACCAATAAATAAATAATAAATAACAGCCCATAACAGCGTCGAAAACCGAACAGAATTAGATTGGTTGTCAAAGAGCTTAATAGATACATAGAAAATTTTAACCCAGTTTGTTGACATTTCGCTTGCTCAAGCAAACCAATTTTTTTACTCTTTCAATCCGGAAGTCCAACAAAATTCTGTCTTGAGTATTGTAGTCCAATTCCATCACACAGTCCTATTGTCCTTCAAGATTGAACTATTGTTCATCAACTCTGTTCTGTGTTCAGCTCATGGATTGCCAAATCGTCCCCTGAGTTCCAATGTGTTCTATGTGCCTAGTGGCACATAGAACACATTGGAACTCAGAGGACAAAATGCCCCTAAACGCAAAAATGTACACTTATCCTATTGATTGGATTAAGAATAATTGGTGATTGCTGTTAATCGATACATTCCTACAGATTTTATTGTGCTATTGTTGTATATATTCTATATATATAAATAATATATTGTAAAGTGTCATTGTTGATAAAAATATAAAATATGAAAAACAAAGTTTTATGGTTCTTATTTTATGAACAGCATCCCCAATACACTCGTCATTCTTTGTATGCATTGACTAAATGCGATCCCAAAAGTCGCCTGTTTCTCGACCAGATCGAGATCTGGAGGCAATACTATGAAACGTTTACAATTGTGTTTTCTAGAATCGCTTTTTCTACCCATTAATACAACTGACTAAAATTAGCCAACCAACTGGCAAACTGGCACATCTTTGAAACTGCTAATGGTTCATTTCAGCCATTTAAAGTCAAAACTAGAAAATACAATTCTAGAAAATACAATTGTAAACGTTTTATAGTATTGCCACAGATCGCAAATCAGTCGTGATCTGGTCGAAATTGTTTTTTTTATCGCAATACTGTATATGTACTGTGTTCGAAAAACAATTATTATATGAGTAGGATTAATTATTCAACCTTTTACCCAACGAATCGGTCACATCCGTCCGCGTAATTTACAAAAGCAGTATATAAAAAAAAACATTTTTCAAACAACAAAACCACATCACGTGACCTCTTCTACGAAACGAGCTCGCCCAGCTCGCTCCAGTGAGAGGGTCACATGATATGGTTTTGTTAAAATTCTTTGACAGAAATTTGAAAACAAAAATTGTAATAACAAATTTTCATATCGCGTGTGTTGGTATTGGACCAAGCCTAATGCTAGGTGAGTGGGTTAAATAATTTATGCTACGTGCGGGACAAATAGACAGTACGCGATGTGTGTTTGAATCGGTGGGTGTTTTACATGCCTATGCCTCTCGCAAAATATGACTACACCATTCCAACGAATTATGTAAAACACTCACGGATTCAAACAAACATCGCGTTCTGTGTTTATTATACATCACATGCATTAAAATTCAGTTAAATAAACAAATTTTAATTCCGATGTTTAAACCCAAAGGCGAAGAGTCCATTTATTTTGCGTGTAGCTGTACTGATCAAATTGATTGATACAAAATCAAAACAACCTTTTGGGAACCAGTCTAAATTACATTCGTTATCTTTTCTATTGGGCGTGTTTGTTGAAATTCATATCGCTGTTTCTCTTCAGCTGGTGTCCATTCACGCCTAATCATTTGGTGGATATTACTGACAGTGAAAACAGAAGTACAAATTTAGTCAGGTTTGCAAAACAGCTGAGAGAAACTTTTTAAAAAGAAGTTCGAAGCATGTCAGGATGTCCGAAGATTTACCGAAATAAAGTTGACCAATGTAGATACATGGGGATCCACAGACGAGACGGCCACGGGACTGGGTTAATGTTCTGGTTGGAAATGATTTTTAATATTATCTCATTTTTGGTTAACTAATTTTTTTGTGAACAGTCTTTATTTTGCCCTAGACGTTTTTATTTTCATACTACGTGACAGACGATCGATAATTGTATAACGAAATTTGGAAAACTTTTCGAAGCGCAACTGATGACTCGACGGGAAAGGAACTAGTATAAACGGTGCTGGGAAAAAAGTTCCGGCTTGTACATCACCAGTTGAATACAGAAACATTTATGTCATAGCGGCGATTCCGTCAAAAACAAGGATTTAAAGTTTAATGGGTGTATAATAAAATATTTATTTTCACACAATATGTATTTATTTTATTTATAGAATGGCGTTTTTATTGCATGTGGGTCAACAGATTCAATATTTACGGTAAAGAAGATCAAGTCACAACGAATGACACATTTTGTTGTATTTTTTTTTCACTGCACTAGAGAATCACAGCGTCGTTATGTTTATGAGCAATGGCGTCGTTGATTTCACATCTAAATAGGCTTTAACTGTTGTCGTGTTTAATCTACGACAGAAATCTTTAACCCCAGAATCGATAAGCTTGTTCTGATAAGGGGACGTAAACTATGTTTTTGAGGCAAAAAATTAACAAAACTGAGGAATTTCATTTGCAAGTATTGTTTTCTATTCGGACTGGCTCAAGGGTTAACACTTCGTTCTTGTAGAGTGGTCTGATTAAATTATCAATGATCCTCTCAAGACATTTATTTATTTATTTATTTATTTATTTATTTATTTATTTATTTATTTATTTATTTATTTATTTATTGAGGTTTTGTCGACACTTTCAACAGTCAGGATCACATTCGGACAGTTTTACGCGTGGAGGAAGTCGAAGTACCTGTAAAGAAACACCGAGCAGAGGCGAGCAACTATCAGATGTGCTAACTCCGCACAAGTTGGGTTAGCATTGAAATGCAGGAAAGTGCAATATCCACGTGAAGTACGCTTTAGTACACAGCTCCATCACATCCAAAGTGAGAAATCGTGATGAACTGCCTTATCCAAAGAAACAACGCACTTACCGCTGGCCAGGATCGAACCGTGGATATTTCGGTTTGAAGTCCAATACTCTTACTTTTGAGCCACCGCCTTCCCTCAAATGTAGGTTAGATTCGCCTGGGTTATTGGAGACATTATTGTCGTGAACATGGACAAAACCACTCAGGATATCCGTGTTGAGGGAGTTAAACATTCCATTAACCCTTTACCTAACATGAAAAGCAGACGACACTTTCCAAAATAATTCTTGAATAACTAATTTGTTCCATTTTTGTTTCAAAAACATAGGTTATTACCCTCTTTGGAACGAGCTCGTACCAAAGAGGGTCACAACCTATGTTTTTGAGACAAAAAAATGAAAATAATAATGAAAATTAATTGGCGATTTTTGTGAATAGCGCTGGCCGGTTTTGGCCGTTACGTTGGGTAAAGGGTTAAAGAAAAAAAACAAACAGACAAAATAGTTCTCAAATTCCAAACAACTGCAAGGAGGATTCATGTTGTCGCTTATTTGTGATGGAAGTGACTTCATAAGGCACGTGACCAGAGACGGCATGCTGACTGTTAAAGTAGCCCGTGTGAACGGCCATGTTCCCACGTCATTACCATGGTGATATGTGTTATTAGTGCGCATGCGCAGAGCGAATGTTTAAGGTAACACTTGTTTCCCACATTCATTTTATTTATGCGGTTGCTCTGAGTCGATATGACTTATAATATAGCGTGTATGTGGTGGCGGGAGAGCTGGTGGTGGTATTCTGAGAGCATCTTCGATGAAATGGGAGTATCTTTTCTGCCTCCAACTCTTTGAAAATCCCTGTTTTCTTGCTAAAACGGACCCCATTCTGTCCATTTCTGGACCAGTTTTAACTATGTTTCGGTCTGCCCTGACCTACTCTATTGTTCCACAGTATACTCCAGAAGCGTAGAGAACCTTCTGGTTAGAACAGGTTTTGCATTTTGTTACTATTTGTAGGTTGTTTGCCTGTTCTGCCTACCCCCATTGTATGTTGGGTCTAATACTGTCCGTACTGGGAACACCATAAAACATGTAGCCACCAGCTGAATCGATCAACGAAATCTCTTTACTGAAACTAACTAACCACTCTTGCAGATGATTCCGTCCATTATCAATACATAGAGAATATATACCAAGAAGCGTCAGTTTGCCTTTCATCAAATTAGGTCATGAGGAAATCCCCCACCACCCCCTCAATGAGGCTAACCCCAAACCCCTCATTTGGGTATTGACAGATCAATGGCGTTACTGGTTTTGCCTACTATTGTCAGACTGGTTTTGCCTACTACTGTCAGGCCAATTTTCGAATGTGTCATATGAGGCTATATTGGGTGTGTTTGTTGAAATTCGTATCGATGTTCCTCGTCGGCTGGTGTCCATTCCCGCCTAATCATTTGGTGGCTATTACTGATAGTAAAAATATAAGTACAAATTTAGGCGGATTTGCAAAACAGCTAGGAGAAACGTTTTTAAAAGAAGTTCGAAGCATGTCAGGATGTCTGAAGAGTTTGACAAAAAATTTCTCGCCGAAAATCAAGTTGACCAATTTAGATATGTCGCACGATTACGGGGTTAAATTTGATGGAGGAAAATTTATGTTCTTATCAGTGACTAGCCGACAGCCAGTGACTGTCGTCTGAACCCCAGTTCGAACGTAAACCTTGCCACCTTATCAATGCCCTATCCGCTTGGGATTCTTAGGATTCCTGAAGGTGCCTGTGGCTTACAACGCCAAAGGGTGATCAACGATAATTCACTGAAAGATTATTTATTTACATGTACGAAGAAATATAATATGAAACAAATTACTCACAAAATTATCCATAAGAATACACTAAATACGCGGATAAAAGTTTATTCTTTAGGGCCCTCGATGTCTCCTACAGCTAGCTGTGTCCGCTGGATCGACCTCACATCATCTTCATCTTCTCACGGTTTGTGATGAATACAAAGTGTCTATTCACATCCCGTTGCCTCCTCCTTGCAGGGTTAATTTCACCATCAGTCGGGCTTAACACATATAATGTTCTGCTTGTGCGACTCTATCAGCGTTCTCACAGTTCAACCACAATTCAATCGGCGTCTACCACAGTTCACGATCACTTTGCGCCTTGTCTGGCTCTCACGGGGTTAAGTTATTCTTCGCTTTCACATATATACTTAACAAAGCTTACATAATAATATTCTGCAAAGTGTTCTCAACATCACCAATTCTCGCACCGCCTAAAACTATTTTAACTCGCGAGCTTTTGCAGCGCTTACTCATGCTCGTAATACGGTTTCTAGACCTCAACGTTACAGCTTCTACTTCTTTGGCTACTATGCCAGTACGGTTCGCAGGCGTTAACAAGTCGGTTCCTTACAACCCTCACTGGGTTATGACAATACGCGGACTTTCAATCGCGGTGCCTATGACCCTCGACGGCCAAGGCTAAATTCGGACCTTCTCTGAGTGCCCTCAGGCCAACTGCCTATGTATGTCTTGCCTTCTAAAACAGGTAATGCCGTTTACCTAAATGCATATAGCTCTCTGAGCTCGTACTTCCTGTTACTGATCCTATTCTCATATATGGCCACCGACTTGGCCCGCGACTGCTCCTATTCTAAATATGAGCTCTGTGGCTCCCCCTACATCACAACGTGCCTTTACTTTCGCACCGATGCGACACCTCCTCTAACCTATAGCATGGGACCTCCCCATCTACTCGCAACGACCCACAGCCTTACACACCTTCCGACTGGAATTGGCTGGAATGAATTTTTCGAGAAATCCCCCGATTTTTATTTAGAAAGCCAGAACATTTATTCTCAGTTAATCGCTTCTCTTGAACTTGGCCGCTTAGATCTATCTTAATTTAACACTCGCTTTATCGTTCCTTTTAAAGACTCGCATTTTGGTATCTTTTGACATTTCGGAGACAGGATAGATGCGTAATATGGGTATGTGTCTTGAACATATGTGATGCACAGTATTCTATAATTAGATTTTAACTGGCTTTAATTACCCTGATAATTATTACAGAAGAGAATATTGTCTCTTTTACTTTTGATCTGTTATCAGAAGCCCACGTGGCGTTCAACAAGGGCGCCATAATGGACATTAAATTTCATGCCTAATTAGCAGAGTTTGATAAATCTGTCTTCAGGGTCCGTCATATACCTATTTTTACGTTTTATGTTTAACCCATTCAGAAAGATTATCGAAAATATTTAGACTTTTAAACAAGAAAATCGCAACTTTTAGCTGTCACCTTGACAAGATATAACGGGATCCACAGACAATACGGCCACGAGACGGGGTTAATGTAGTCGGTGGAGATGATTGTTTTTTAATATTATCTCATTTTTGGTCAACTTATTTTTTGTGACCTAATGACTCGGTTGGGAAAGAAACTAGTCTAAACGGTGCGGAAAAGAGTTTCGGGTTATACAAAAACATTTATGTCATAGCGGCGATCCCGTTAAATACAAGGGTTTAACCCTTTAAATCTCAGAGGCCGTTTTTCCGAAGGTCACAGGCTACGTCATAATGTCATTAAGTGGGATGACTACAAGGTAAATTTGTGATGTAGATCAATTAATATTTTCAACGTGCATCCCGAAGGCTGCACGTTGAAATTATCAATTGGTGTAACCCCAAATAATAAATGTGGACTCTTCCAATTGCTGCCATTGAACTGACAAGGAAGATACCATCAGCGTTCAAATTTAAGGGTTAAAGTTTAATGGATGTGTAATAAACTTATTTATTATATACCGATCCATGATACGAGTTTTTCGCCCATCGAATCCTGATCGCCGGATCACATGCAGTGGTTTTCCGATTCCGTGTCAGATGGTTGGTCCCAGAATGAGGACGGCACCATAGAACGTAAATAAAGCCCGCCCAGGTTACCAACCGTTTCTAAGTATGCTTCACTTGTATAAATAAACACTACCGAATAAGTGAATTTCTAATATTGTTCTAAACCAATTGTATAAGTGCTAACCAATATTAATCACAATAAAATATCTTAGTTTTCATACTTTATTGCTTTTTCAATGCGTGACTCTGATGCAGAAAAATGAAATGCTGAGTGGTGTCAACTTTGGAAACTTTTAAACGCTATTTTGGGAAGTCCCCATAATTTTACAAATGTTGTTTGTTTGAAAACAGATGTGGTTCTAGCTACAATTGCACGTTATTTACCATTATATTGATTTCTCGTGTGAAAGCTGAATTACCGTAACGGCATATAATAAACAAATCATTATGATAGTAAAGTGATCTGGTGTGTCGCATTCCGTCTCGTTGAGAAGGTCAGATCGCCGGACCACAGACGTGTGATCCGGCGATCTGACCTCGTCAACTCGACGGATTACCCATAATTTTACAAATGTTGTTTGTTTGAAAACAAATGTAGTTCCAGCTACAATTGCACGTTTTTTACCATTGTATTGATTTTTAGTCTGAACGGTGAATTACCGTAACGGCATATTATAAACAAATCATTATGAAAGTAAAGTGATCTGGTTTGTTGCATTCCGTCTCGTTGACGAGGTCAGATCGCAGGAACACACACGTGTGATCCGGCGATCTGACCTCGTCAACTCGACGGAATACAACAAACCAGATCACGTTACTGTCATAATAATCTCTATATGACCCACTAGTATAAGACCAGTTTTCTCGAGTTTGAAGAATAAGACTACAAGTAAAGTAACCAAAGAGGTCATACCACAGTTTTCGAGTTTATAGTATTAAGCCAGAAGAAAATCCCCCAATGAGGTCATACCTCAGTTTTCAAGTTCGTGGTATTAGGCCACGACGGAATCCCCCAATGAGGTTATACCTGAAGTCCCTCATATTCTCATCCATATGTGGGTATGAGGTATGGGGTACTTGAGGACACTTCCGACATGGCGGCCCACTATGGAGAACGCTTATTAGAGGGTACCGATATATTGCTTCTGCACGTTTGTCGTATGAGGCCATGAGGGCCAAGTGGAAGTCCGTCAATGAGGCCATACCCAAAACCACCCCCACCCCCCATATCCTCTTCCAGGATACCCACTACATTATGATCTGCTACTGGAGAATAATTGTCTGTTGTTTCTTAACATTTGTTGTATGGGGCTATGTGGGTCGCGCGACAATCCTACAATGAGGTCTCACTTCTTCAAGTCCCCCAAATCCTCATCTAGGTATTCCACAGATAGAGGACAGAAAGAATGTGCTACACCCGGATACGTGGAAGGGGAGTTGAAAAATACATCTTAAGAATACATGACATTCAGAATCCACTTATATTCGGATAAAAATACATTCTTAGATTATATTCTTCACAGAATACAATCACTTATTTGGTACAGTTTAGTGTTCACAGTCAATTGCCCAAGGTATCTTCCTCGTCGAATACATCTCTGAGTGGTATGTTGTTCTCGGTTTTCGTCCTCTTGTGCCTGGATAGTTGGATAGCCATCTAATCATACTCTGCTTATTGGTCTCACGAGGAGCCTCTTTTTGGGTTTCTTCTTGCAAGTTGTTGTACTCTGTCTGAATCACTGGGTAAAGCTCATTCGTTCAAAGAAGATATGTGGCATACCTTTGTCGGTTTCTTTGAGTTTGGGTTCCATAAAGACAGGTACTTCATCATCTTATTCTTCTGAGCTAGAATTTCATCGGTCTTTGGACCCTTGTTCTTCAGAGAGGTAATTTAATTCTTCTTTGCAGCAACATCAATCTTGGGTTTGTCTGCAGATTGGGTCTTCTTGGCACTTTCGTTATTTGGCTGGTTTGCAGATAGGTCCATGTTTTGAAAAAATTATTCATTTCAGCCAGAATTTCATTTTTACTAGTGTGAAACCTATTTTCGAGTTTGTCGTTTCAGGACATGAGGATTTTGATGAATTCCCCTAAAGCAGTCCACGAGGTCTAACATAATATCCTCATCTGGGTAATGAAAGATCATTTGGAACATTGATATTTCCTACTAGTACAGTACAGTCGCCGTGGACTGGTCGTAATCCACGCGTGGGTAGTGATGTCCATGTATGTTTACCATGTAATAAAAACCAGCATCAGCAAAATATTAATTAATGAAGCACCGGGTTGTATCCTGTGCTTCATTAATTAAATTTTTGATGATTATTCCTGTAATTAGTGTTTGGAATCTAATATTATTGCGACGGTTGAAATATTACGCTCGCGCGGAAAGTGATCAGTCCACGGCGGCCGTACTGTATAAGGCCGAGCCGAAAAATACCACAATAAGGTCATCCCCAAGTTCCCCTTATCCTCATATTTTTGATGATAATTAGAACATAGTGGTTTACTATTAGAGGGTGCTTATCATACGATACTGGTATAATGACTTCTACATGCTTATAGTATGAGGACATGAAGGCCACTTGGAAATCCCTCAATAAGGTCATAAATCAGGCTTCCCTCAAATTCGCATCCAGGATATTTATGACATGATGATCTATTACTCTGGGATACTGGCCAATTGTTTCTTAACGTTTGTCTAACCCCAAGTACCCTGTACCTTCGCACAGGATGCTTGCGACATGATGGTCCACTACTGGAGGATACTATTACCATGGCCAGTATAAGATGCCATGAGGTCCATGGTGAAATTTCTCAATGAGGTTTAATGTCGAGTCACGCATATTTTCTTTCAGGTACTCCAGAGTCAGATGTCGAAAAGGGAAATTACATCAGGCTACTTGGAAAAGTATAAAAAAATGGCGAACCTAGCTTGCAGCTGATTTCTCATCTGACCGTGGTCGATTGAAGACATGCGGAATTCTAGGCTTTGTATATATTGTACCAAGATTTGGTCAACCATTCAATGCTCGGGGGCATGGAGGCATCACTGTCCAGAGAGATATACCAAATCGAATACTGAGGGAAAGTATGAACAGAACTACCGTTGCCACCAGAGATCACCCCAAAACACACTATCCTCTTGTAAGTAACTATCCCAGACGAATCGTTGACATCATTGAGGTTAACCACAAAGTCCATCCATAGAGAAATGCGATCATCAAAGACCTGCGACCGATAATAGAGAGAAATAAAAAAAAAACATTGGAATGCTTACGTGACGCATCAAGATGTAGTGATACAAGCAGTATGTGTAGATTTGATTACCCGTTTCTATAGATGTGCTACCAACATCACCAGAGTTAGAATGCAACTGAATACATCGGTGTGAGGTCTAACAAAAGAGCGCGACAGTGTTTTGAAGCTGCTGGCATATAATGAATTTTCCACTGATATAAAAAGAAGTCTGTTACGGAAATATGATTTTCTCTCGTCACTCACCACCCGCCATAGCCGAAGCACCCAGGAAAGTATAAAATGATACGCAAGACACCAAATCGTCCCTTGAGTTCCAATGTGTTCTATGTGCCAGTAGGCACATAGAACACATTGGAACTCAGGGCACGAAATATTTATTTCCATTTTGACCGAGTGAAGACATGCAAGTCCATTTCTGCAGATATTGTGGAAACTCAGACAACATGCACAGATACGACATCAGTTTGTCCCAAAAGGTTGAACGAAGAATTCTTCCCCGCAGGGTACAAGAAAATAGAAGAGGGAAGTCATCACCAGCAAACTCTGCAATAGAAAGACTGAATAACAACAAAACATATTGGGATTTCTATTTCAAATAAATCGACGCGAAGCGCAGAAGAAGCGGGATACGGTCTGCGATGATTTGCTTCATTACGTATGGTATTGCGCCAAGAGTCTTTTGGATTAAAGAGTACACACAGACTTGGTCAGCGAAGCGGAGAGTTAATTTCTGTTATTGCACGTCACTTGCAGCGAGAAAGATAATACATTTTGGCCTTATAGCCCAGGCCCTGGTAAAGCATCCCAGAACTATGACATTTAACCCCCTGTAAACTGATAGCAAAGTATCTAAATTTCAGGCTGCAATATTTTTCTCTTTTAATTAACCCTTTGAATACGAGAGGCCGTTTTACCGGCCAGGAACATAATAAATCTTAATTTCGTTAAGTAGAATGACTGCTAAGTGAATGTGTTGGGTATACAATCAATATTATCAACGTGCAGACCTAAGGCTGCAAGTTGAAAATAGTAATTTGTCTACCCCCAAATGATCAATATGGACTCTTTCAACTGCTTTCATTGAACTGACATAGAATATACCATCCAAGTTCAAAGGGTTAATGCAACACAAAATATAACCAATTCAATCTCGTTTGACATGGGAAAATGGCTAGTTGGAGTTATGTAAGTTTACGTCAGTGTGTTGGAGGTTAATAAGTGAAATAGGAGGCAGTGTTATCGATGGAGTTGATTTGTTTTTGTCAGAGAACCGAGTTAATTATTTGGTATTATCAAGAAAGGAAAAATGAGACTAAAATGCTCCCCGCATAAAATGTTCAGCGCATTTCTATTGGAAGATTAATCGCCTGCAGAGTGTATTTTTTACTTCACTGATAATACCGATCTTTGATATTGATTCTTGGGAAGTTTTCTTTTCGAAAATCTGAAATTCTATGTCTGAGGTCAATATTAGTAGAATAATACGGCGCACGGACGCGAAATATTAATATTAATGCAGACTCCAGCGATCGTATTGTCAACGCAGTGTTACGGACCCATCTACCTACATTATGCTTAGTGTACAGTACGCGGAGAGTGTATTATCACTAAATCACCCACAGAGTGGAGAATCCGCCCAAGCAATAATTGCAAATTTGTTGCAAAGCATAACCAGCACAAGCAAAGTTTCAACTAATGGACCTCCGGGTTAAACCCGGAGATTCATTAGGTGAAACATTGCTTGTGTTTTTTGTCGATATGTACAAAATTTGAAAGTTATAGCATGGGTGATAACTCCACTCCGCGGGTGATTTACTTACAATCCACTCTCCACGTACTGTATATAACGTAGATAATATACAGAACCAGCCTACTAATAGCTTCAACATACAGCCATAGGGCATGAGTATTGAATGAAATTAGGTGAAGTGTGGCGATATCCTTCGTTCAAGTACAAGAAAGGAGTGGCTTATAATGACTGCAGACATAGGCATTTTACATTAAGTAGTGAGAAACGGCGTGGCGGAGAGCACATCCACCTTTGTCAGAAAGATGGCCTCTGCGCAGGCGGGGACGAAACAGTTGCTAAATAGAGTGTATTGAAATGGGGGTCCAAGCGACATGGCTACGAATGATAGCGCATAAAAAGGTTACAACATGCAGAGGAAGGCCTCGACGGAACGCTGATCTATCAATGTTCTCAGGTGATGTCTTTATTACCCCTGTGTCCCACTAGCTAGTTCATCGGCTTCCACCCCACCGCATTAAGAAATAAAGTGTTTTTTTTTATATAAAAATACGCTTATCTACCCTCCCCCACCCTCTACTTTCCAAGTAAGAATACTCCTCTTCCCCATGCTCCTCTTATCACCAATTCTGTATCTTCTTATCCAATGCCTTCACTATACTCCCGGTGAATATTATTCTCTTAGACCAATATTTTGGACATTCTAAGATAAAATATTCCAGGGTCTTCCTCACTCCTAAACTGCACAGTTGGAAGAAGATAACCCCCATCTGTGCTGTATTTCTCACTAAGATCCAGTAAGCTCTACCGAAATTTGATCAGAAGTGAGATTTCCGCCTCCGGATGTGACATGCAGATATGCTTCAAGTGGAGTAATCTTTATTCAAACAGGTTTCTATCTATTTTCGATTACAAGCTTCAAGGGCTTCCTCTCCGCCGAATTCCTTCCTAAATCCACCCCTTTCCAGTTCTGCGGCCTTCATAATACATCTCCATCAACTCATTCACTTCACTTCTTAACTATTCGCCGGAATGGTTCTCCGAATCTTCAGACACTTAACAACTGTTTGGTTCAGCAAGCTTACACTCATACAGTAAGCTACACTTGATAGAAATCTAAAAGGACGAGACCCCTCTCCTTCCCAATCTTTTCCTGAAAAATGTCAACCTTATATGCATTTATGCCTGAAATCTCTAAAACTTATTCATGTAGTTTCATTCAGATATTTCTGGGGCATTTTGCTATAGTTATTCTTTCACTTTCTGGGATTTTTAGTCTTGAAAAAACGTACTCAGGATGTTCTAATTGGCATGAAAAGTTAAATGTCTCCCCCGAGGAAGACCTTGAACCTTCAGCTATGTGGATTCACACTCTTTACTCGGCCCGAGTGGAGCGAAGTGGGGAAAACATGGACGCAGAATAATATTTTGCCACCTCCACACTTCTTTTAGCCTGGTTACGCCTCTGCATTTAATGTTCATAAACGTTTCTGAAAATATCAGTATCCAAAGCCACAAAACGCGTATAATCTCTGCAACCAACACGATATGACTTTGACAGTTGAGAGTGTCGTTAAACACCAATAAACAAACAATCTCGTGCGTATGAAATTATCTGACATGCACTTACGCCCCTTTAACCCTCTGAACCCTTGTGGTATCATCCATGTCAGTTCAATGGCGGCAATTGGAAGGGTCCATATTCATTATTTGGTGATGGACCAATTAATATTTTCAACGAGCAGTCTTGGGGCTGCACGTTGAAAATATTGATTGGTCTACCCCATACATTCATGTTGAGCCATGATTCTTAATGAAATTATGACGTATCACGTTCCTGGTCCGGAAAAGTGGTCTCTCATGTTTAAAGGGTTAAGACATCACGCTGTACCATAATCATCAAACAAAGGTCGAATGTAAAAATAATGAGAAAGTTCATCACGATTTTTATCTTAATAGAGATGTTTTAATAATACAGGTGTTTTTGTAAACGGTCCTTCAAGATCTGGAGGTGTGCACCCCTTCCCTTCCCTTGTAACCTTCAAACTAATCTATAAACTTAACAAAACAAATCTGTTCCAGGTGTATGAATCTACAAGATATTATAGGAGCTTCAACATTAACACACGTCTACAAAAAACTCTAAACCGCACAATATAAAAACGGAACACTACAAGCATTTAGTCAAAACCTGACATTTCTGGAGGCACAATAAGGGCAAAGGTGGCAGATAAACAAAAACGGTCGCAAATAAGAAATATATGGGCGTGTTGATGACTTTCAGCAAAGTATACAAAATGGATATCCCCTTTTCGTTCCTCGCGACAAGACTGGTTCGATTAAAAAGAGTATATTGAAGTGGAGAATTTTAATCTTCGAACTACGGATTTTCAAACCCTTCTGTATCATTTTCCTCCAAATTGGACGTTATTTTATCTTTTAATGTTTTACAAGAATATTAAGAATTGCTTTGTCAACAGGTTTTTGAAATATGCGTAGTTTGAGTTCAGGAATGTTTCTGACACACACCGACAGTCGTTTTACAGATACCAAAATGTGTGGATGTTGAATAATGATAATGTACGTCAGGATTTATTTATTTTGCTTTCAACAATGCCCTTTTTACGTTTGAGTTTGTATATCGACCCTTAACTCTTTAAAATCTGATAGTCTATTCCATGCCGATTCCAAGCCACCGACTGGTAGAGTCTATATTCGTTACTTGGGGGAAGATCAATCAATATTTTCAACGTGCAGACCTGGGGCTGCACGTTGAAAGTCTTGATTGGTATATCACACAAGTTCACTGAGAAACTATCTACTTTATGAGTTCAGGCCGTATCCCGATCCTGGGCCGGTAAACGTCCCTTCGAATTCAAGGGGTTAAGGGCACCAAGGTGCCATTTAACGTTGTAGATGGCGCATTAATGCTCTCAATGAACAATGTGTAAACAATGAGAGTGGGCAACCAACCATACGAAGTTGGAAATATATAATATCAGTTGGTTTATATTTGTTAGATCGATCGGTTTCAAATATCCCCCATTTCTGGTGGGCATATCTACAGCAGACGACATAAATATATTGTTGGTTATGCCCTTTGAACCCGAGCGGCCGTTTTTCTGACCCAGAAGTATGATATGTCATAATATCCTAAAGTGGGATGGCTGCTGAGTGAATGTGTGGGGTAGACCGATTAATATTTTCAACGTGCAGCCGTGGGACTGCACGTTGGAAATATTAATTGGTGTACCCCAAATAATGAATGTGGACTCTTCCAATTGCTGCCATTGAACAATGAAGAAACATAAGCAGACCCATCATACTGACGTTTCGACAGGACCACTTTTCATGGTCGAAGGGAAATAACTTCAGAAAATAAATATTGTTTTCTTTTAATAATGAGTTACATCCCTTAATCTTTGTACTTGAATATCCAAGAGACAGCGCATGTTTATGCCAATCAACATGTTTTAAAATTTGGATAATCATGTGGTTCATTGTACTACAAGTTCATTTGGTTGACTTGAAATAAAACTCAGATGTAAGGCCGTACAAAATAAATTCAGGCAATTTTTTTTTCAAATCAGTGAGGGAGGGTTTTATTTTTTAATTTTTATATTTCTTTTGCAAAAAAGAGAGCAAAACATGGAGAGGATTTCTTTTTATACACAGAAATATAGAAAGTGCATATTTATGCAAATAAATTCATTTTTAATTTGTAAAATAAAACATTCCTCTAAAAATAAACTGTAGGTACTTCAATTCAAAGGCTTCATTTTCTTTTGATGCTCTTCATATTATCTTTGAAGTAAACGTATTTAATCTATGAGGATTTGCCTTGTCAGAATGTGTATGGGAGAGTGCCTATAGACACTGTCCCACACATTGTAACAAGGCAAATCTATTGGACATGCAACTAAATAAATATACATCAATCAAAAAATGTAAAAAGTTTCGAGTCTCCCTGAGTTTGGACTAATACTGAAAGACACTGAAAGGCAATAAAAATGTCCAATGAGGGGGTTCAAATTCAATGAGGGATTGCCTGAGAATCAAACACTTTTTTAGCCTAATGTATTACGCATTACGTTATGTCAGAAAACTGTTCTAAAACCTTATTAGCCGAAAG
This sequence comes from Pictodentalium vernedei, assembly GCA_031216915.1. Classification (NCBI taxonomy): domain Eukaryota; kingdom Metazoa; phylum Mollusca; class Scaphopoda; order Dentaliida; family Dentaliidae; genus Pictodentalium; species Pictodentalium vernedei. The sequence continues at coordinate 166,435,767 of CM062293.1, forward strand.
ATGTTTTTGTCATTTGATGTTGAACAACGTTGAGTTTCGCAAAAGATGTACTGGTTGTTTTCGAACCGACATTGTCCATGTACCGGTAGGGCGTTTTTGGTTACACCGAACACTTTGTAGAACACAATTATGCAAACATCATTTTGAGCAGGACTGGTTACATTTTATTGAACCTTGCAACTCCCACGCATATTCCACAAAACGATGACCCCCAGATAATTCATCCCAGATGACCAAGGCGGTACATATCTAAATGGCGTTTTCGCCATTTTCACGCCCCGAAACTATTTATTTGATCACCAGAGAGTTTTTAATTGTCTTCTTTAAAACTATGAACTTGATAACAGGGGATGTGATGATACATCGACCATGCCGGAGTCTTTCTCTTGGACTGTGCCTCGTTTACAGAAAAAAACAACACTCGATTGTGAGTGACAAAGGCAAAATGAAACGACGAGCACGAGGTATTAATTTAACTTAGCACGGTATACTTATTGCGAAATAGGACATCAGTGACGTTCATGGATTTTTATTGGGTTTTATACAGGGTCACCTCTTCGGGCAGTTTTACGGGCGGAGGAAACCGGGGTATCCGCCCAGAACCACCGAATAGCGACGAACAACACCCAACGTACTAGCTCTGCACAAGTAGGGTTAGTATTGTTTGAAGATAAAGTGCACCATTTAAGTGAAGTACGCCTTAGTACACAGCAAGACCGCGCCTCCTTGAATGGCCTTTATAGGTGGAGTAGTAGACCACAAAAAATCGGTCGGAGGGTTTTTGATGGTTTACATCGGAAATACTTGCGGGAATTACATGTTCTTGTCCCTCCCCATATTCCCGTGCCTTAATTGTCTTCAAACAGATATCGAAATATCAAACAAGAGCTCATTTAAACAAGACTGAATTTGTTAAATTCCTACTTGCTTTGTAGAAAAAACTGAGAATTGAACTTCGGTATTTTGACATCAGAGAGCAGATGGTTAAATCGGAAAAAAACTAACAGACGTAGTCGCATTGATTAAAAAATGACAACTGGACATTGTTTTTATTGTGACTGAACCATCAAGTAAGTAAATAAAAAAAGACGCATGTTTGAATTTCGAACAAAATCCATGTCTGTGAGAAGTAGGACATGCTCTACACAAGCCCCATCAGATGGTTGTCATTTGGTGGTTCTCATGTGATGTTATACCGCTATGTATTATGGGTATCACGTGGTTGTCATGGTAAATCGCGTGGGCGGCCATGTTGTGACGTCATTGCTATGGTGATGGGTGATGTGAGTGCGCATGCGCAGCTCTTGTTGTTCGGGTGATACGTGTTTCCGTCGTCCATATTGTATGAAGGAGGCCGCCGTCTTTGTTTCTATGGTGGCACGTGGTTGCTATGTTACCCAAAACCTTCTTATAGAACAGGGGTATGTTTGGAAGGTGTGTTCGATTGAATGGGAGTAAATCTAATTACCACAAACAACCCGACAATCCCTCCAAATCACAAAATCCATTCCAAACTGCCGAAACGGACTTGGTAAAGCCCCATTTTGGGGTTTTCCCCTAATAACAGGGGTTTTCGATTCAATTGGAGTATTTTCCAGGGACGGAGTCCCCCATAATCTTCGTTTAATTCATAGAATTATCCAAAGAAACCCGACAATTTCTCCCAAATCACCCAAAACTACCGTTTTGTTATTAATTTTTTTGCCAGTAACATATGCGTTCGTTTGTACAAGAGTATTTTTTGGAACGAATTCCCCCAGAATTTTTTTTTCTGGAACGGATTCTCCCGAATCCTCGTTTAATTCATAGAATTACCCAAATAGACCCGACAATTTTTCACAAATCTCCCAAAACTACCGTTTTGTTATTAGTTTTTGTGCCAGTAACAGATGCGTTCGTTTATATAAGAGTATTTTTTTGGAACGAATTCCCCCAGAATTTTCCAATAACAGCAGATAACAGGCGCATTTTATGAGGGCTCGACTTTTATTACTCTGGGTCCTTTCTCCGCCCTGCTTCCCTAGACTACTGTTCCGTTCTTCTGGAGTATGACTGGTCCGTTTGCTCTCTTCCGTCTGTTTTGTTAGTACTTTCGATAAAATAACCAATCGGATCAGTTCTCAAGGATTAAACAACCAATCAAGTCGATCTATTAACCTTAGCTCCCGTCCATCATCTTCTTGTTACCGTTTACACCCACGATCATTGCCACCGCCGCCACTTCTGCTGCTAAATCCACCACCGCTACACTGAGATGTGCTTGTACACAATGTGCGAATAGCACATGCAGCACATCAGCACATGCAAAATGTGCCAATATGTGCCTGTGTGAAAGTGCACTATGTGCGCACAAGACATGCAGCACATACGGGTATTTGGGGACCAGTGTTTTGGGACTAGTGAGGACCAGCCTTTGAGGAATATTGGAGACAAGGCTTTGGGGACCAGTGGGGACCACGCTTTGGGGACTAGAGGGGACCAATGTTTGGGGACCAGTGTCAGGAATATTGTCTAACCACCGTCTTAGCTCAGTACTAAAGCTTTTGCTACCGACGATGTTAGCGTTTACACGCACGGCCAGTGCGGCCGCCGCCCCCACTGCTGCTGCTAAATTAATCACTGCTATAATGAGATATGATTGTACACAATGTGAGAATATCACATGTAGCACATGAGCACATGCAAAATGTGCCAATATGTGCCTGTGTGCAAGAGCACAATGTGCTCACAAGACATGCAGCACATACGAGTATTTGGGGACCAGTGGTGACCAAGCTTTGGGTCCAGTGGGGACCATACTTTGGGACTAGTGGGGTCCAGGCTTTGGGGAGCAGTTGGGACTTTGGGCACTAACGGTGACTAGTGGGGACATGGGTTTGGGAACCAAGGTTTGAGAACAAGTGTCAGAAATGTCATTGTCGTCTAATCTCTGTCTTAACCGAGTACTAATGTTTCAGCTACCAACAATGTACCGTTTATACCCAAGGTCTTGGCTTATGCCGACGCTGCTGCTAAATCCATCACTACTACTAAGAGATGTGCTTGTGAGTGTCTGCCGAACACGGGCGCAGGCCGAATGTAGCAACTTCCTTTGTATTTGGTTTGTTGACCGGTCAGCCTGATGCACAGCGGTGAGAGCGAAGGACACCTCAGATGAGATTATTTATTTATTTATTGGTGTTTAAGGTCACATACTTGTGCACAATGGCTAATCATGACCGTGACAGTTTTACGGGTGGAAGAAGCCGAAGTACCCGGATAGAACCACCAAGAACCACCAAGCAACGACGAGCAGCTGCCAGATCCCCAACATAACTCCGCACTGCAGCACAGGCAGGGTTAGATTGGTTGAAAACATGCGCTTCATCGACGTCATCGTGCCCCCAGGTGGAAATCGGGGCTAAGTGCCTTGCCCAAAGACATAACGCGGGAGTCCGAATCGACCGCTCAGACGGGCACCCATCCAATGCCTAACAGACGTTGCTTAACTTCGATGATCTGACGAGAACCGGTTACAGCAACGCCACCACGCCCCCGCCACAGATGAGATAACGCTTCGCACGTTTGGGTGGCAGCTTCCTTTGTGTTTGGTTTGTTGACTGGTCAGCCTGCTGCACTTGTGAGCGAAGGGCACCTTAGATGAGATAAGCCTTCGCACGTATGGGCGGCAACTTCCGTTGCGTTTTGTTTGTTGACTGGTCAGCCTGCTGTACTTGTGAGCGAAGGACACCTTCTTTCTTAACTCCCTGGAACAGCCCCCATAAAGCCTAGCCCCACGTGGGAGACGTTCCAACAGTTACAATGTCCCAACACTTTTTAATAAGTTGCGACATCTCTTCCGGTTTTTAATCAAAATTAAAGTCTTACACATTTACAAATATTATCCTGACTTTGATTAATTCAATGTGCCAAATACATAAATACTGTATATCTTAACATTAAGTAATGATTCTGTGATGTTATTCAGTGGTTTACAAGTTTTATCATTGTGATATGTTGGGGTTATATTATAGTGATCTGGTTTGTCGTATTCTATCGAGTTGACGATGAAAGATCGCTGGATCACATTCGCTGCCTTTGGCGGCTCCTCTTATTCAAACTCGAGAAACCTGGTCTTATACTAGTGGGTTATATAGAGATTATTAAGACAGTAACGTGATCTGGTTTGTTGTATTCCGTCGAATTGACGAGGTCAGATCGCCGGATCACACGTGCGGGATCACACGTGTGTGATCCGCACGTGTGATCCGGTGATCTGACCTCGTCAATGAGACGGATTGCGACAAACCAGATCACTTTACTGTCATAATGATCGGTTTATTCTATGCCGTTATGGAAATTTAACTTTCACACGAGAAATCAATACAAAATTGGTTAAGAACAAAATCAGAAATTCACGTTATTCGATAGTGTTTATTTACAGAAATGAAGCGTACCTAGACACAGTTGGTAACCTCGGCGGATTCGATTGACGTTCTTCAGTGCCGTTCTCGTTCTGAGACCAACCATCTGATACGGAATCGGAAAACCACTCAGTATGATCTGGCGACCAGGATTCGATGGATGAAAATACGGCGTATCATTGATAGTTTTATAATATTTTTTTAATAATATTTTATTTTTATCATTATCATTATATTTACGTCACTATTGAAAGTCCCAGAACACTATTCAGATACAACAAATCATTTAGAGCATTCATGCATATTTATCGATATTGATTGATTCATTTATTCGCCCATTATAGTGGAATCAACAGAACGTGGCTGTGTTCATGTCGGTTTTTTGAAGTGACGTATGTTCCGTTCCATACCACCAAAGCACAATTCTCCTGCGAAACATGCTTTTCTGCCTGTGCCATTTATAAACTGATACACCACCAGATCTGCTTTTAATTAGAAACTCGTATTATGAAACGAACATAGCTGGTTTAAATCGCTAAGTTGGTTGCATATTACCGCCTTTGACCCTACACCCGTTTGTCTTAATATTTTATTGGGGTTTAAGAACACTGTAACCAGCCATGGTCACATCGTGTCGAACAGTTTTACGTGTGGAGGAAGCTGGAGTGCCATAAGAGAACACAGATGAGCAGCAGAGGGCAACGGACAGATTCCCAAACGTACTAAAGTAGGACTGGCAGTTGTTGAAAACAAGTGCTGTGCAGCATCGACGCGCAGTACACCTTAGTACACAGCTCCACCGCACGCACGCGCAAAGAATTAGGAGTAAATGCCTTACGCAAGGATACTATGTAGGTACTGCTGATCAGGATCGAACCGTGGTCCTTTCATATTAAAGTCCAATCCTCAAACTGAGCCACGCGCTCCCCGATTCTTCACTACAAGTGTCACAAATATACAATAATCACCACAAAGAGCCCTACATGTCTTTATTACACGCCTGTTCTATGAAATCACCATCTGCAGCAACACTAAACCACGCGGAAAATAAAAATCCGTTCCGCACACAGGTGCCAAACGGAACTCGTTGACGGACTATTTTTAAATAGAAGCAACGTTTCGCTGGAATTTTCTACAAATCGTGCACCGCAATTAAAATTTTAATCGCTAACGATAGCTCAAAATAGTAACACGGGTTCCCCTCGCAAATTTGGTTGGAGATAAAATGTGTTCTTTTTGTTGATAGTTCGTCTCCTGAGTTCCAATGTGTTCCATGTGCCCACTGGTACATAAAGCACATTGGAACTCAGGGGACGAGTTGTCAAATGAATTGCTGAGTGTCCTTCTAGTAATTGCTTTCATAGACGTTAAGGTGTGTAATAAACACAGAACGACACACGCATGTGAGTGGGGTAATCGATATGGCACTCGAGCCATCGCGTAAGGATAAAATTTGAGGCCTGCGGCCTTTCGTTTTATCCTTCCGCGCGGGCACTCGTGCCATATCGATTAACCCATTCACAAGCGAGTTTCGTTCTGTGTATTCATTGGTGACATCGGCTTATTTATTTATTTATTTATTTATTTAATTATTTATTTATTTATTTATTTATTTATTTATTGGGTTTAACAACACTTTCGACAGCTAGGGTCACCTCGTGTCGGGCAGTTTTACAGGTGGAGGAAGCCGGAGTACCCGGAGAGAACCACCGAACAACGGCGAGCAACTGTCAGGGTCCCGAACATACTAACTCCACACAAGCAGGGTTAGCATTGGTTGAAGACAAGTGCATCATCGACGTGCAGTACACAACGCCACCGTGCCCCCACGTGGGCAATGGGGGTGAACTGTGATTCTTACAGTAATTGTGGAAAAACTCAATACGACATATTTAACCCTTTGACCAACGAATCGGTTGTATCCACACGCGTAATATGTAAATTTATCAATTGAAATTTTTTTTTCTCAAAAAGTCTCTACAAAACCATATCATGTGACCACTCCATGGAACGAGCTCTTCAGATCGTTCCAGTGAGGGGTCACATGATATGGTTTTATTGCAATCGTTTGAAAAAATTGAAAAAAAATATCTAAAATTTAAAATAGTGACTTTTGATACCGTCTGCGTTGAGTAAAGGATTAAGAACATTAGATAAGACCTATTATTATGAGTGGGTAAAGAATAAGATAATATTTGTTTTTCGCACTGATCGAACACTGTTTCTACAGAAGATTATCTGTAATCGGATTGAATCGCACACGAAACGTATAGGCATTTCAACAGATACTCATTCCAATGTAAGCAGTAGGAGAGCGATGGGTCATCCCTATTCAGCCGGAGGGAGAGCCGGAGGGGGAAGTGAAGTCGTAGGAGAGGGATGGACCGGGGCCCCTTGGTTGGAGGGAGAGCCCGAGGGGGAAGTGAAGTAGTAGGAGAGGGATGGATCGGGGCTAATTGGGGGAACCCGGCGGGGACCCCGGAAGTGACGTCATAGTCACGTGACCTAGTGACGTCATGTTTGGTTGTCATAGAAAACCGCGTGAGCGGCCATCTTGCGACGTCATCCCCATAGTGATACATGGTGTTAGTGCGCATGCGCAGCGCGTGTTGTTAGGGTGATACGTGTTTTCGTCGTACATTTTGTATACTGGAGGCCACCATCTTGGTTTCTAAGGTAGCACGTGGTTGCTATATTACCCAAAGGCTTCTTATAGGACAGGGGTATGTTCGGAGGGTATGTTCCTTTGTACAAGAGTAATTTCTCGGTTCGTAGAATTACCACAAAAAACCCAACAAGTTGTATTATTTCGAATTCTTTCAGAATCCCTTTTAGGACCGCCATACCGTAGATTTTAATAGTAGCACGTAGTGCTATAGTACCGATGGACCCCGTGGGTACGTTCGATTGAACTGGAGTAGTTTTTCTGTTTCGGATTTCCCCCAGAATATTTTTAGGACCGCCATACCGTGGCTTATAATAGTAGCACGTTGTGCTATAGTACCGCGAGGTCCCTTTTGGGTTATAGCATACTGATAGACAACCTCCATGAAAGTCCATATCATTCCTAATGCTAAGAATCTATCGAGTACTTACTGATAAGTCATTGTTCGGACGACTCGAATCCCACCGAGCAAATAAGCCATAGAGTATTTACTCGAACGAGTGACTCGCACATACGACTCTTTGCCTCATTTCAGTATTTGAGAATACTTGTGACCTGGTATTGTTTTATTTGAGGATACCTATCGAGGGTATCTTCTGGAGAATTCCTTTCTTTGTCGCATGAGGCCATGAGATCCATTAGAAAATCCCTCAATGAGGTCAAATTTACTATCCCTCTTAACCTCATTTCGTTTGAGGCCTTGGGGCCATGAAAAAATCCCTCAATGAGGCCTAATTTACTATCCCTCTTAGCCTCATTTCGGTATTTGAGGATACCTATGGCATGGTATTGTATTATTTGAGGATACCTTTTGGAGAATCCCTTTTTTGTTGTATGAGGCCATGAGGGCCATGAGAAAAGCCCTCAATGAGGTCTAATTTACTATCCCTCTTAACCTCATTTCTTTTGAGGCCATGAAGGCCATGCAAAAATCCCTCAATGAGGCCTAATTTACTATCCCTCTTGGCCTCATTTCGGTATTTGAGGATACCTATGGCCTGGTATTGTATTATTTGAGGATACCTATACAGGATATTTTCTGGAGAATCCCTTTTTTGTCATATGAGGCAATGAGGGCCATAAAAAAAACCTTCAATGAGGCCTAATTTACTATCCCTCTCATCCTCATTTCGGTATTTGAGGATACCTATGACCTGGTATTGTCTGTTTTGAGGATACCTATCAAGGATATTTTCTGGAGAATCCCTTTTTTTTTTGTCGTACGAGGCCATGAGGGCCATAAGAAAATCCCTCAATGAGGTCTAATTTACTATCCCTCTTAACCTCATTTCTTTTGAGGCCTTGGGGCCATGAAAAAATCCCTCAATGATGCCTAATTTACTATCCCTCTTAGCCTCATTTCGGTATTTGAGGATACCTATGGCATGGTATTGTATTATTTGAGGATACCTTTTGGAGAATCCCCTTTTTGTTGTATGAGGCCATGAGGGCCATGAGAAAAGCCCTCAATGAGGTCTAATTTACTATCCCTCTTAACCTCATTTCTTTTGCGGTCATGAAGGCCATGCAAAAATCCCTCAATGAGGCCTAATTTACTATCCCTCTTAGCCTCATTTCGGTATTTGAGGATACCTATGGCCTGGTATTGTATTATTTGTGGATCCCTATACAGGATATTTTCTGGAGAATCCCTTTTTTGTCGTATGAGGCCATGAAGGCCGTGAGAAAATCCCTCAATGATGTCTATTTTACTATCCCTCTTAACCTCATTTCTTTTGAGGCCATGAGGGCCATGAAAAATCCCTCAATGAGGCCTAATTTACTATCCCTCTTAGCCTCATTTCGGTATTTGAGGATACCTATGGCCTGGTATTGTATTATTTGAGGATACCTTTTGGAGACTCCTTTTTTGTCGTATGAGGCCATGAGGGCTATATGAAAGGTATATCTCCTACTACTCCCTTCATCGGTCCCCCTCCGGCTCTTCCTCCGGCCAATAGGGCCCGGTCGGGTACATCTCCTACTACTTCACTTCCCCCTCAAGCTCTCCCTACGGACGAACAGGCACGGTTACCTCATCTCCTACTTCTTCACTCCCCCCTCCGGCACTCCCTCCGGCTGAATAGGGACGATCCATCGCTCTCCTACTACTTCACTTCCCTCTCCGGCTCTCCCTTCGGCCAATGGGTTCCGGTCCATCCCTATCCTACTACTTCACTTCCTCCTCCGGCTCTCCATCCCGCTGAATTGGGACGATCCATCGCTCTCCTACTACTCCCTTCATCGGTCCCTCTCCGGCTCGCCCTCCGGCCAATAGGACCCCTGTCGGGTACATCTACTACTCCACATCTACTACTCCCCTTCCTAGGCCCCCTGCAGGTCCCCCAATGTGGGACGATCTCCACATCTACTACTAATGTACATTGTTTCTCATGATAAGATCACGAAATTTATGGTCGAAATATTTTGGAAATTTCCAAAAAAATACACCCAAATAGTCATTTAGCTTTTTCGGACCCACTGGTCGTTTAAATTGACACTTTGAAGACCCGTGGATCTTTCTGATGAGTTATTTTCTCACTGGAAAATGCGGTATGATGCATGTATTGAATAAAATATTTCAACAATTTTTCCAAAAGAAACATTCTCCTCAGAAGCGTATGTTCACAGATTACACCACCTATGACCGCTGCTTTTCAGGAAACTCACGATAAATTATTCTCTTCTGCTGCATCGTATTGACATATGACCAGTGTAACTGCTAAATTTACAATCTTTAATTCGAATTTGATCCGCGTCTTTCAACTTCACGGTGTCGTTGGCCGAAAACACATCAATGCACTTATGCTGGTGAGAGGCTGATATTATGCTAAATAAGCGATGCATTGCGGCTGAATATATCACCAACGAATGAAATTTGAACTCCAGTTTTGCTGTTGTCTGGTTAGTAGGGCAAAAAGGTCTGACAACTCCATGCACTGATGGTTGATTTTCGCCAGGTACTTCGTCTTCCTCCCCGACCTCAGTTGGAATTTTCTAATGTAAACTGTTGTGTATAAGGGGTGAAAGTGGAGATGCTTGTAGCTTTCCTGTCGATAGCCTCGTCACCGACCGGTTGTCACATGAACAAACCAACAACAACACGGCATAAGACCACGTGTTTAAACTAATGGATTGAAAGAAAAACTTACAAGCTGAACCTCGAAGATTCGGTATTGCATTGTCACACAAAAATGAATAAAACTGCTAAAAATGGAATTTATGGTGGCATCAGGTCGAATTATGCGGATATTATAAGTTATCTTCGCCAACATGGATGGAATGGTTTCGCGCGCCGAAGGCGCGCAGGGACGGTTTGGAGCAAGCCCTTTTCGACCCTCAGTGACTGTATATGATATCGCCAACATGTATGGTATAATGAGATTTAATACCTGGATGTTGGTTTTTAAACACTGAGCCGCAGGCGAGGTGTTTACATGAGACATCTGGGTACTAAATCATCATATACTATACATGTCGGTGGAGATAACGTTTTTGTCCCGTTTGAAACGCAATAGAAACAGAGTGGAAATAAATTTGTGGACGCGGTTCTCACGCTCCACAATCAGTTGAACCAAATTCGTGAATTACTGTTTTGTTTTACAAACACAGAAGACAACAGATAGAGTTACATCCCTTGAGTCGTTAAGGAAACGATTAAGTAGTAATTGAATTTATAACGGCAAAATATGATCGAATTCTCAGACATCTGATGATATTTGGGACTATTTTCAGGTTTTTTGGTTCGATTTTTATATCGAGGCGAGCGAAAGCGAAAAGCTTTCATTTTATACCATTTCCCCCGATGTTTCTCGTGCCCTTATACCTTGGATGTTGCACGCTCTCATATACCTTGGATATTGGGTGCGCCCTTTGCCATGGCTATTTGTCCTAGGCATCCTGACCAATCAGAAGACAGAATTTATCGGGATATAGGGACAAAAATATTTATTATGTTACTGTGAAATTTAGCCGCAACATATAACTACTGTTTGACGATTTTTCCTGTTCCCCGGAAAACCCACAGTGTGGAATCCGATTCCGTATCACTATAGTATGAATGAATGAATAGTTGAATGAATATAGTATGACAGACTATTTGCGGGTGTGTTCGAATTCGCATAATTAGCTGTTCCAGTCGCAGAGAGTACTTTACTCCGAACTGGAATGGGTGTGCTCAAATAGAGGTCCGGGTTTTTTTTTTTATCGTATTCATGATATTTTTTTTATCCTATTCATGCGTATCGGGGGATGCCCCGGAAGTGTGCATCTGTAACAAAAAATAATTGTAAACAAAAATAGTTCTTTTTTACTTCAATCCAGTTTACCAAAAAGGTTGGAGAAATTGTTAATGCTAGCGTTGGCATGCGATGTTGAACTATAAGTCATACAATAAACCTTTTGTCGCTCCAGTGAAGTGATCTGGGTCGTCACATCACGTCTCGTTGAGGAGATCAGATCGCCAGATCAAACTCGCTGACTGCGGCAGCTCGTTTGATCCGGCGATCTGACCTCCTCATCTCGACGTGATACTACGACTCAAATCACTTCAATGTAGCGATAATATGTATGTATCGCGTTTTCTTTCATCCAGATGTGATATACTGTATCCTCTAACGTAAAAGTTGAAACAAAAGGCTAAGGCACTCTCATGGAAGGCTCCCAACCGACGAAAAACATATATACATTTGCTATCAAGATTTTTGTTTTGCTAGATGTGATTATTGTTAATTCACCACCACTCCCTCTTCGTGCGACAGAAACATTAAGAAATTGTTAGGTTGTTTGGGAGAGGGTCAGTGCACTGGACCCACGTGACTGTCTCCTCTGCTCATTACGTTTTGACATGACTACGCCAAAATCGATAAGAGTGCGGTAAAAAATGAGAGTTCGAACGCCTATGCTGTTCTGTATTTATTGCACGCTCACAGTTTACTAAAGAATTATTAAAAACACAAATTATTGCCAAAAATAACCAAAACGTAAAAAAAAGAAATAGTCAAACAGTCCGCCCACTGGCGAAGCGAGACCGTTTCTCGTTAGATCACCGAAGTTAAGCAACGTCGAGCCCGGTTAAACTTTGGATGGGTGACCATTCGGCGATTGATTCGGGTGCTTCCCATAGTAGTGGCTGGTGTGCGATCAGTGAAGTTTGAGTGTGTGATTCTGCGACGTTGCATCACTTATCAACTTTGAACGTTCGGAATGTTCATCAGTACTTCGCAATCCCCACCGTACCTAGGTGTAAAATAGGGACCTGTTGAGGTGCTTGCCTTGTGTGCTTATCTGTGGAGCACCGGCAGTATGCTTCGTTGAGTTGAGCTGAGAATGAACAAAGGGTGTGAACACCTGTGATACGGGGTAATAATGTAAGTCAAAGAGCCCTGCGGTGGATTCTAGACGTTCACATTGCATTGCATTGCATTGCATCCGTATTGTTCAAGGACAATACAAAGAAATTATTGTTCGCTTCGGCTTTTGCAGAGAAAGAGTGTATTTTATAAAAATAAAAGCACAGGCGTGCAATAAATGTCATAAACGTCCACCAACAAAGACCCAACAGAAAAAGTGTATGCGTATTGTATAATTAAAGTATCGGACCTCATCGATACGCGTATTTGTTTTTCAATTTTAGCATATTCATGGCATGAATAGAGTATTTTAAAGGGTCATCAAGGCAAATCCTAGCCCGGAAAGGGCATTTATTTAATTTTCGGGAACAAGATTAACAAGCCCTCCCCAACACTATCTTGAAATACGTCTATGGTGGTTGGTTGTGGCTTAAAGAACGCTTCGCAAAATTAAACCCATTGTCAGCAAGCCGTTCACATTGGCCCAAAATGATGCATGTAAATTCAAATCTGGTTTGTGATACTTATATTTAGTGCGAGGATAATAAACTTTCGCCTAGTGTAGGTAGTTTAAGTTCACGTTCAGCTTTGGAGTTGTGTATGTAAAAAGTGTGCATCATGTTGACTAAACTAAACTGCAGTTTGTACGGAACTAATTTCCAATACAATACATTTAACGACATTTGAACATAAATTATCGATTTTCAAGGTAGCATTGGCACATTTCAGACAACAAACGATTCAATTAAAAATATAATCAAAATGATACTGTACTTGGCAGGCTTGATTTTTTTTCTTGCAGACGTCAAGTTGATGAAAATCAGAATGCAACAGTTTGGCGCACAGTTTGACAGAGAGAAGCATCGGAGATTTCTGAACAGAAAAATAGCTCTACGCATATTTCATCTCTCGGAAAAGAACCTCAGTTGAGAGGATAGGAAAAGTAGCCACGCGATGGATCTAGCTCGTAGTGTGAAGTGGAAGGTAACCGCGTGAAAAGAAGTAAGTTTCAATCTGAGCAACACGGTAGAAGTTTTTGGAATGAGTATGAAGAAGCAGTAATTTCGCACCTCCATTTACCAAATGGGAAGTTTAAAGTAGAAAATAATAGCTCTACGCATATTTCATCTCTCGGAAAAGAACCTCAGTTGAGAGGATAGGAAAAGTAGCCACGCGATGGATCTAGCTCGTAGTGTGAAGTGGAAGGTAACCGCGTGAAAAGAAGTAAGTTTCAATCTGAGCAACACGGTAGAAGTTTTTGGAATGAGTATGAAGAAGCAGTAATTTCGCACCTCCATTTACCAAATGGGAAGTTTAAAGTAGAAAATAATATTTTGAACCCCCCCCCCCCCCCCAGTGACACTATGCTATCAGCACCCATCCCGTGCAGAAGGATGTGCGCCGTCTTTAAGAAAGACATTTAGCCTCCGGTCTCTTAGCACTGGGTAGTTTGTCGATGACGAATCATGTGTTATTGTTGGTTGTGTTCCGTTTATCTGGATTGCGCGATATCACCAGAAAGAGGATATGAGAAGGGGTGCATTGACCAATCTCTATTCCAGGATAAGATTGTCCAGTCTTAAGGTTTGACATTGCGCATAGATACAAATACTGATAGAGGTAAAACTAGAGAGGGTATCAGTACCCCGTGGCTCACCAACAGGTGGCCAATGTAACGGGGTGGCTGGAGTAAAACAAAGTTCAAAACCTGCACACAAAAGTCCAAAATTAAAGAACATAAGCAGCTAAAGGGTTAAATAATATAATAATAACCCCTAAGATGCATGCTAACATAAAATAAGAACCATGGCAATATGCTACAAGGTAAGTCTCCACTTTGAAGAAAAGAAAGACAAACCTCAAAACCTGCATATAAAAGTGAAAAAAAGTATCACTTTTGCTTCAGTGGGTTAAAATTGAGAAAAATACCCTGATAATGTCACAGTAACCACCATGGCAATATGCCAGTAAGGTGAAACTCTACCTGAAAAATATCCACTTGGAAGAAAAGAAAGAAAAACCTCAAAACCTTCACATAAAATTAAAAAAAGTATCACATTTGTTTCAAAGGGTTAAAATTTAGAAAAATACCCTGAAAATGTTACAATAACCACCATGGCAATATGCCAGTGAGGTAAAACTCCACTTGAAAAAAATATCAAAACTTGCACACAAAAGTACAAAACCTGCACACAAAAGTACAAAATTAAAGTAAATAAGCAGCTAAAGGGTTAAATAATATAAAAATAGCCTCAAGAAGCATCCTAACATAAAATAGGAACCATGGCAATATGCTACAAGGCAAGTCACCACTTGGAAGAAAAGAAAGACAAACCTCAAAACCTGCACATAAAAGTAAAAAAGGTATCACATTTGTTTTAAGGGGCTAAAATTGAGAAAAATACCCTGTTACAGTAACCACAATGGCAATATGCCAGTAAGGTGAAACTCTACTTGAAAAATATCCACTTGGAAGAAAAGAAAGACAAACCTCAAAACCTGCACATAAAAGTAAAAAAAGTATCACATTTGTTTCAAAGGGTTAAAATTTAGAAAAACACCCTGAAAATGTTACAGTAACCACCATGGCAATATGCCAGTGAGGTAAAACTCCACTTAAAAAAACTATCAAAACCTGCACACAAAAGTACAAAACCTGCGCACAAAAGTCCAAAATTAAAGTAAATAAGCAGCTAAAGGGTTACATAATATAATAATAGCCCCAAGAAGCATCCTAACATAAAATAGGAACCATGGCAATATGCTACAAGGTAAGTCGCCACTTGGAAGAAAAGAAAGACAAACCTGCACATAAAAGTAAAAAAAAAGTATCACATTTGTTTGAAGGGGTTAAAATTGAGAAAAATACCCTGTCAGAGTAACCACAATGGCAATATGCCAGTAAGGTGAAACTCTACCTGAAAAATATCCACTTGGAAGAAAAGAAAGACAAACCTCAAAACCTGCACATAAAAGTCAAAAAAGCATCACATTTGTTTCAAAGGGTTAAAATTTAGAAAAATACCCTGAAAATGTTACAGTAACCACCATGGCAATATGCCAGTGAGGTAAAACTCCACTTAAAAAAATATCAAAACCTGCACACAAAAGTCCAAAACCTGCACACAAAAGTTCAAAATTAAAGTAAATAAGCAGCTAAAGGGTTAAATAATATAATACTAGTCCCAAGAAGCATCCTAACATAAAATAGGGACCATGGCATTATGCTACAAGGTAAGTCACCACTTGGAAGGAAAGAAAGACAAACCTCAATACCTGCACATAAAAGTAAAAAAAAAGTATCACATTTGTTTTAAGGGGTGAAAATTGAGAAAAATACCCTGTCACAGAACCACAATGGCAATATGCCAGTAAGGTGAAACTCTACTTAAAAAATATCCACTTGGAAGAAAAGAAAGACAAACCTCAAAACCTGCACATAAAAGTAAAAAAAGCATCACATTTGTTTCAATGGGTTAAAATTGAGAACAATACCCTGGAGTGTTTAGGAAACCACCATGGCAATATGCCAGTAAGGTAGAACGCCACTTGAAGACAAAATTTCAAAACCTGTACACAAAAGTCAAAAACCTGCACAGAAAAGTCAAAAACCTGCACAGAAAAGTCAAAAACCTGTACAAAAGTCAAAAATTCAAGTAACTAAGCATGGAAAGGGTTGAATAAAATATTACACTCCCTGAAAAGCATGCAGACATAAAAAAAATTTGTCGCCTGAGTGCTAGAATGTTCTATGTCTCCTATGGGACATAGAACATTCTAGCACCCAGGCGACATATTCTTGGCTAAAGAGATCAGCTTATTTTGATCATTATTTCTAAAGCGATTGACGGTTAAAATTTGGTACAAAATCCTCACTTTTATCATTCAGATAAGGACAAGACATGCATCACAGGTTACTACAAATAGCATCTAGTCATAGTATTGAAGATGCTTTATAAGATCTGTATAACTGGAAAGATATCATCGAAAAATCGTCTGCTCAGAAAGGACATAAATTAAAGCCGTATATGGCCAACTGGTTTGTTACATGGTCGCGTGTTTAAATGAAAATAAGCTTCTATTCGACGCTCTACAACCATTAACTAATAACTAATCATTTGGGTTTCAATAGATGGATTCCTGGGGGTTTTGTTTTAACTCTTCGTTGACAAATTTTAGAGTGGATTTCAGTAGCCTCGCATGCTTTTATGAAAAATTCCAACCTCAGTATTTTACTTCTTTATTTCTGAAGTTTTAAAATCAATAATTTTATTTCACCTTCTGACAATAGTCAATAATTCCTAGTTGAAAAACAGTACTGGTAACTCATTCATCAATCTAAGAACATTGGTAAATGAATAATGTTCCAAAAGCTTTAATCGGTTCACCATTGGTATGCTAAAACTCGAAAACCTCATTTCGCTGCAACATAGAGTTCATCCACACTGCATTGCCACTTAGGTCTAGAATTATTTCGAAATAGTCTATTTGAATATTCAATCTATCTGCCCTACAGTTGCCCTAAGTCTATTACAAGTATGTACTACACATCCATTCAACTTTAAACCCTTGTATTTAACGGAATAGCCGATATGACACAAATGATTCTGTATTCATGGGTGATCTACAAGCCGGAACTTTTTTCCCTGCACCGTTCATATTTGTTCCTTTCCCATCGAGTCATTAGTTACGCTTCGAAAAGTTTCCAAATTTCGTTAAACAATTATCGACTGTCTGTCGCTTAGTGTGAAAATGAAAACGTCCAAAGCAAAATAAAGTCGGTTCACAAAAAATTAGCTAACCAAAAATGAGATAATATTTTAAAAAAAACCCCAATCATTTCCAACCAGAACATTAACCCAGTCTCGTTTTGTGATCCGTTATATCTAAATTGCTCAACTTTATTTCGGTAAATCTTCGTACATCTTGACATGCTTCGAACTTCTTTTAAAAATGTTTTTCCCAGCTGTTTTGAAAATCTTCACAAATTTGTACTTATATTTTTTTTCACTAACAGTAATAGTCACCAAATGTTTAGGCGTGAATGGGCACCAGCCGAAGAGAAACAGCGATCCGAATTTCAACAAACACTGGTTCCGAAAAGGTTGTTTTGATTTTTTATCGATCCATTTGATCAGTACAGCTTCAGGCAAAACGAACAGAATCTTCACATTTGGGTTTAAACATCGGAATTAAAATTTGTTTATTTAAATGAATTTTAATGCATGGGTTGTGTAATAAACACAGAACGCGATGTGTGTTTGAATCGGTGGGTGTTTTACATAACGAGTTGGAATGGCGTAATCATATTCCGCGAGAGCCGTCACCGGTACCAATGCGAATGGAGCTTGGGTGCTTGTGGTCAGTTATGCGTGTTGGAATGTACAGTCTTCCTCCAATCTTAACGATCGACGTTATTGCACAATGGATGTAGAAAATGCCTAAAAAAACCCGGTAAGTAAACAGACAATTCAAATGTTACCATGTCTTGATTATCGGCACAATCGTCTTACACATTAATTCCCTAATTAATTCCAATCATTTTTATTGCAATTAACTGTACTTTACTACCACATCACCCAGGCTAACACGTAATGAGTGGGAGCAGAAAAATGTATATCGAGGATTCTAAAAAAATACTTAACCTGATAAATTAGACGTTAATTTATTCATGCGCATTTAACTGCATTTTTTCAATCTCTTTTCGTCATCGGAATTACAACAAAATCGGTTGGAATGTTTTACACCGCCGAAAAACGCATACTGCACTGTTGGAAAGTAATGCTTAATCATTCGAAACACATTTTATCTAATACTGGCATGGTGGAAATGAAACTGGACGGAAAGTTTACCTTGCATGTGTGGTTACCAATTACCAAATACCTGAGTAAGAAGAAAACGATGATTTTTTCACTTCACGAATGAAAATGCACCGCACTCACAAGAGGAATTTTTCTTCGCATATATTTTAGTTTGAATGGGTTAGTTGTGGAGTTTAACACGCATTGAATTGGAGGCACATAAAATAAATAAGAATGTTACCGTGTCTTGAAAGCATAAAGATGCCCAACTGCCAAATTCAAAAAAATGCAGTTGGCACCATTGTCTTTTAAAAAGATATGCTGATACTGAACTGCAGTAGCTATGGAGGGGGATCCTAAGATACCCAAAATGTTTTTTTAAATTTCAGTACTTTTTAAATTTTTAGCGAACGTAACAGCCATATCCTGCTTGGGCTATTAAAATTCGCCATTAAAATTTTATTATTTTTTCAATTCTAAAATCCACAATATAGATTATTCCACCTCGTTGAAACGAGCTCACCAAGCTCGTTCCAATGAGGGGTCACAAGCTTTGTTTTAAGGCAAGAAAGAAAAGTGTTTACTTATTAAAAAATATATTTTGCAAGCGTCGTCTGCTGTTGTTATCTAAAAGTAAAACAATCCCACTTCAACAAACCGATTACTTAAAGAAAGGTAGTAATATAAAGTGAGTAAAAAAAAATTTTTTGTTGCTGTTGTGTATTCCCTGTTTTGTGCTTTTATATTTTTGGAAATGAAATATTGTCATCTGAAAAGATAACATTTTCGAGTAATCGTTCATTTTTCTTAGTCGAGGTGAGCCAGAAACACAGAAATACAAGATGAAAGTGAGAACTTTAAATAAACAAACACAATAGCTGAGTAAATAAAAATCTTGGACAATAAATCCCCCTTAAGGGCAACAAGGTACCATCTTCAATGCTAAAGCATTGCAGGGTGCCATCTTCAATGCTCAAGCATTGCAGGTGGCGCCTTACTGCACTCAAGGGACGGTGTGTAAAATAGTCCTCATATCAGTCTGAAAACTAGAAATGAAAAAACCCACCCGAAACCGTAATTAACATAAAACAACGACGGCGTCTTGCAGCCATAAAAGAGCAGCGACGAGACGTGTCGTTACCACTTACTATGTATGTACTTTATAATTACTTTTCTTTATATTATTACAAACCCTGTTATGATATACTGCTTTAGTGCCAAAGTCGATCTGTACAGCCGTGAAGACTGAAATTTATTTCTAAAATTTCCTTTTTATGCCAGTTACGTAGTTGCTGGCCTCATTTTTCGACGGGTATACGGTTATGCGATTCCAATAAATTCCCTTTAAACGAAACAACCTGAATCTAATTGAATTGTGGTCCTTTCCAGTAATGCACTGAAACCGTCTTATGCATAAGACCCCTTGTCCAAAACCACAGGTGCCAATTCAGGAAGACAGTTTCTCTACAGAGAAAATATGCTATCAATCTGGATGAAGCAGGCATACATGAACTCAAATGTTGCGAGACTTATTTTTCCATTTTGGGGGAGTCGACAGGTAGATAACCAATCTACAAAATTAAACCTGCCCACAGTATACACAATGCTTATCTATGGATATGTTACTAAATGCATAATCTCTCTTGTTAAAATGTACATGTGCTTTGACCGTCATGTTAGGTATGTCAAGGAGTTAAAAGAGAGTCACGACAAGTGTCTTTGTTTGTGTAAATTTCTTGGGATAATTTTATATATATATTCTTATAATCTTAAACGATAAATAGTATAAAGTAGACAATGTTGTGAAGTTTATAAACGACAACATACGTGAAGGTTTAATCAGTTTTGTCCATAAAGGGAGAAGGGCATTTTGTCTTCGAAAATGTCGCAGGATTACAGGGGTTAAATTGATGTTTGAAGGATGGAAGGAAATTTATGTTCTTATCAGTGCTCAGCCGACAGCCAGTGACTGTCGTCTGAAGCCCAGTTCGAACGTAAACATTGTCACCTTATCAATGCCCTGTCCGCTTGGGAGTCTTAGGATTCCTGAAGGTGCCTGTGGCTTACAACGCCAAAGGGTGATCAACGATAATTCACTGAAAAGATTATTTATTTACATGTACGAAGAAATATAATATGAAACAAATTACTCACAAAATTATCCATCAGAATACACTAATTACGCGGATAAAAGTTTATTTTTTAGGGCCCTCGACGTCTCCCACAGCTAGCTGTGTCCGCTGGATCAACCTCACATCATCTTCATTTGCTCACGGTTTTTGATACATACAAAGTGTCTATTCACTTCTCGTTGCTTCCTCCTCGCAGGGTTAACTTCACCGTCAGTCGGGCTTAACACATACAATGTTCTGCTTGTGTGAGTCTATCAGCGTTCTCACAGTTCAATCACGATTTAATCGGCGTCTACCACAGTTCACGATCACTTTGCGCCTTGCCTGGCTCTCCGGGGTTAAGTTATTCTTTGCCTTCAGATATATACTTAAAGCTTACATAATAATATTCTGCAAAGTGTTCTCAACATCACCAATTCTCGCACCGCCTAAAATTATCTTATCTCGCGAGCTATTCAAGCGCCTACTCAAGCTCTTAATACGGTTTCTAGACCTCAACGTTACAACTTTTACTTCTTTGGCTACTATGCCACTACGGTTCGCAACCGTTAACAAACTACTATCGGTTCCTTACAACCCTTACAGGGTTACGACAATACGCGGACTTTCAATCTCGGTGCCTATGACCCTCGACGGCCAAGGCTAAAAACGTACCTTCTCTGAGTGCCCTCAGGCCAACTGCCTATGTATGTCTTGCCTTCTAAAACAGGTAATGCCGGTTATCTAAATGCATATAGCTCCCTGAGCTCGTACTTCCTGTTCCTGATCCTATTCTCATATATGGCCACCGACTTGGTCCGCGACTGCTTCTATTCTAAATATGAGCTCTGTGCCCCCCCCCCCCTCACATAACAACGTGCCTATACTTTCGCACCCATGCGGCACCTCCTCTAACCTATAGCATGGGACCTCCCCATCTACTCGCAACGACCCACAGCCTTACACACCTTCCGACTGGAATTGGCTGGAATGAACTTTTTGAGAAATCCCCTGATTTTTATTTAGATAGCCAGAACATTTATTCTCAGTTAATCGCTTCTCTTGAACTTGGCCGCGTAGATCTATCGTAATTTAACACTCGCTTTAAAGTTCCTTTGAAAGACTCGCATTTTGGTATCTTTTGGCATTTCGGAGATAGGATAGATGCGTAATATGGGTGTGTGGCCAGAACATGTGTGATGCACTGGTTTCCAACAATTATATTTTAACTGGCTTTAATTACCCAGATAACGATTACAGGAGAGAATATTGTCTCTCTTACTATTGATCTGTTATCAGATAGTCCATGTGGTGTTCAAAAAGTGCGTCATAATGGACATTAAACTTTCATACTTCATTTAAAAGCTCTTGAATTAACGATAGTTTGATAAATCTGTTTTCGGGGTCCGTTACATACCTATCTTTACGCTTTACATTTAACCCAGGTAGAAATATTATCGAAAATATTTACACTTATAAACAAAAAAAAAATCGCAATTTTTAGCTATCACCTGAAGTGCGGCGATACTTATCGAATATAGCAGTCCTTAAATAATGTAACTGAGCGTCCAACAGACTCCAATTGAAGACATTAGTCCAGCCAAGATAGGGAGTGTTGCTGTCATGGAAGTCTTAAAAGCCATACAGCCTGTTTATTTACTATTTATTTATTGGTGTTTAAGGTCACATATTTATGCACAATGGCTAATCGTGACCCCAACATGGCTAAAAAGTCTAGTCCAGCCAAACGTTTACACCCATTTTAGAAGACTTCCCCCAAGGTATTGCTTACCGGGTCCTATTTTACCAGTAAAACAAGCTTGTTTACAAAACATAAACAAGCACTGCTGCACTTCCCGGGATTCCCAAGGGGAAACCTCCTGTTTAGTATTGCGTCGTTCAAATCAAAGGAAAGCCCAGTTATCCATACTTTTCTGTAAATAGATAAAATCCAGAAATGCCCAGAGGGTTCGCGTCGATCGTATAAACCACCTAATGCAAGTCAATAACATAAAAACAAACATATATCGTCAGACATCCAAAGATGTCATCCGTTATGGTCAGGGAATGTCTAAGGCTTAGAACATTAAACGAAGACCAATTTAAAGTGCGTCAATCCAGCTTGGTATTCAAAGAAGCCAATTATTACTAAATTAATTACTTTCCAAACTTTGCATATTTGAGGATAGACCAAGGGTAAGCACTCTTTCATTTCCCTGGTAAATCAATAGATCCACAAATCTGTATCCGTTAACAGCCATGGACCGCGGAGGTTCATGAGCGCTAGCTGCACGTTGTAAATTGTCAACAGCTGTAGAGAGCTGGTTGGGCTCGTGAAATGGAGATTTAGATTAGAACTATTTGGTGGATGGTGCTGTTGGTAATATGTTGTGAGATTGTTTGATAAGGGAATGTCAAGTTAACCCTGCGAGGGCGTGTTATAAGCAAAGTGAATATAGATAACTGTGGGTCTAACCATGTGAACAAAATATCGGCAAAAACGTGCATAAACCATTTTGTAAATACTGGAACCAAAGTCGTTTGGAGACGGAGACCGAAGCCAGATATGTATGCTGGAGCTTGATGAAGCAGTTTGCTGTGGACGACGACGAGGACCAGTATAGTGCGAGCTGTAATCGTGTGTAAACTATATATATTCTAGGACTGGCGAATTTGTAATTAATATGTACCATATATTCCTATATGCAAGTAAATAAATTATCCTTTCAGAGCGTTATGGTCGATCATCTTTAAATATTTAAAGTCACTGACCCCCTTCAGAAGCACGAACAGGCCCAAACAGATAGGGTGCTGACAAGGTGGCCAGGAATACATTCAAACCGTAGTCCACACGATAGTTGCTGGGTCTCGACTGTTGCGCTAATGAAAACGTAAATCCCCCACCTTCCGAAATGTATTAACCACACTTATTGTGCGACAGGGTGAAGGGTTAAAATCGCCACGCAGTTATGTAATATGAACATTGCCGGTGTCCGGCGACTCGCACTGTAAACCTCAGCACTAAAGAAAACTTTCATATTACATATCTTTTATCCATCTGGAGGCATAAGACAGACCCAGGAAAGCACTGAAATTGCATTTATGATATATTTTCAATCACGGTAAACCATTACTCTAATATGTATAGAGGACGATGAAGTGCTTTCAAAACAGGACAAAAAAAAGAAAATTCAAATGGATTCTTGACAATTCTAATGCCAAATTCGACCTGTATTGTGATAAAAACTGTTGCAGAGGATCAACGAAGCCTTTCCAACAGATTGCATCACAACAGCCCTTCATCACAAAAGACAAATATGCTCGAAGACAAATGCTCATTTTCCAATATAGATCAAGGCAATAAAAGAGCTACAAAGACAATAGAGTGTTTCCACGCGAGCCCGTCTTTAAATTCAAAATTGAATTTCATCTTTATTCCACACAAATTGAAAAGAGCTGTTTTATGAAACGACTGTAAGATTCTGAACAAAGAGTTATCGACCTTAGATCAATACCTGCACATTGGAGTTTTGAACACAAATATCATGACATTACAATCCACAAGAAGATAAAGTTGTCTTCCTTAGATTGATACAAGGCGACCAATAGTTGGGTGAAATTCCTTACCATGTGAATGGCGTGTTATTTTTCACAAATAATATTAATATCAAAATGCAGTAATGAAATAGGTGTGTTTGCGGTTTGTCGCGCAGGTGAATGGAATACTAAAATACATCTCCAAAGCGAGACTAATGCGATAACATACATAATATTTGCTGAAGATATAATAGCCCACTCTAAAATGAGTTACAATTAATGTAGTAGACGGGAGAGGGTCTGATATCCTGCGTACCACTGTTTTCTAAGTACAATACTTCTTTAAAAAAATCTGAATCAGATGCAACACATGCAAAGGTATCACAAACCAAAAAGACAAATCATCCAAGATAGTGCGATGCGAAAGAGTAATGATTAAAGATCCCCACCTCGTTTCGGTTTGGAATTTCGACGAAGCTTGACGCGTTTCATTTGCCCCTTGCAGTTAATTACTGTCGGGTCAAAAGAACAAGATGTTAAACTTGATCCAACTTTCAAAGTGAAACATTTAAATACTGAATTTAATTTTTTCGCAACGATTCGATGTGCCAAAATTAAATTCGGGTTTTAATGCGTCCGTTTCCATATGAGAATAGTTGTGTTTCTTTGACAATGAGGTTCAAATATGAGGTGTCACACTGTAGAATCTACAAGAAAGAAAATTTATCACCTCGTCTCCCGAGTTCCAATGTGTTCTATGTGCCTACTGGTACATAGAACACATTGGAACTCAGGGGACGACCTGAGTAGTATGTCATGTACCCGGACAGGTCCATTCTGGGGGACCCCGGTGGGGGACCCCGGAAGTGACGTCATGTCACCTGACCTAGTGCCGCCATGTTGTGTTGTCATGGTAACCCGCGTGAGCGGCCATGTTGTGACGTCATCTCCATAGTGATACGTGGTCTGAGTGCGCTGGCGCAGCGCGTGTTGTTAGGGTGATACGTGTTTCCGTCGTCCATTTTGTATACTGGATGCCGCCATCTTGGTTTCTATGGTAGCACGTGATTGCTATGTTACCCACTTTTTCTGCAATAAGACGAGGTATGTTCAGAGGGTGTGTTCCTTTGTAGAAGAGTAAATCTAATTACCACAAACAACCCGACAATCCTTCCAAATCACCAAAATCCACCCGAAATCACCGAAATTGACTTTATTTCCCCAATTTATCGGCTTAGCACGTAGTGCTATAGTACTGAGAGGGTATCGGGGGTGCATTCGACTGAAGTGGAGTAATTTTCTGGTTCGGATTTTCCCAGAATCCTCATTTAATTATCCAAATAAACCCGTCAAGTTGTATTATTTCGAATTCTTTAAGAATCCCTTTTTTTGGATCCCATGACGTGTTATTTCCCTATTAAGAGTAGCACGTAATACCGAGGGGGTGTGTTCGTTTGAAGTGGAGTAATGTTCCCATTTTTTTTTTTTGATCCCATGACGTTTTATTTCCCTATTAAGAGTAGCACGTAGAGCTATAGGACAAATTTACCCAAAATCCATTATTTAAATTATAAGTAGGACCCATATGTGTACATGAAGGCCATGAAGCTAAGTTCCAACATATACTCATATGAGGATCTACCCAACAAATGTGTCGTACGAGGTCTAATTTACTATCCCTCATTTTGATTTTTCTTTGTACTTCGATGAAAAGTTAAAAATTTGGATCCCATGACGTTTTATTTCCCTATTAAGAGTAGCACGTAGTGCTATAGGACAAATTTACTCAGAAATCCTCTGCTTCTACTTGGAACTATATTTTTTATAAATTCCTACGCTCTATTTTTAGTAACATCCTTAACTAACCCCCTAACTAATTGTTAGGGTCTATATTTAGCAATTTCTTTAAATGCCCCCCACCCCCCTAACTACATGATTTTAAATAATAAAATTAATGAGGATCAAGATGTTTTTACACTAACCAATCAGAGCGAAGTTAATCCACCAATCAGATTTCTGGATTCCCATTGTGTTTCTTTCCCATTACTTTCTATACTAATTTTCTAAATTTCCCAACTTTAACCTATAATCCTATAGGAAACAAACACAAACGCCCATCGAGAATGAAAATATCGATGAAAAAACGTTGTGACGTCGTGACGTTTTCAAAAACGTCCGTCACGTCGAAATAAATTCCGGAGAAGAATAACGTCGCGTCATTCTGTTTCGATCCTTCGAACTGAACACATCGCTAGAGAGTTTTCTATAGCAATTTTGCCTTTGCAAAAAATTTATGAAGATGGAGTCTGAAGCTGCTACTGCCGTTACCAGAACTGATGTCTACGCCTGTGAAGAGTGTGGAAAGACCTTTACGGACCGTCGGAACCGGAATCGCCATGTACGCACCCAGCACGCCACCGAAGAGAAGAAGACCCACGATTGTACCAACTGCAACAAGACCTTTACGAGGAAAGAGAAGCTGGATCAACACCTGATGAAATGTTTGGAGATATATACATGTATGGAATGCGGCCAGGAGTTCAACCAACTACTCTATTTTAATCGACACAAGAGCGTTGCCCACCGACCAGTTCCTGTACCATCTAAAAGGAAGACTGATGAACCGAAGAGAGGACCACCTAAACAACCACGGACTACGACGGCCACCCATTATGATGTTGACCCAATTGAGTTTGAAAAGAATATGATGTCTGAAGAAGAGCCAGATGAGATGTTGACCGTGTACGAAGATAACTGGAGTTCTATTAGAACTCGCCACATGATGAACAGAAGAGTCCAGGACCAATATAACTACCGGATCAACGATGTGAACCTGAAGATGATGACTGATGAATTGATGACTACCATATTTCTGCCACAACAGCTAAGATTTAAAGTTAATCTGAGTTTTGGTTTTATCCTGCGACACAATGAAACGAATGAACTGAAGTATTACCATCCATCACAAAACAACGCCCGGGTACTTGATGTTCCACAACTTGTATGCTGCCAAGAAGACTTTGAAGAATTCCTTGATGATGTTATGGAAGAAGATATCCTGGAATGGGCCAAATTAAAACGACACAACACCAAATGGCTTGTTGAGAGAGTTACCAACGTCACATTTTATGTGAACAAGCTGAAAGACCACCCAATTGGAATGGTAGAAGATCTTCCTGACTACATTTTCCAGAACAAAGCAGTAAATGCTTTGGTGAAAGATAAACATCGCCAGTTTTATTATGATGATAACCTGTGTATTTTCCGCTGTTTAGCTTTATGGAGTGGTTCCACAGCACACACATTGAATAATACAACAGATGCCATGTACAACAAGTATACAAAGAAGCCAAAGAATGAATTCCGTGGAGTAACTTTAGCCGAATTACCTGACTTGGAGAAATGTTTTGAAGTAAATATCCAAGTATATAAACTTGTCAAGAATGATGATGACCAAATTGTTGCCAAATTAGTACAGAGATCTCACAGAAAGTATGAAGATACAATGTATGTGAACGTTTACAAGAACCATTTTAGCTACATCATCGATATAGACCAATACTGCAAATCCTTTGAATGCCGCAAATGCGGCAAATTATGGCACACTGTGAAGAAATTAAATCGTCACGAAAAAACCTGTACAAATGAAGTAAATTACCAGTATGTTGGCGGTGTATACCATCCATCCCAGTCCATATTTGATTTGATAGAAGATGAAGGTATAGAAGTATCTGAAGAGAAGAAGTTTTTTCTATACCGTGCAACGTTTGATTTTGAAAGTTACTTTGTCAAATCCAGTCTACCTGCTGACAGTGATAAACTGATATGGGAAGCAGAACACCGGCCATTGAGTGTTAGCATATGTAGTAATGTTCCAGAATACCAAGAACCGAAATGTTTTATTACAAATGGAAATTCTCAAGAACTTGTTGAAGAAATGATGACATACCTCACAGCTATTTCATCTCATTGCCACCAACTGATGCAGACCTATCATGCTTGGACCTTGTATAAACTCAGACAGAAAATTGATGAAACGCTGGAAGCGGAAGCCAGAGCTACTGGAGAAGATACATCCAAGATGCACCCTTTACAAAAATTGGAGAAGAAATTTCAAGACTACCTGCAAGAGATGCCCGTCAACGGATTCAACTCTGGAAAATATGATATGAATGTAGTCAAGCGTGAACTGATGACATACCTGAAGAGACAGAATCCACTCAAGTTTACAGTGAAGAAATCGAATAACTATATGTGCGTCTCGACAGAATCTTTCAAGTTTGTTGATATTTGCAACTACCTCGCTCCAGGATTCAGCTATGACAAGTTTTTGAAAGCATTTGGCTGCTCCGTGACGAAGGGATTTTTACCATATGAATGGATCGACAGCTTGAACAAATTGGATCAAGACCACCTACCAGACCATGAAGCCTTCTACAGTTCTCTCAAGAAAGAAAATATATCCAATGAAGAATACCAGTACTGCCAGCATGTATGGAACGACCTGGAGATGACAACGTTCCGTGATTTTCTGATCTGGTATAATAACCGAGATGTAAAACCATTCCTTGA
Organism: Pictodentalium vernedei; assembly: GCA_031216915.1. Taxonomy (NCBI): domain Eukaryota; kingdom Metazoa; phylum Mollusca; class Scaphopoda; order Dentaliida; family Dentaliidae; genus Pictodentalium; species Pictodentalium vernedei. The sequence continues at coordinate 166,464,207 of CM062293.1, forward strand.
AGCAGTTGACAAGCAGTTTACTTTCTACCAAGAACGCCACATCGACATGTTTAAAGATGGTATCAGTGTTCCGGGCCTCACGTTGAAATACCTGTTCCAGACCATGAATGATGACACTTACTTCACATTATTTAACCAGAAAAACAAAGACCTGCATCACTTGGTGAAAGATAATATCGTTGGTGGACCTTCAATTATCTTCAACCGATACCACGAGAAAGATGTTACCCGAATCAGCGAAACAAAATATGGCAAAGAAGCAAAACCATGTGGAAGTATTATAGGCTTTGATGCGAATGCATTATATCTTTGGTGCCTAATGCAAGAGATGCCAACGGGTTGGAGTATAAGATGCCGTGAAGAAAACCAGTTTAAACCAGAACATCCAATGAAGTATGGTAAAATGGCTGAACAATGGTTAGAGTTTTTATCCATGAGAGATGACATCCACATCAGACATCAGTTTAACGGAGCTAAAAAAATGATTGGTCGAAGACAGTTGCCTGTTGATGGTTGGTGCAAAGAGACACAGACTGTATACCAATTCCATGGCTGCTTCTGGCACGGACATACCTGCATGAAAGATAAGAATGGCCTTCCTATCATCCATAATGATGTCAGAGATAAACCGATGAAAGAACTGCTACAAGACACCCGTACCAATGGAAAGTACATCACCGATTTGGGCTATAAACTTATTGAAATCTGGGAGTGTGAGTGGAGAGAGATGAAGAAGACCGATGCCACACTCAAAGCCTCCTGAAAGAGAACTTTTCAGACAAAATAGATGGTTCGATGACAGAGGAAGAAATACTGAACAAAGTGAAGACCGGTGAACTGTTTGGTTTAGTCGAATGTGATATACATGTACCAGATCACCTGAAAGAGTACTTTGAAGAGATGACACCTATCTTCAAGAATACAGATATTTCCATAGATGATATTGGTGAACACATGAAGTCCTTTGCCGAGAAGAATGGAATCATGAAGAAACCCCGTAGAAGTTTGATCGGAAGCTATGGAGCGGAAAAAATGTTGTTTGCAACCCCTTTACTGCAGTGGTACCTCCAGCATGGTATTGAAGTTGATCACGTCTATCAAGTTATCCAATATAAACCAAGATGATGTTTTGAAAAATTTGGAGATGAAGTATCTGAAGCAAGAAGACAAGGAGATGTTGACCCTGACAAGTCGATCGTTGCCGACACCATGAAGCTGTTGGGAAATTCTGGATATGGCAAAAACGTCACCAACAAAGAGAAGCATCGACGCGTGTGCTATTGCGACGACGAAGAAGTCACCAAAGCTGTAAATGACATGTCCTTCAGAGCCTTGAATCCATTATATGAAACATTATATGAAGTCGAACTCAACAAGAAGACCATCAAGTTGGATCTGCCACTTCACATCGGATTCTTTGTTTACCAGTATGCGAAACTCCGGATGCTTCAGTTCTATTATGATGTCATCGATACTTTTATCAACCGCCAAGATTTCAAATATGCTGAAATGGACACATATTCTGCATATATATGTACCTCGTCACCATCCATAGATGAATTAGTGAAACCAGAGAAGAGAGTAGAATTTTACAAAGAGAATCACAAGTGGTTTCCATCAGAGTGTTGTGATTTCCACAGAGATGATTATGTGAAAACCAAATTAGAAGGCAAAGAATGGCTGTCACCCTCATGTTGCCAAGAAAGAAAGCGTTTTGACAGGAGAACTCCAGGCTTGTTTATTAAGGTAGAATGGCAAGGAACTGGTATTGTTGGACTGTGTAGTAAAACATATTATTGTTTCGGTGCCACCAATAAATTCAGTTGTAAGGGAATCAGCAAACGCCACAATGATTTGACGAAAGACAGATTTTTGCAAGTTTTGAAGACTCAACAAAGTGGATCTGGCATCAACCGAGGATTTGTGATGAATGACAACACTATGTAAACCTACCAGCAGAGCAGAGATGGACTATCATATTTCTACCCAAAACGAAGAGTTTTAGAAGATGGAGTTAGCACCATACCACTAGAGATTTAAAGAAGAAACAATTGAGTGAGTGTCATATTTTTCTACAACCTGAACCAAGTCTAGCTTTTGCCTACAAAAAGTTCTATTTAGTTGACCAAAAAATTCCTAAAAAAACCGAAATGGTTTTTAGGTGGTCTACTCAATCATATTAGGCTCATCAAATTTTTAAAGTCCTTTATGGCATTCTCTAAAGTCATTTATGGCAGTCCTCATAAAGTCCTATATGGCATTCTCTAAAGTCCTTTATGGCAGTTTTTCTCTAAAGTCCTTTATGGCATTCTCTAAAGTCCTTTATGGCAGTCCTCATAAAGTCCTATATGGCATTCTCTAAAGTCCTTTATGGCAGTCCTCATAAAGTCCTTTATGGCAGTCCTCATAAAGTCCTATATGGCATTCTCTAAAGTCCTTTATGGCAGTGCTCATAAAGTCCTTTATGGCAATTTTTTCTCAAAGTAAAAAGTCCTATATGGCATTGTCTAAAGTCCTTTATGGCAGTCCTCATAAAGTCCTATATGGCAAGTTTTTCTCAAAGTAAAAAGTCCTATATGGCATTCTCTAAAGTCCTTTATCGCAGTCCTCATAAAGTCCTATATGGCATTCTCTAAATTCCTTTATGGCAGTCCTCATAAAGTCCTATATGGCAGTCTTCAAAAAAAAAAAAAAATTCTAAATGGCAAGTCTTACAAGGCAATACATTTTTTCTAGTGTAAAGATTTTTTCAATTTTTTTTATTTATTCTAATACAGAGAGTTTTTTTATTATCATCATCATCATCATGTTCCTGATATACTTTAGGCTAACCCTATTGGAAGTGAAGGATACTTTACTTTTTAGTTTCATTCAAAACTTAGTTTCATTCAAAACTTTTTAGTTCAATTTATTTTTAAAAAATGTTGATTCATGGTATCTTTTAGGTTACACCTATTGGAACCAGATGATACTTCTTTATTCAAAATTTAGTATCATTCAAAACTTTTTAGTTCCATTTATTTTAAAAATGTTGATTCATGGTATCTTTTAGGTTACACCTATTGGAACTAGATGATACTTCTTTACTTTTCAGTTTCATTCAAAACTTTTTAGTTTCATTCAAAACTTTTTAGTTCCATTTATTTTAAAAAAACATGTTGATTCATGTTATCTTTTAGGTTACACCTATTGGAACCAGATGATACTTCTTTACTTTTTAGTTTCATTTCATTTTTTTTTTAAAGTGGATTCCTGGTGTATTTTAGGCTACCCCTATTGTATAACCAAAGGAATAAATCATCATCATCATCATTACTAAGAAATTCTTTGTTGTGAATATTTAAAAGAAATGAGAATTTTTTGTGATTGAAAAACTAAATTGCTAAGTTGGACATGTTGTTTTCGTTTTCTTTTTTGATGAACAAAAAAAATTCCCTCAAAGAGGATACGAACTGTAGGGGGTGGGAATGCACTCGAGCTATTTAACTTATCTCCATTGGACAGAGGTTTGTAGCTTGACCTGTCCCAAGCCAGTATAAAATGCAGAGGGCCATATCCTACTGTTTGATCGCCAAACTGACCAATCAGATCGAAGTTAATCAACCAATCAAATTTTTGTATTCTCATTCTGTTTCTTTCCCATTACTTTCTATACTAATTTTCTAAATTTTCCAACTTTAACCTATAATCCTATAGAAAACAAACACAAACCCCAACCAAGAATCAAAAATTCAATCAAAATTTGTTCAACTGGGGTGATGTTTTCAATCACGTCCGTCAAAGATATATAAGATTAGGCAAAGCATGGACTTGGCATCATTCACGATCGAACCATTGACCAGAGAAGATGTTCCGAATTGGCACCAAGCAGACTTATGCTAACGTCACCCAGTACCAGGGTGAACTGAAGATTCATCTCAGAAGATACTTTGAGGGAAAAGACCAGAAACCTTATCCTACGAAGACTTCGTATTGCTCTATCTTTAGAAGAATGGAATGCCTTGAAATCTCAAATAGAAGAAGTAGATGCAGCCATCAAAACCCAACAAACAACTTTAACTGAAGACACTAAACCTACTAACCATGAAGACTTCAAAAAACCAGATCAAGAACCACCTTTGAAGAAGAAGAAGAAGATCACAGTGAGAATAACCCAACCACGACCATTGATCGTTGATGAAATTGATAGTGAACTCAGGCAAGTTCGCTTGCAGCATGAACTTTGTTTGGCATATGCTCATTATGTCGAAGAGAACAATGACGCTGTAATGAAAGAAAAATGCTAAGGATGTACAGTCGATCACCCAAGTCAGATTCAGCATAATGTATGCCTAATGATGTCTGAAGAAGAGAAGATTATAACATGTTTTAGTGACGCACTTGAAAGAGTTAACAAGAATGATGTTCATCTACTGTGGCACCATAATACTTCTGAAATGAATCCACCACCAGTACAGAAAGAATATGAAGATATGTTCGAGAAACCTCTCACAAATGAACAGAGACGATGTATTATGGATTTGGTGATTGAATTTATGACCATCAAGAAACCTGTTACAATTGGATTCTAATTGAAGATGTAAATAGATGTTGTAAATAGATGATTTTTATAAAAAAAGAAAAAAAAAAGAAGAAAAAAAGTATAAAATGAAGAAACAAGAAAAAAAAGTGGTAATGACGCTTAAGTTATTTGATGTTTATCTTCTTGACAAATATCAAACAAACTTAACCTGTCCCCAGCCAGTAAGTCAGAGGGCCACCAATTTTAAATATTTTTTGGATGACGGTTCATATTGACCACCTCTCCAAAAGGTATAAAAGGGGGAGTAGTCCCCACGTTCAGTGGGGGCCACCTCCCCAAAAGGTATAAAAGGGAAGTAGTACTCACATAGAACAACAAAGATGGATCCTCGTTGGAAGCATCCATTCACTTGTTTATTGTATGGTCCCACTGGTAGTGGTAAATCATCCTTTGTAAATCGGGTTATTCAAAACATTCAAAATATTATATCACCTGTCCCAAGTCACATCATTTGGTGTTATAGTGAATGGCAACCATTATACAATACTTTACCCCAAGTAGAATTCGTAGAGGGTCTCCCTCAAGAATTAAAATCTGATAGTTTAGCCATATTGGATGATCTGATGCTCGATGCAGATGTTCGAGTGTCTAGATTATTTACTAAAGGTAGTCATCACGGTAACATTAGTGTGATCTACATTGTTCTAAATTTATTCGATAAAAATAAAGTCCATAGGACTGTAGCTCTCAATAGTCATTACATGATCTTGTTTAAAAATCCTAGGGATCGTTCTCAGATCTCACACTTGGCAGCACAGATGAATCCTGGTCATTCCAAGTTTCTGAGAGAAGTTTTCGAAGATGCCACTTCGACACCATATGGCTACCTTTTAATAGATCTCAAACAAGATACTCCTGAACACATGAGATTAAGAAGTCAAATTTTTCCTGGGGAAACCCAATATGTGTACCTCCGAAAAGTATAAAAGGGAGCAACTAGTCTGACTCGAGTCAGAAGCATGTCTGACCGTCTCAAGCGCAACATCGCTCTTCTCAAGGTTCTTATTAAATCGAAACCCGCACTCGTCAAATCCATACTAAAACATGCAGACAAAGAATTGATAACTTGTTTGTGTGACTGTGCCTCGAATATACTGAAGGGAGCAGTACCTCTGACCAAAGCTCAGAGAACCAAACTCGTTCGTCAGAAACAACTAGTGAGGGCAGTGGCAAACAAAGGTACCTCTGACAAAAAGAGGAGACAAATCTTGCAGAAAGGGGGATTCTTGGGGGCATTGCTACCTTCTGTACTATTGGGTGCTGTTAAAGGTATATTTGGATGATGGAATATGCAAAGAAGATGGCTTTGGTAGAACCAAGGTTATTGGAACGTCTACAAGAGACTCTAAGACAACCGAATGAACTGGCTGTTTCATCACTGGATAGAGAAATGAGAGATATTCTCGATGCCCCTTTTCTTTCGGCTGATGAAAAGATGACTCAATATAATCAAATTTTACGAAGATACTTGACATTTCAACAAAAGGTAATGGCTCCTCGACCAATTAAAGTCGAATTCGAGAAAGATAATAAAGACGAAGACATTCTCGATTCTGTTCCTATGACAATGAAGAAAAAGGGAAAGTTGTTGTTGAATCGTATTAGAAGTGACCCAAATATATCTTGGAATGAGAAGGGTGAATTAGTCTACAAAGATCAAACAGTGGTAGGGTCGAATGTAACAGATCTTCTAAACGATTTACTTAGAAGACGAAAATCTTTCCAACCAAAGGGATGGGAAATGTTGGCCGAAGCTTTGAGAGATAGTAACATACCCCAAGAATTAATTGGTCATAAAGAACGTTGGGATTTTATGAAACAGGCACCGATAAAGTCGGAACCAAGACAACCAAAGAAAACAGAAACGCCAAAGTGGACCGAAAAAAAGGTATAAATGAAGTTGAAACTTGAACAAGGCAGTCATGGAAGCATTGTACTATGATTCTGAAGTGCCTGGTAGTTTTGGTGGTGTAAACGCTCTTCGTAGAGGGTCCAAGAAAAAACCAAACAAGTTGTAAAATGGTTAGAGACTCAAGACACATACACTCTTCACAAACCTGTTCGTCGTACATTTCCTAGAAGAAAAGTAATAGTTAGTGGTATAGATGCACCATGGCAAGCTGACTTGGTAGATGTTTCAAACATAAGTAAATTCAACAAAAACATAAAATTTTTGTTGACATGTATAGATGTGTTTAGTAAATATGCTTGGGTGATACCATTACAAAACCAACTTGGTGATTCCATCGTGAAAGCTTTTAGTAAAATTTTCAAACAAGGTCGTAAACCAGGAAAATTACAAACTGATCAAGGCAAAGAATTTCTAAACAGAAAATTTCAGAATTTTCTCAAAGATCACAAAGTCGACTTTTTCACTACACAAAATGTGGAAACAAAATGTTCCATAGTAGAAAGATTCAATAGAACTTTGAAAACCAAAATGTGGAAATATTTTACCAAGAACAATACACTAACTTTTCCACTTCAAAACTTGGTGAAATCATATAATCATTCTCATCATCGCAGTATAGGTATGGCCCCCATCGCCGTGAACTTTGAAAATCAAGAAGAGGTTTGGCAAAGGTTGTATGGACAACCCATAAAACACAAGACACCAAAGTACAAAGTAGGAGACAGAGTGAGAATCAATAAAGTTAAGAACACTTTTGAGAAAGGTTATTTGCCCATTTGGACCGAAGAGTTATTCACAGTAGTAGCCATCAAGAAAGGACATCCAGTCACATACAACTTACAAGATGATAATGGAGAAATACTGAAAGGGTCATTCTACACTGAAGAGCTTCAGTGAGTTTCACATAAAACTATTTACAAAATCGAACACGTACTCAAGAAACGTGGTCGAGGTAAGAAAAGGGAATTGTTTGTAAAATGGTTGGGATACCCAACTTCGTTCAATTCGTGGATCAAACAGAGTCAGCTCACCTATAAAAGAAAGTGAACCTCTGAAGTTTCTTCAAAATGGAAGAAGGATCGAACGGTTCTTGGCCTCTGTTTGGTAAAAGAATTCCAAGGAGCGAGATCACTTATTTTTCACAAATAATCATTTTGTATATCATCATCATTACCAGTGTCGTTAATCTCACTCTCGAAAACACAGACAGCAAGTTGTGGACTGCTCTCTTGAGTAGTAGCATAGGATATTTGTTACCAAATCCAACCATTTAGAAAAAGTAATGTTTTATTTGACTCTACCAAGTAATAGTTCTATGAACGTGTTTCCAGAAAACACGTTGACTACGTACACCACTCAGTTATCACAACCAGTGAATCTCACGGGAGAATGGGAAGTAGGTCTGGCAGAGATTCAGTATCCAAATACTTGGTTCAATATTCGTGGAGAAGAAGCTTTCGTTACAGTGTTCTGGTCTTCGAAAAAGAATTACCGACTTACTCTCAAGGAAGGTCGTTATTCGGATCCCGTTGATGTGATACGAGCTATCGATGGTGTTAAAGAATTACTCTTGCCTCGTCACGATAAGGTAGCTTTTGAACTGGATGAAGTGACTGGTAAAGTTCGTATCACGGTACGTGATGGAGTCGTGGCCACATTGAGCCCTACTCTTCAAAATATTTTGGGATATAATGAGTGTGTTTTTAAATCAGGAACTTACAATTCTTCCAGAGTTGCCTATGTCAACCAAGGATTTTATTCACTCTATGTATATTGTGACTTGGTTCGTGACCAAGTCGTAGGAGATACAAGAATACCACTTCTTCGTATCGTACCCATGCATGGGAAATATGGGGATATCATCTCTAAAACATTTGAGAATGTGTATTTGTTGAGTTATGGACCAGCTGCCAAGAAGTCACAACTGACTAATGCATTATGGTACAAGGATACGGCCGGACACATGGAAGATTTGACAGATGATAACAAGGGATTTCTTCTTCGAAAGAAATTTATAGAGAAAAGTAAAATCGTGGACATGACTGGAAGATTACATTTGGACATGTTTTCCAAACTCGTTACTTGCTGAATGGAGTTAATGTTCATGTTAAAATGAATAGAGCCAAAGATGCTTTCGCATTGATGGCCGATACGGCTACATAGAAGATCAAAATTCTGGATGAATCCATGTTTGTACGCAAAGAGAGACTCCAATCATTTGTGAGAATGGCTCACGAGAAAGCACTAACAAAAGCAACTGCAAAATATCCTATCGATCGTGTGGAAACCAAGGTGTTTTCAGTGCCGAAAGGAAATCTGAGCATTACACAAGAAAACTTATTTTTAGGCCAACTACCTAAACGCATCGTAGTGGGATGTGTAGACAACGATGCTTTCAATGGAAACTTTTCAAAGAATCCATATAATTTCAAGAACTACAAAATCAATTACTTGGCATTGTACGTGGATGGGCAGCAGATTCCAGCCAAACCATTACTACCTAGATTCGAACAACAAGAAGTGGCCAGATGTTATGCAACTCTGTTCCAAGGAACTGGACAAATGTATGAGAATGAAGGAAACCACATCAGCCGAGAAGAGTACATAAATGGATACACCCTATTCGTATTCGACCTGACTCCAGATCTTTCACATGGACAACACTTCGACCTGGTGAAGAGAGGAAACTTGAGACTAGAAGTCCATTTCGAAAACCCATTACCAACCACAATCAACGTACTGGTGTATGCAGAATTCCAGAACATCACAGAAGTGGATAAGAATTACTCAACATGAACACGTTGCAGTTAGAGAATGCACTTCGATCAGATAGTTGTTTGAAGAGAATATGTTTGGGTGTATTTTCAAGAAACAAATTACCAAGAAGATTACCAGATCACAGACCAGTGGCTTTGATAGTCAACACGGATCCAGACCACAGAAAAGGAGAACATTGGGTGGCTCTCTTTGTGAGTCACCACAACGCAGAATACTTTGATTCCTATGGATTACCACCACAACACAGACCATTCGAGAATTTCCTGAATAAGAATTCCAGATATTGGAAGTATAATACGAAACGCCTTCAAGGACCATTACCAGTGTGTGGACAATACTGTCTGTTTTACTTGAAACATCGCTGTCGCGGTGTACCGATGGAAACCATATCCAACATGTTTACCACTGATCTAACGGATAATGATCTGTTGGTTAATGACGTCATAGAGGAAACCAGCCACTAGATGTCGCTGCATTGAAGGAAAACTATAAAAAACTGGTGCACTTGGTGTTCAGCTCATTTGTGTTTCGACAGCCAAAGAAGAAGGATGTCTACTAATGTGACCGTCTTCAAACTTAACAACGATTTACAGATTCAACTGTTCAAGAACGACGTTGGGTTCCAGTTTACCACCAGAGATTGGGAACAAGTGACCAAAGCAGTGGATATTGCAAAGAAGAGAAGTCTTGAAATAGGAGAACCCAAACCAAAAAGAGAAAGAAAACCAAAGAAGAATGAAGATAAAAAGGAATGAAGATAAAAAAGGATTGAAGAATGTTCACTATTCCATGTTTGATCAGGATGGCACTGAATGATTATCAATCAAGAAACCAAGAAACAAGAAATCCAAGAGACTTTGTAGAGAGAATGAGCGTTTCATTCGAAACGTATTTTCGTGATGTTCCGCCACCGGTACTAGAGCAGTTATTACGTGGAGAAGATAAAATACGAAAGAAAACAGAACAAAGACCACCAAAACACATCAAGTATGCATTGGAGAAAAATCGTCTCAAGACATTTCAATTCATGTTACAAAGTGAAAGTGTGAAAACCCCGAATGAACTGACAAAAGCTGGATTCTTTTATTTGGGGACAGGAGACAGAACTCAATGTTTTCATTGTGGTATTATTGTTCGTTTCTGGGAAACAGAAGATGATGTTATAGAAGAACACAGAAAATATTCTCCAGACTGTTATTACATTCATAATTTACCACCTGCATTCATGGACGTTGAAAAAGAAGAAGAAATGGCCATCGAAGAAGAAGAAATGGACAAATCATTTCAAGAAGAAGATTAACGGAGGACAAAATGTAGTGTGTGTTTATTAGCTGGAGCCAATGTCGCTCCGCGACCATGTAACCATTTGTGCTTGTGCAAAGACTGCTGTAAACCACTCAGAAGATGTCCAATCTGCAGAAAGACTGTTTATGAATATCTGACAATCTACATACCATAAAAAGATGTATTTTTGTTGATGAATAAAAGAAATTTAAATTTATATTTAGTGTTGTTATTTTTTAACTTTCCATCGAAGTACAAAGAAAAATTAAAATGAGGGATAGTAAATTAGACCTCGTACGACACATCTGTTGGGTAGATCCTCATATGAGTATATGTTGGAACTTAGCTTCATGGCCTTCATGTACACATATGGGTCCTACTTATAATTTAAATAATGGATTTTGGGTAAATTTGTCCTATAGCTCTACGTGCTACTCTTAATAGGGAAATAAAACGTCATGGGATAAAAAAAAAATGGGAACATTACTCCACTTCAAACGAACTCACCCCCTCGGTATTACGTGCTACTCCTAATAGGGAAATAACACGTCATGGGATCCAAAAAAAAGGGGATTCTTGAAGAATTCGAAATAATACAACTTGACGGGTTTATTTGGATAATTAAATGAGGATTCTGGGAAAATCCGAACCAGAAAATTACTCCACTTCAGTCGAATGCACCCCCGATACCCCCTTAGTACTATAGCACTACGTGCTAAGCCGATAAATTGGGGAAATAAAGTCAATTTCGGTGATTTTGGGTGGATTTTGGTGATTTGGAAGGATTGTCGGGTTGTTTGTGGTAATTAGATTTACTCTTCTACAAAGGAACACACCCTCTGAACATACCCCGTCTTATTGCAGAAAAATTGGGTAACATAGCAATCACGTGCTACCATAGAAACCAAGATGGCGGCCTCCAGTATACAAAATGGACGACGGAAACACGTATCACCTTAACATCACGCGCTGCGCATGCGCACTCACACCACATATCATTATGGAGATGACGTCACAACATGGCCGCTCACGCGGGTTACCATGACAACACAACATGGCGGCACTAGGTCACGTGACATGACGTCACTTCCGGGGTCCCCCACCGGGGTCCCCCAGAATGGACCTGTCTGGGTACATGACATACTACTGACCTGTTCTCATTACGCGCAAGGGCCACACAGCCTCCAACGTATAACGCATTTTTAGAGAGTGTAAATAGTTGTGAGGACAAGTTTCCCCCATAAACAGACGATCACTCGAAATAATTTTTGAAGCAATACAAAACTCATGCAGCTGAGTGTTGTTGCAGTACTCTTTTGTTTACAGTACACCCACTGTGGACTGGTCACTTTCCGTGGGTGGGCAATATTTCCACGGACGCAATAATGGTAGATTCCAAACACTAATTATAGGAATAATCATCAAAAGTTTAATTAATGAAGCACCAGATACAACCTGGTGATTCATTAATTAAAATTTTACTGATGATGATTCCTATTACCTGGTAAACGCATGCATGGACATAACTGCCAATGCGTGGATTACGACAAGTCCACGGCGACGGTCCTGTACTTGAAAAAAAGATTACGAGAAAACCGTTCTAGTCTTTACAACACGATAACAGGACATTTTGTTCAGAATATGGGTGTATTTGGATTAGAGAACGTTGATAAAATACACGGAAGGCATGGTGACAATAGAAAAAAAAATTAAAAAGCAATTTTTTGAATACAAACAATTGATAACTAATGAACTTAATCTCTCAACGGTAAGCTGATATTGCTCTTGTTGGCATTACGACCAATGCAATACATTGTCAAATAAAAGCATGGCTTTAACCCTTTACCCAACGCAGACGATATCAAAATTTATCATTTTAAATATAATTTTTTCAAATTTTTCAAACAATTTCAACAAAACCATATCATGTGACCCCTCGTTGGAACGAGCTCGTTCCAACGAGGGGTCACATGATATGGTTTTGTTGAAATTTTTTGAAAAATAATATTTTTTCAACTGCTGAATTTGCATATTACGCGGGCGGATGCGGCCGATTCGTTGGGTAAATGGTTAGGCCGAAAATATCCGTTAAATACACTCCATTCAACCCATTATATCAAAATGCCTATTTACAAGGTCCAACTTTAAAAATATTCCTCTGAATAGTCTGTTATCGGAAGTGTGGTTTCTTCTTTTACCAATCAACTGTTTCGCCAACATAATATATAATCATGTCCAGTATAATCTACAGTTAGTGAATTGCAACAGAAAGGGTTCATTCTTCGATGAAAACATCCTCGGCGCCAAGACGCCACGGATAATTATTAAACTCGGGAAATCTACACTTCTTCCTACATTCTACCGAATATAAAGTGATTACAGACAATTATGGGATAGACAGATAATAACTGCTATCTTTCAATAAGTATATCATAATTATCTACGCGAGTGAAAACTTGCGGTCACGAACGATATAATTCTGTTGCCTGCTTAATTGGGAGACAAAATTGTAAATTAATTAATGCTATTTTACCGTATTTAATTCTATTGAACACAAGTGTCAATAGCTACAGAAAAATGAATGCAAATGGTTAACAAGAAAGCTATAGTTGAGTCGAAAAACTCGCGTTTTTATCTTGGTGAAAACAGAACATATAACCCTCTTTCCGGGACTCTATCTTCAGTGGCATACAAATTTGGGCACCCTCCAAATTCAGAGCACTCAGGAGTTCGTCGAACATTTCACGTTTTATCACACATCTATTAATGTAAAACACGGCATCTCCACTGTTCTGCCTGCACGATAAAAATAAAGTTGTATCGCACACGTGGTGATACAAAACACGTTCGATTTCATTTCCAAAGTAAAAAGAGAAGGAACCCGTCTAAATAAATCACATCAATCAATCATTGGGCGAATTTACCGGAGTCGAGATGGCTTGGAAATCGTCCCCAGTTCCTCATTTAGATTTGTTTTACCCGGGATATTTAAACAATCAGATTAGAGTCAAAAATTTACAAAATAAAAATAACATTCTGACTGCCTGTTCCTTGACAAATACTTTCCACAACTGGTCACCATACGATGAAGGAGTGTGCTAAATTTATTAGCTATTTAAACTTTTTGTCATGTTATTCCCCGCAGTTTAGACAATATTTGACGTTCGATCACCGTGACCGTGACATTGATCGGTGTCAATTGGTTTCGACCAACTGAATGCCATAAAAATTAAAAAGCAAATTAGGGTTGGTACCCAGCCAGCTAACAGTGATGTCTTGTTGGCAACGAAGGAGACATAGCAATTGACCACTTAAAAAGTGCTTTTAGTTCAATTTTCGTGTAGACTGGTTGTTACATTGGAGGTGTGTAATAAATACAGAACCGCACATGCTTTTGAACGGGTTAGGAATGATCACACTCAATTACTTTGGCCCAGGATATCACTCGAGCTCGTTCCAAGGAGGGGTCACATGATATGGTTTTGTTGATGAAAGTTTTTGAAAAAAAGGAAAAAAAAATAATTCAACTAACGAATTTTGCTATTGTCTGTGTTCGGTAAAGGACAAAACTAAATTTGGTCCTCTGTCACCGAACCAGTTTAACAGCGCATCACAAGGTACGGGAATACGATAAACAGAGGTGACAAGTCAAACTTTGTACACAATTGATCTATGGCAGAAATTCTATTGCCCGCCATCCATTGGTCATTTCAAGACATTACATGCAATAAATGAATTAAGAGATGACCTAGGGGCTTCCACCAAGCATGTAAATCAATATGTTAAACAAACTTATCAGACAGCCAAACACCATCATCTGAATTGAGTTTATTTGATTATGAGTCTGGTCGCGCGAATAAAACATCTGATTATTCAGCAAAGAAGAATTTTGACGTGTACCCCGTTCGAGAAAATGAGATTATTGACTGGTCACAATGGTAATAAAATAATTTGTTTTGATTAGACGTGTTGTTCTATAGACTGGAATCTAACATTGAAAGCTAACTTTGTCGCCATTAAATATCTGCCGGCTTTGGCCAACGTCGGAAAACATAACATTATTTGATAATCGAATTTGAGTCTGTATTTTCGATTACTCACGAGCCCAGAAACGCCCGCCGTGCTATCAAACGAAAATCAATGCGACACCAAGATAAATGTTCACATGCTCCGGTCAGTAAATAACTTGATCATTTCTGCTCCTATAGACAGAGTCGATATGCAGATGCAGTTAAAGTACGTGAAACGATGTGAAGTTTAACATCTCAGAAATGACCGTGTGCATGGCTAGTCTATTCAGGCGTCTGCGAGTAAACTCAAATTTTAAAAAGCTTTAAATACAGTCCAGTCTGTTATCCATCTCCCCCCAAAAAGCCTGGAAGCAGAGCATTCAGTCTTTACTGTGATAGAAATTTTTTTATCTTCACCGGTATAATTGAAATCGGCAACCAGTGCCAGGATGGGCTTTCTCTCAATGGGCAGCATCATTATAAATGATTGGCTTAATACTTCGTTGTAATAACGATATAGTCATTGCTGCTGAAAATAACCTTAAACAGCGATATAAAGCAAACGACAAACAAAACTCACAAATGCAGAACAGTGAAATAACTGGAAAGCAATTTGATAATGATTTTTCATAAGAGGCAAGATAACAGGGTATTAGAGTGATATTACTGCAGCATAATTTCTTTAAAGTGACAAAATACGAGAGGTGTTTCGCGAAATCTAAAGAACATCGAAAAACATTAAAATCCACTAAATTTCATTTTTTGTTTTGCAACATACTTACTCCGCAAAGAAATGCTGAATTTTCTGTAGTTCTAATTACGGGAACACGTAAACTAGATGGCTGTGTGCACCGAACGTGTCGCAAACTGCCTTCAAAAAAGAAACTTCTCAAAAAGATAAAGAAGATAAAAAGATCGTATCATATGCTTGTACAACCAAAACACGTACTGCTAAACATTCTATTGATAAACAATGTGACCGCCATCCGAAACCAACAAGCCTGGTTTATTTCGTAGAAGACATTCAGACACTACAAATGATGTCATGGTCAAAAAAGGTAGGGTAATCCAACGTCACAAAGAGAAATGGCTAATTGATATAGTGCATCTCGGTCAACATTAAATATAATAACAGTGTAAGTTAAGTTGAACAACTTCACAACTGTCACTTTCTCAAACTCGATGCAAGATATGCTGAAAAGCAGTGCTAAAATACTCGGGATCTCAAATTGTGTTCGAAGAATTACAAGTAGAAGAGTTCAGTCAGCACTGTCGTAGTCGTGTTCTGAAAAGGTATATCTTTACCCAACACAGCAAAGGACGCTACTAAGAAACGACAAGACAGAAGCCGCATTGATAGGCACACATGCAAAAGTCACTCCACTCCTTAACCATCACTTGGCAGTCGGTAATTCAGTCATCCCTTTCAGAAACTGCGTTAAGAACCTCGGGGTTCATATTGACTCTAGCTTAACAATGAATGAGCAAGTTGGACACATCTGTCGCTCTTCGTATCTAGAGCTTAGGAGAATAAGTGCCATTCGTCATCTTTTAACAGAAAAGACAACTGCACAACTTGTCTGTTGTTTTGTCTTATCTAAACTTGATTATTGTAACTCTTTGTTAGCTGGCTTGACATTGAAGCAGCTCAACCGACTTCAAAAGATTCAAAACCACGCTGCTAAACTAATATTCCGTAAGGCCAAAAGGGACCATGTAACATCTTTGCTGAAAAAGCTTCACTGGCTCCCAGTCAAGGCTAGAATCGAATACAAAATTGCCCTTTTAGTATTTAAATACTTCAATGATAACCTCCCAGTCTACCTCTCTACACACCTTAAAGCATACACACCAACACGCTCGCGGCGCTCTAGTGCTGATAACAGAGTTCTTACCTGTTCAAAAATGAACTTAAAACACTGGGGACAACGGGCCTTCTGTTTTCAGGCACCTGAAATCTGGAACAGTCTACCGTTCCATATTCCACACAGTACATCCATTCGGGGTTTTAAAAAGTGCCCGAAAACATCCCTATTTATAGACTCATTTGGCACTTAAAAACATAATTTGTTTCTTTTCATTTTTCAGTCTGCAGCTCGTTACTTATTTTATGAAGCGCTTTGAGCCTACCTTTTCAACGGGGATAGAGCGCTATAGAAGTGCTATTATTATTATTATTATTATTAAGAACGCAGTTTCCAATCGCTCACTGAAATGAGCTCATCGAGATCATTTCAATGAGCGATCAGAAGCTATATTTTGGAGTCAGAATTGAAAGCAATATAAAATAGATAGGCGATTTTTGTGAATAACTTTGGATGGACATGGCTGTTACGCCAGGTAAAAAGTCATAACTGTTGTCGTTGCTTCAGACGCAGCCGAAGATACTTCAAAGCTAAAGTTTATTGAGAAAAAGGCATTTGAATCAAGTTACATGGCATGTGCAGAAGTAAGATGCAGCATCAAAACCATCCTTCAAATCATTAATAAAGGTTTAAGGCAACGCTTCGAAGTAATATTAGAGTTGTTAAAGTCGATGCTGGAGTTTATATTAGCAAGATATTAAAAACGTTTATTGAAAGAGATTTGCGACGAATGTTTGGAGCTGATCAAAAATGAAACATGGTCTTTTACAAGACAGTACTCCAAGAGTAATCTCAGAACAGAGGTGAATGCTTCATCTAATCGCCAAATCTTATTTTTTAGACCAGAGATGAGGATGCGCAAATAGACCGGATCCAGAGTAAAGCTTTGCACCGAAGGATTTAAGGCCCCTTCAGTAAAGACATATATTCACCCTGACTGGGGCTGAATGAGCCAGATGAATGTAAGAAACTCTACCAACCAATAACTTAACCCTTTGAACTCTAGTGATATATTCCATGCCAGTTCAATGAAAGCACTGGGGGGGGGCGCGGTTGCGTTGTGGTAACCGGTTCTCGTCAGATCACCGAAGTTAAGCAACGTCGAGCCCGGTTAGTCCTCGGATGGGTGACCGTCTGAGTGATCGACTCGGACTCTCGCGTTGTGTGCTTGGGCAAGGCACTTAACCCCGATTGTCCACATGGGGGCACGATGACGCCGTGTACTGAGGCGTACTGCACGTCGATGGTGCGCATGTCTTCAACCAATCTAACCCTGCCTGTGCTGCAGTGCAGAGTTACGATGTTGGGGAGCTGGCAGCTGCTCGTCGTTGCTCGGTGGTTCTCTCCGGGTACTCCGGCTTCCTCCACCCGTAAAACTGTCACGGTCATGATTAGCCATTGTGCATAAGTATGCGACCTGAAACACCAATAAATAAATAAATAAATAAATAAATAAATAAATAAATAAATAAATAAATAAATAAATAAATAATGAAAGCACTCGGAAGAGTCCATTTTTATTACATGGGGTTAGACCAATTAATATTTTCAACGTGCAGCCTTAGGGCTGCACGTTGAAAATATTGATTGGTCAACACTACACATTTATCTTGTATCTATCCCTCTTAATGACATTATCACGTAGCTTGTGATCCGGTCTGGGGTTCAAAGGGTTAATATAGAACATTGGGAATCAATCGGAATAGGTTTATATGCAATCTTTGAGGTTTTGTAAAAGAACAGTTACTGGTAATGAATGGAAAGAAGTTATCAAAATACAGATTGATCTTTAAAACGAGAGTAGAAACCATCTACGCCACCATCGGACAGTGCCATGGCTGCCGAAATTATTTCGAGGTGGTAAATGATGGAAACGAGAGTGAAATATGGATAGAAGCACAGTACAGGCCCGCGCCACTTTCATATTGCTTTAAGTTTGCGTTTGAGTCCTTGTTCGATTGGATATTTCCACAAGTAAATTTTGTAAACGATTGTCCATTTGGGAAACGCTTCATCTGCTTCAGACTCACATGATTAGTAAACTTTTGACCTGGGGCCAATACTATAAAACTTTTAGAAATTGTATTTTCTAGAATTGTATTTTCTAGTTATGACTTTAAATATAGGTTAAAATGAACCATTAACATTTTCTAAGATGTGGCAATTTGGCAGTTGACCCTTTGATGCATCAATTGAATAAAATATGTCAACAGTTTTTTTTTAAATTTTGTTTATGTTTTCATTCTGTTTATGAATGAGCCAGATGAATGTATTTTCTATACGGTAATGTGTTCTATGGGGCTGCTGAGTGTTAACAATTACCTAACGTACATGATATCAAAATCTGTTATTCAGTTAAACTTTTTTCAAAGTTTTCAAGAAATTTCAACTAAAACAAATCATGTGATCTCTCATTGTAATAAACCATTCGAATGCGTTCAAATGAGGAGTCACATGATTTGGTTTTGTTGAAATATTCTGAAAAATGCTTTTTTTTTCAACTGCTCGATTTGTAAATAGCGATTTGTTAGGTAAAGGGTTAACAACGTTCAGAAAAAGTGGAAACAACGTGATTCATTTTACATGATAGTCTTATTTGTATGTCAGCGTAGGAATAAAGAAAATCCGCATACAACTGCGTAATCGTGGCCCTTTGTTCTGGCGAGCTGTTTCACAGACTATGTCCAAGCCTGAAAATAAGCCGACTGTCATCTGCAAAATGAGGTCCCAAGAGGGTGAATTTGGTGATGCTACCCTGCACAGCAGGGTAGCATCACAATCTTTACCCTCTGTGAACCTCAGTCTGAATCAAGGTCTCAAGCCAAAACAGAAAGATGTACCTGAAGGATAAATTGGCCCACTGTATGGGATGGCATCAGCACATTCACCCTCTAGGAACCTTATTTTGCAAATGACAGGTTGCTTATATTCAGGCTTAACTCTGTCGTGTCAATTAGGGTCTGTCAAAGTGGAAAATTCGAGACGAATCGAATCTTGAATCAAACATGGCTGTCAATTTCGACATTTGAAAAGATTTACGGGGAAAGTGAGCCCCTTTTAATTTTCTAAAACTGTCAGTAAATTTAATACTAAGGCTACCGGAATTTCATATAAATGTTAGCAAAATTGCATCATCGATGTGCGTACAGTTTCACAAGTTTCGGGCTTTTTCTTGTAGAGTAGTATAATAATACAAAAGCTGAACTTTTACACTTTTTTCCCAATCAGTTTGAAAGTTTGACTCTTATTTTCTATTTAAACCCATTTAAAGAATAATGAAATGGCATTTTCACCATCTTTGGATGTTCTGTAACCTTTTTTCTGTTCATTATATCAACAGTGTGGGCATCGTGACATATACAAAAGACATTACCCTTTCCCTTAGTGTAATGATCTGGGGAAAAGATTTGCTATTTTTTTCCTGGCAAGAATAAAAAAATTGCAAATTACTGTAAAAACACATTCGCGAAACAAGGAGAAAAAGCTGATAGTTACTTGGTTGCTTCTAATTGGCTTACAATAAAAAGTAAGTTTCCTTTTATAAATATATAATTACATCTCGTTTTATTTTCTACTTATGTCATAGGTGTTTTCTCACCATTTGCATACTTTTGAACTGGACCACCCGTCTAAAAATATCAGAGGAGATATCGAAAGTTAAATTTCAGGACGTGATATGTCAGGTATGCGATGCAAGGCATTGTTAATCAAACTGAATGTCTAACAAAATCGGATGAAAGGATTATTTTGTTTATTAGTTATTGACAGCGTATTGGGCGAACCCAACCGTTTGAGTTATTCGCTATATAACTACACTCCCACTTTTGTACCATACTGAAAATAATGACAGGAATTCCTGTTATTATTTCCGGGATGATTCCGAAGTTAGAGTGTAGGCCTGCAGCGAAATAATAAAAACAGCTTGCTTTCTAATTTATCCGATAACCCTCCCGATTTTGAAGGCTGTAACCGTCGTAGTCACGTTGTGTCTAGAGGTTCAGGTTGGTTTCATGCGCCCTGAGGCGACATATTTTAGGAATTTCCAACAAAATAATTCAAATATTTAACTGTCGCATACAAGCTTGAGCGGCATTTAAATCTGCGCTTCCAGGCCACTGAATATTTCCGATCTGTCATTTTCTTGCTGGAAGATCCGGCAGCGATGCATCAATTGAATAAAATAGGTCAACAGCTTTTTTCTAAAAAAAATATTTTTTTTACCTTAGAGGCGTATGTTCGCTGATCACATCACCTCCGAGTAACTCAAAATGCATTATTCTGTTCTGTTGCACTGTAGGGAACAGAGGATATAAACATTAGCAAACAACGTAGACACAAGCACCAAGACATGCATACTTTCGACCAATGCAGCTACCAAATGGACAATCTTCAATTTGCATTTGGTTCACACCCTTCGACTGCCTCGTGCCCTTGGACGAGACACGCCAATCTGCTTGTGCTCGTCGAAGGTTGATATTATGTTAAAGTACGCGATATTTAACCCTTTGAAAATGGCGGCCGCTTTTCCGACCAAGAACACGATACGTCATAACGTCATTAAATAGGATGGCTGTTCAGTAAACGTATGGGGTAGACCAATCAATATTTTCAACGGGCAACCCTGAGGCTGCACGTTGAAAATATTGATTAGTCTACCCCAAATAATGAATATGGACTCTTCCAATTGTTGCCATTGAACTGGCATGGAAGATACCACCAGAGTTCAAACGGTTAAATTACGGGTGCAAAAATTAAATGCGCCGTCTACTTTGCGCCGGTACACGAATTCCTTCACCTCCTCACTTGTGTTTTTTCCAGTCTGTGAAAACATGTGTTCGTTAGTTTGTTCATTGGAGTTTAATGACACATTCAACAGCCAGGGTCAAGTCGTATCCAAAAGTTTTATGCGTGGAGGAAGCCGGAGTATCTAGAATGAATCACTTAACAACAGTAATTATCGCAGCTGGCAACATACAATCCTGGCACGAGCAAGGTTAGCATCGAATAAAGACAAATGAACCGCCATAATGCCATATTTCTTAGTATAGTACTGCGATCAGTAAATTAGAGTCTGAGTCAAAAATGGAAAAGTCTCAGAACTAAACTACACAGAAAGAGAATTTATGGAGATTTATTTTCGGGAGTAAAAATATCTTGAAAGAAATCAGAAATGGAGTTTTGTAAACAGCATTTAAGTATTTTCATACAGGAATCAGATAAAAATTTTCAAGAAACCAGAAATAACCTCAGTGCATACCATTTAACGTGTTTTCTAAAGGAATCAGAAATGGACACTGAAGAAATCAGAAAAAAATCATTGTTGTATACGTGTACTGTATTTGATGAGTTTCATGCAGAAAGAACAATGGTTTGCAAAAATCCTCTGAAATTTAACCCCACCTCTCATATTTCAAACCTTATTTTCGTTCCAGGTCAATACGTGTCATGGTGATAGCTTAATCATATGATTTTGCTATTTGAAAGTGAATATATATTTTTTGTAATCTTTCTCACTCGGGCAAAAGGCGAAAAGATAGGTATATGACGGACCCCGAAAACATATTTATCACTTAAACAGACCAGCACAAATAATTCATGCGCTGCTAATTAAGCATGGAATTTTAAGGCCATTAGGCGTTTGTGTTGAACGCCATAATGCACTGTCTGGTAATAGATTGAAGGAAGTAAAGCCAGTGGCCTCGTGCAGTCTGTATCTGTGATGTAATTATGTCCAGTTAATATACTACTCAAAGTTTGCTAAGCACCAAGTATATCCAACTACCTGTTTTACGTTTTAGTTGAAATATTGAAATGAAAAGTGTATATATTTTTTATTTAATTATATCTTTAATGATTTAAGTATAGAAATTAAGATTTTATTTGTGTTTGACATTATTTCTTAGCTTTTGAATACGATAACCATGGAAAATGGATATTATTGGTAAAGAGGAATTTTTCAATTTGCCAAAAGGTTGACGGAGCGAACAGGTATGGGTTCATTTTCGAGTATGAGACCGATTACTGTTAATTACAGCTTGACAACTCCTTCTCATGCTCCCAGTCAGGTTCCTGGTGGTCCTTTCTGGGATGTTGTTCCATTCTTGGACCAGCATGGCACCAAGCTCCTGAACACTTCTTGGCTGGACTTTACAAGCTGCAACTCATTCCAGACATATTCGATTAGATTGAGGTCAGGGGATCTTGCTGGCCAGTCCATACGCTCAATCCCCTCCCTCCGTCTGTAGTCCCCGATAGCATGGGAAAAATGAGGACGGGCTTTATCGTCAACCAGAATGAATCTATCACCCACTGCACCTGCATACAATCTGACGTGGGCATCCAGGATCTCATCAATATACCGTCGTGCAATCAATGTACCACGTTCAAGGACACAGAGCTCTGTACGTTCATCCCAGCTGATGCCGCCCAGACCATGATTGACCCTACACCATAGCGGTCATGCTCAACAATGTTGGCTGCATGGAATCGCTCTCCTGGTCTTCTCCATACCCTAGAACGCCTATCTGTGTGGTCTAGACAGTACCTTGACTCATCTGTAAAAAGGACAGGTCGCCAATCTTCTCTGGTCCATCCAACGTGGTCCATGGCCCATTCATATCGTGCCCGCCGGTGGTTCTGGGACAGTGGAATGCGAATACATGGTCTTCTCGATCGGAGACCACATTCGTGCAACCTTGCCCGGATAGTCTGCGTCGAAACATTTACCCCGGATGCATTCTGAAGGTCACTGCGAAGCTGGGTTGCTGTGGCAAAGCGGTTGCTACGGGCCTGAATGATCAAAAACCGGTCTTCAGCTGCAGATGTTGCCCTGTCTCTGCCACCACCATGCCGTCTTACTGGTGTGTCATACTGCTGAAATCTTGCCCAGGCTCTGGTGATCACCGTATGGTGCACACCAAGGGCTTCACCAACCTGACGATGGGTAGCTCCTTGCTCCACCATCCCTACAGCGCGCCACATTTCTGCTTCAGACAAATGTCTTCTTACATTTGCATTCGCCATATTCAATCATTAAATCATTAAATCACAAGGGTTTGTGTTGAAATGAAGATTGAGACCCTATACATGTCATGTACATGTGGACAGTACACGAAAGCATCATGAAAATCAAGGGGTACATGCTTTCCATGACTGTCACGAAAAGTCTGCCTGTCAAGAGAGCTAATGTAAACACTGGGGATCATCTCAATACATTCCTCAATCATATCCACCAAAAATATCGCAAATATGTCACACGAAAATTTCACAATGATGTGTCAAATATTAGGTGCTTCGCAAACTTTGAGTAGAAAGGTAATTATCGTAAAAACAGTACATCGTACATGTTCTAAACACACTCCCATATAACAAATCTGGTCTGTCATCGCATGTCAATGTGTACCAAAAATACGAGACTTTCAAAGAAACGTAAAAGAGAAATCTAAATTAAGACAGATCTGAGCGGACAAGTTCACGAGAAGCACGTAAAGTGGGAATTAATGTCCTTGCGATCGAATAAGAGTCGGGGTTTTTCTCGAAAAATTTCATTCCAGTCTCAAGGCATGTAAGACTGCGGGTCGTAGGCGAGAAGCTGGGGGTGTCCTATGCTATAGGCTACAGGAGGTGCCACATCGATGCGAAAGTATAGGCACGTTGTAATGTAAAGAAAGCTACAGAACTCAAATATAGAGTGGGAACAGTCGGGGGCGAAGTCGGTTGCTATAGATGAGTGTAGGATCAGAAATATGAAGTACGAGTTTCGGGAGCTCGCAAATATTTGCATTTAGATAGACGGTATTACCTGTTGTAGAAGGCAAGCCATACGTAGACAGAGTTGCATTTGCCTTATAACATTATCCTGGGGTAAATGGAGGGGAGAACATAACCCCTAAATGGCGACTACTTGAGTGTAAAGCGTCCAGACGAGTGACTATACATTGGTGGCCGTGCGACGGCAATGGTAGAGTGAAATCCCGTCACATATTAGAGGAAAGGCATCTAAGAAAGTGACCACACATTTGTGGCCGTGCAACGGTAGTGACAGAGTGCAGGTACAGTTGTTTGTTCGTGAAAAGGCGACCAGAGTCAAGACACACTACATTGAGCCGAGAAGCTCAAACACAAGCGGCAAGGAAGAAGTAACAGCGAAAGGAAGAAACAACAAGCGACAACAGAGAACGCGGGCACGCAAAGTGACTCACAAGCTGTGTGGGTGGGGTGTGATTGACGTTTGTTTTTCTTTTATTCATTGAATTTCATGTAAGTCACACGTTACTATAATTATCTATATATTTTAAAATTGTTATGTTCAGTGAACCCCTGTTGATTAAGCTTTTGATGAAAAGTCACTGACCCTTTCAGGACAAGAACCACTCCAACAGAAACGAAATGGGCGAGTTCGACGCGGAGAGATATACGTTCACGCACGGATTCAGGCAACACTCTTGGTGTCGAGGCTGAAGACACTGCGTGAATCTATTTCCCCCTGCAACGACAACGCCCCAGTTTCCGACAATATGTCTAAAATGCAAGTGTGTTCTGCTTTTACAATTTTGACTCCGCCCTTTTTCATAATTTTTGTTGGGGCCACATTTTGGGCATTCAAATTTACATATGAATTTTAGAAATGCATTAGAAGGTCAAAATTGTAATTAACAATATCACTGCATTCAGCGAACAACAGCAGAGTGACTCAACATGCCTTGGCACATATTTTGATCCCTTAGTGCGTTTCATCTTGATTTTCGAAGGATCTAAGTTGATAATGTCATACTATGCTTGAGATATCAGCATGGCCATATTTCAAAATTTTTGGCTCTGGCTATTTTTTTAGCCTTAGATTATACCATGGTCTAAAAATGGACGGGGACAAAGAGTTTGAAAGTGGGTGACAAAATGCATATATGAGCTTTGGAAATGCATTTCGGCGTTATAAATGCAATTTCCAGTACTTACGAAAGGTGCACTCAGTGAACCCAGTGAGCTTGACCCATATTTTGAACCAGCAGCTCATTTCAACCCATCTGCTGTTGATCCCAGGGCCATTAGTCATAACATGCTTGAGATATGATCGTGACACACTTTCAAAATGTTTGGCCCCCGCCTACTCTTTGGGGTGTAAACATACATGTTGGAACATTGGGAATACATTGGGGTCACAAAATGCGGTTCCCCGCAATTCTAAAAAATGCACTCACAACACCTGAGTGACCTCAGTGCTCTGGGCAATATTTTGAACCTCCGTTGAATTTCAGCTCATTTTGTGCTGGCCCCAGATCCAGAGGTAATACCATGCTTGCGATGAGCGTGACCCACTTTCAGAATGTTTGGCACCACCCACATGTTTTAGTGTAAAAATACACCTCGGGAATGCATTAGAAGTCATAAAATGCGGTTTCCAGCAATTCTAAAAATTCACTCATTACCCAAGGATGACCCAGGTGACCATGAGTAATACTTTGAACCTCTGCGGAATTTCGACTCATTTGGCGTTGGTTCCAGGTCTACGGGTATATTTATTTATTTATTGATGTTTAAGGTCACATATTTATGCACAATGGCTAATCATGACCGTGACAGCTTTACGGGTGGAGGAAGCCGGAGTACCCGGAGAGAAGCACCGAGCAACGACGAGCAGCTGACAGCTCCCCAACATCGTAACTCCCGCACTGCAGGACAGGCAGGGTTAGATTGGTTGAAGACATGCGTACCATTGACGTGCAGTACGCCTTAGTACACGGCGTCATCGTGCCCCCACGCGGGCAATGGAGATGAAGTGTCTTGCCCAAGGACCCAACGCGGGTGCCGCAGGTGGGATTCGGACCGAGGGCCTCTCGGCTTGCAGCCTGCACCTCTACCTACTGAGCCACCGCGCTCCCAGGTCTACAGGTAATACCATGCCTGAGATATGAGTGCGACCCATTTTCAATATGTTGACCCTACTCACATTTTTGAGAATAACAATACATGCATGAACCTGGAGAATGCATGAGGGGGGGGGGGGGGGGGCGTGAGGGGGTCGGCAATTTCCAGCAATTATGAAAAATGCATTCCATGATTCCCGGATGACCTCAGTTACCTTGACCCATATTTTGAACCATCACTGAGTCTCCACACATTTGGTGCTGCTCCTGTACAAACCTTGGGGGTAAGAGTGTGAATTTAACGAACGGCATATGCTGCTCAAGACCTATGGCCAAGTAGGTGCTTCTTGTCAAGTGCCGTCTGCCTATACATGCAGACGTCACTTGACGAGAAACAACTACGGCAATTTTCAGCAATTATGAAAAATGCATTCCATGATCGCCGGATGACCTCAGTTACCTTGACCCATATTTTGAACCATCACTGAGTCTCCACTCATTTGGTGCTGCTCCTGTACAAACCATGGAGGTGAGAGTGAATTTAGCGAGCGACATATGCTGCTCAAGACCTATGGCCTAGTTGGTGCTTCTTGTCAAGTGTCGTCTGCCTATACATGCAGACGCCACTTGACGAGAAACAACTACTTGTATTGCTCAGTATTATCCAAGGAAGCGCGGCGGTTCAGCGGATAGAGCATTGGACTTAAAACCGAAAAGTCGACGTGCCGATCCTAACATTTAATCCTGATTGCCCATGTGGGTGCACGTTGGTGCTGTATACTAAGGCATATTGCACGTCGATGGTGGGCTTTCCTTCAACCGCTGCTAAATCTGCCTGTGCAAAGTTGGAGAGACAGAGAGTTGCTCAGCGCTGCTAGGTAATTCTCTCCAGGTACTTCGGCTTCCTCCACCCGTAAACCTGTATAAAACGATGTAACGCTTGCTGTTGAAAATGTCGTTACACACTATTAAACAAACAATCTATTATTCAAACCTAAAGTGCCAGAGAACTTGCTGTACAACGCCAAATCACAGGCGAGTATACTCGACGACAGGTTTTTGGCCTTTATGATTCATAATTTCTGATGTAATAAACCTATTTGTCAAAATAATTTCACGGCAGATTGCTTTGGATGGACAAACTAATTCTCATGTATACTGAGTCAAAAAAGAAAGTATAATAGAAACAAATGTTACAGAATATCATAAAGGGTGAAATATAATAGTGCTAATGTTGCATGTTTGTGGACAAGAAGTCGCGCAAAGAGTTTAATGACATGTTGTTGTCGTCCACCCAACCGTATACAATTTTGCTACGGATTTCAAAATAGCACCTGCTACCCGAGAATGTCAAATTGAATGGGTGACCGACGATTTTCTTTGTGTTTTGTTGTGCCAGAGAGCCTGTTTTTTGAGAAAACACGCTAGTTTTTGTCTTCCGACATTTTAAAAAATGCCAAGGTTAACCGAAAATCAGAGGTTGCGTGCCATTGGTATGCATGAGGCTGGGATACCTCCAGATGAGCTCGCTGTGGAGTTTGCAGTCACTGTGGCCACTATTTGCCGTCTCACTGGAAGGTATAGAACCACTGGATCTACTGCCGACCGACCGCGTTCAGGTCAACCAAGAGTTACGACCCCTGCCCAAGACCGACACATCAGGACGTCTCACTTGCGGGATCGCTTCCTTCCGGCGACGAGGACAGCAGCAATTACATTACTCCTGGTTGAACTAACAATAGAATCAGTACATAAACTGTCCGCAACAGTCTCGCTGAACACGGCATCCGAAGTAGGCGTCCATACCACGGACCAATCCTTACCCAACGTCATCGTACCGTCAGAATGTAATGGGTACGTCTTCGTGTTCGCTGGACTCAGCAGCGTTGAGCACAGTTCTTTTTAGTGACGAATCATGATTTTGTCTACTGCGCGCTAATGGTAGGGCAAGGGTGTATCGCCGACGAGGAGAACGGTTTTCCGATGCTTGCTTGTGGGAATGCGACCGTTTCGCCGGGGGTAGTGTAATGGTTTTGGCAGAAATTTCCTTGCACCATCGAACGCAGTAGATCTTCATCGATGGTAATCGGAATGGACAGCGATATAGGGACGAAATTCTTAACGCTGTTGTAGTCCCGTTGTTCAACTCTAACGTCGGATTGCAGTTATCCAGCAAGACAATGCCCGATGTCACGTGGCGCGTATCTGTCGTGACTTTCTTCAAGAGCAGAGCATCGAACTTCTTCCCTGGCCCCCACTTTCGCCAGATTTGTCGCCAATGGAGCATATTTGAGATCAATTGGACCGTCGGGTACGACTTCATGATCTTCAGACGTCAGGCGATTTACGTAATGTTCTAAGGCAGGAGTGGAACGTAATACCACAGGGTGACATCCAGAGACTTTTCAGGTCCATGCGCCGTCGATGTCTTGCCATCCAAGAGGCAAACGGTGGACGTACACGCTATTGACTGCATGTGCGAACTTTTCATTTCACCCCATGTCTGAATTGCGACGTTCTGACGTGACGCTGACAACAGTAAGAACATGAAATTCATACAGCTAGACTCGAAATATGAATTTACAATAATTTGTTTGGGATTAAAGTCGATAATACTAAAAAAAATGCTCCTCGAAGTTTATGATACTTTCTTTTTTGACTCAGTATATATTTCGTGCTGGCACATGTTGTTCATCGAAACATTTTACGTGCATGATTTGGTGATTCAAACATTCTTGTGTTTACCACTCAGTTTTAGCAGATCAGGGAACTGAGTGAGAGTGACAAAGGAATGTCGAAAGTCGTTTCATCGTTGGTGAAAGGTTTAGTGTGAGAATGTGTACTTTCTTCTATTATTCTAATTAGCCGAGTTACACTTCTCACCCAAACAACTTGTTAAGTTAATGTTTTTGTTAGAGACCCTGCCGAAGAAAATAATGATTTACGCTACAGCATCAAGAATCTTTCGATTTTACCTCTTTATCTTTCAGATGGGGTCCAGATGTCTTAACCCTTTGAACCATAGCGGCCGTCTTTCCGGCCTGGAACAAGATACGTCATAACTTCATTATATAGGCTGGTTGTTCAGTAAATGTGTGGGCTAGACCATTCAATATATTCAACGTGCATCCCCGAGGCTGCACGTTGGAAATATTGATTGGTCTACCCCAAATAATGAACATGGATTCTTCTAATTGCTGCCATTGAAGTGGCATGGAAGATACCACTAGAATTCAAAGGGTTAAAAAATGATGGATGTGAACAACGATAATTTCCCATTCAAAGTACCTGCTCTTCTAATAATTCAACTGTGCATCCTAGGATCAATAAAATCATGTGAGTTTGGAGATGAAGTGAACGACAAAACAAAATTCGGTGTGAGATGCAAAGGTTACGTTCAGCTCTGGTCTAAAATTTACGCCCTGATCGATTGCAGCGCTTGTACGATTGACAGGATCATAAGTCTTAATTTCAGAAGAAATGACAGTTTCGTTAAAATTCTACCACTGAAAGTGATCATTTGGGAGGATATTAAAAGTTAAAGACTTTTACAAATGATATTAAATTTCCCAGCGTTTGACAATAAAATCAATTGTTCCGTTTCTTTACCCCTCACCTACAAAATCGTCCAAATGCATCAAACGTTATACATAAAATTACCATTCGATTTTAATTCATTTCAATTTATTGTTTCAATTTGTGCTTCTCAAACAAAGATTATAACCCCTCATTGGATCGAGCTGGTGTAGCTCGTTCCAATGAGTGGGTCATAACCTATGATTGTTTTCGTTTCACAAATATGGATATTTGAGCTACTCAAGAAAAAGGTTGCAAGTATCGCCGAATCGTGTTAGTAAAAGCGGGCGAGGAGGGGGGGGGGGGGGGGGGTGGAGACAGGGGACCAATTGATTGCTAAACTTCCGCACACAATCTGGACCTTACTTTTCATAATTAACAAATCGACAGTCAATGTGTTGGGGACGTTGTTGTTTACTTCCGTGCTTGAGTCCCAAGACTAATTGAATAATTTCAACTTGTTTCGAATGTGAAAGATACTAAGTACAACTCATCACAAAGCGAATGATGAACACTAGGGCAGAAACCAATGTGAATAGTGAACAGGCAGTAGAAGAAAAGGTCATGTTTGTGAAAGTAGGATTTGCAATAAAGCTGACAGTTCGCAAAATCGAAGAATCACCGCCATTGCTTCAGAGGTCAATATCAACTGGCGTCCGAATAACAAACAATACGAGCATCGTGCTAATAATTATATAAGTCTTCACATAATGTAATGGTCATATGCGGCTGACGTTATTCACAAAAATTGCTATTCAAAGTTTATGATTCTTTTCCAATTATTGCCCCCCCCCCCCCCCCCCAAAAAAAAAAAAACAAAACAAAACAAAACAAAAACAAAACAAAACAAACAAAACAACATAGCTTATAACCAATCATTGAAACGAGCTGCTTCTCGATCTCTGTCCTATGTAGGTAACATGCTTTGTTTTTGAGGCAAAATGCAAGTTTGTAGCTATTCTGGAAATTTTTTTCAAATGACGTTTCCGAGTCGTATTAGGTAGAAAGTAAAAGAACTCCAGCAAAATCATCACTACTAATAAAATGGCACAAGCATTTTTAGGGATATCGTACTGCTGTATTGTATTGTGATATGGACTTGCATCATCAAAATATTTCTTTACATGTGGTCGAAGTCACTTTCAACATATACAGTTCAATTACTTTTTTAAAATTATACAACCTTCCTGATTGGTTAGTAACAAATGCATCCAGTAGGGTACATTTAACTCCAACGGGGTGTAGGGAGTTCAACGGGGTAAATGAGAATATCACGTGGCATCTAGATGGGGTGTACAGAGATTCTATGGTACACTTCGCCGATTTCCCTTTGACCCATCACCTCAAACATTTTCATCAGTAATAATAAACATTCAGACTCACAAACAAAATGAGTACAATATTGTTTCATGAGAATATTCCGAAACTGTGTACATACCCCCAAATCCGAATTTTACTGTCCAGAAGAGGGATTCTGTTGTGGTGTTTCTATACTACTGATCCGTTGTGGTTTCGAGAAACATGCAACCTGGTTATATAAATTGTCGCTCCAGTGAAACTTATTAACGCACTCGTCAGGATGAATATGATGTTCCCGATTCTCGAAGACACACAGCGCACCACTGCATGTATCGAATACAACATTTATAAAGTCAATCTGTGTCCCACAATGACAACATTTCCCAATGTCCTTGAATTGAAGTCTCCCAAATGTTTGAGTTCAATCGAAGCGAAATAACACCAAATCGTTCTTGTTGAACAATAAAAACTTTTTTTTCAGCTTCTCTAATTGTTACGTTTATCAAGGTGTTCGTCACTGGAATACCGTTTGGGGGTTATACAAAAAAAGAAAATTTGACACACTGAAGGGGCGGGGTAATAAAAGTGTCACACGGTGTCTCATGAGGGTTTACGGGACAGCACTACCCTTCTGAGATTCGTATTTCCTTCGGCTTTCAGCCTCAGGAAATACGGATCTCAGAAGGGTAGCACAGTCCCGTACACCCTGCTGAGACACCGTGTACCTAATAGTATCACATGACTACCAGAAATGGTTTCCCATTACCAATGCAGTTTGTCCATCAATACCAGCTCGACGGAAAACGAGTGTCTCAACTTTTCCTAATCCATATCATGCCTGTATCAATCGAGAAACACGTGACGTCATTGACGTGCAAAGATTGTGGACAATTTTAGGATCCTGAAAGGCCTTTACGCTGAATACTATGTACAAACATTCCGTAATTTAATTTTTATCTATATCTCATGTGTCCTGTTCAATTTTTTTAATGCCAGCTGTTAGACAATGAACAAATTATTAAAACAGTCATTCAATCTGGGTTGTCATATTTAGGTTTTTTTTTCCGGGAACCGGATTTTTCTGGTTCTCGTTTTTGAAAGTCAGTCACGATATCGTGAATTTTCTTTTTCCGGTTCTCGTTTGTGAATATCAGTCCCGATATCCGGTAAATTCATAGGTCAGAACCGGGAATCAAAGGTTGCGTTCCACAACCTTTGATTCCCAATTCTAGTCTATGAATTTTCCAGGCATTAGCAGTGATATTCAGCACCGGGAAATTCCCGTTCATTGATTAAACATAGCTTCAATGGGGATGCTGGTCTAGGAGAAGTTGACATTCGCCGTAATCTCATGAAGTGTAATACGCAATCAAAGCGGTCTATGGATTTCCTGGGTATCGTGATTGGCTTTCAGAAAGTCTTTTCAGGGAGCCACAGAATCGTGGCATTTCCGTTCCCGGTAATAAACATTAGTCATATTCCGATTCATCGTTGACGAGACCATATCAGCCAAATCAAAGACGACGACTACGGTGGTCTTGTTTGGTCTGAGTGTTTTGGTCTCGTCAACTGGACGAAATATGACAACCCAGATCAATTGACTGTTATAAGCATCTGTATATACAATACAATACAATACAATACAATACAATACAATACAATACAATACCTTTATTGTCTTATACCAAATAGGAGATACATGACAAAACAGATCATAGACACACAAATATCGATCACAAAAGATGGAGACAAATTTCAAGGACAGACAGGTGGATTAAGTAATATTCGTTACATGCATGAGAATATATATATGATGAGCGTGCTTCCAACTCGAGTGATTTTAATTTCTGCCTAAACAGCTTTTTGATTCTCAGTTAAGCCCCGCGGTGTTGTTCCGTGTAGAGAGGGAATTACGCCAGCTCAACGGAGGCAGTACAGCACCGCCTGGGCTTTTTCACCCGCTTCTGCAAGCCTCATGGCCCGTACTGGACGGTGAGGGATCTGGCGAAAAAGTTCTGACGGCGCTCAAACAGTGTCGCACCCTCTCCAAACCAACCTTCCTACCGTATTTATATACACTAACACACACCAGCATGAATATTTCTTAGTAACGGGAAAGTTTTTGCTCTCGCAGTGAGTGTTAACGAACTTGAGTGTTAAAGGTGTCAATTCTGAATCAAAAGACTCTACCAGGTAGAATAATGACTCGTCGGTACTTAGCGTACTGTAGTCGATTCCGGCAGTGCTATTTATTTCACAAAATAGCCTGTCCCTCAGCGTTGTGTAGAGCTTCCAGGCATACAAAAAATGTATTTCGTCCTCCACTGCATCTGGACAGAAAGGGCAAAACCGCAGCTCATGTGGGATTTTCTTCGGCTTTCTGTATCTCCCAGCTTCAATAGACAGAGGATGTGCACTTATTCTGAGCTGGGTAAATTTTTGAATGTTACATTTATCCGTTTGGGTAAAGAGATACTTTTCTAAACTGAATTCCCTTTTGACTTTCTCATAGAACGCAAGCCTGGTGCTCTCCTGCACTTTAGTCTCCCACCATTATCTATACCGACTTTCTAATACACCTTTCACTGCTTTTGTCGGTTTACTCATATTTAATGTCGACTGGTTTTTCCATATATGGTGAAATCCGAGATACTTAAATATATTCTTCAGCGCACACAGTCACGGGAGGTAGTCACTGTGCATAGATTCCCTCAGGCACTTATTTGCAACGGTGTTCACATCTGAATTTAGCAGGTGTAGCCAAAACTTGATAGATTGTAGGATTATGTAAATACCAAGCGGGTATTCACCCAATTCTCCCCTCGATGCCAGAGTTGAGCTAAACATGTTTACGCCAAGTTGTTGTTTGTAAAACCGAACAGAAAGCCTGTCGTAGGCATGTTTATCATACTTATCCTCCAGACTGGATCCGGTGGGAATTTTTTTCCATATTCATTGCCTGGAGCCCCCACACTTCACACGTGTAGGTAACAATAGGCGTAATGGGTGAATGAAATAGTTTCAGGCTGAGTGGTGCATTTATTTCGTGTACGGGTAATTTTTGTTTCATTAGGTACAGTGCCTTGAGTCCTTTTTGCGTAAGTGCCTCATAATCTAGCTTCCCCGATGCTTTCATGTTCACTCCCAGGTACCGATATTCCTTTACTTGCTCAAGTGGACTACCATTCAATGTAAATTGGGGGCGGTGAATTTTTCTACCCGACTTATTAAATGTCATAATTTTAGTCTTGTTTTCATTAATTTGAAGGGACCAGCGAGTCAAATAAGGGGAGAGTTTGCCGAGGGCGTTTCGAAGTCCAGTTTCACTAGTTGACAATATTATCAGCGTACATGAGACAGTTTAAATTAAGGTTGTCAAGTTGAACAGGGTCGCATGACCCGTCAAATATGTCCGGAAGATCATTGATATAAAGGTTAAATAATTTGGGGCTTAAAACACAGCCCTGCTTAACCCCTTTGGTGGTCTTCATCTTTTCAGTTAAACCATCTTGCAACTTGATCGAAAATTTAACTTCTCGATACATGTCAGTTAGGATGTCTATAAATCGCCCTCCTATACCGTATTGCTGTAGCTTGAGAAAAATACCCTCTCTCCAAACAGTGTCGAAAGCCTCACGTAGGTCTATAAAGCAGGCATATAAATATTTCCCCTTAGAGGTATATTTATTAATTATGCTTTGGAGCGAAAATATATGGTCCGCTGTGCGGCATTTTTTCTTGAAGCCAATTTGAGATGGATTCATAATGTTACTTGAAGAGATGACATCCTCAAGTCTGTTATCTAACACTTGTCAGAATAACTTGCGCAGGCAACTGGATATCGCGATTCCCCTATAGTTGTTAGGCTCGTCTGCTTTACCACCCTTGTGCAAGTACCTGACGAGGTTGTTCCTCCAGGGTGCTGGGAATTTACCAGAAGTCAAGATAGCGTTGAAGAGCTTCATATAACAAGGAAGGAGGATTTGCATGGATGCTACTATCATCTCGTTGCTTATTAGATCGTAGCCACTAGATTTCCTATTTTTTAAGGATTTCGCGGCTTTAATGACTTCGTCTGCAGTAATCTCAGCATCCAGGGAACCACATTGTGAAGGATGTATAGCCCGTTGTGCAGTTTCTGTTTGTGTATCCGGATTATCACACATCAATGATTTAAAGTGTGATATCCACTCTTCTGGCGATATTGGAGTGTTTTCGCCCTCGTCATTGTAGCCGTCTTTTAATTTATCAATTGACTTCCAAAAGGCCTGGGGGGTCTTTATCGTCCACTTTCTGAATTTCATGAATCAATTTTGTGCGGTGCTCCCTCTGTTTTCGTCTTACCGCTCGTTTATAACGTTTTTTCGCCGAGTAAAATTGGTGAACATACTCACGATTGCCCAAATTGGTGCGAATCATTCTAGCCTTGGCCATCATGATTTTTCGCAATTGCTGACAGTCTGCATCATACCACGATTTTCTTACTCTCTTTTTCTTCTGTCTCTTTGAAGTGGCTTTACTGTCGCAATTTCCTAAGGCTGTGTGCATTATTTTAATGAGGTGTTCAGTCCTTTGAGACGTTTCGGGTTCTCCATCCTCTTGTCCCAAATAAGTGAACACCTCATTAGAAACCGTAGCAGAATTTAGGACTGTCGTAAACTTATCAGAAAGTGGCTTGGTCCATTTAAGTTTCTTGGGTAGTGGGGTAAGTCTCACTCCGTCTTGTGGGGTGACAATGTGTCTCCCAGTTTGTAGTTCTACAGTGACTGGACAATGGTCGGAAGAAGGGTGAAACTCTTCAACTCTAAAACTAAGGATACTGGGTAGTAGATTGTTCTGTACCAAGCACCAGTCTACTGTAGAGGAACCATTGTATCTATGACAGGTGGTCCGCCCTCGGGAATCACCCAAGGTCCTACCATTCAGGAGTTTCATGCCTGTTGCAATGCAAAGGTCGAATATTTGGTTGCCCTGACTATTAGTTCGTGAAAGGTCGACTGAATTTCGATTCTTAAAAATACAATCTGTAACGTAATTCGATGGTAGCTGTAAAAATCGAGAGCAGTCTTGGATAATAAAATCATTGTCGTCCGTTTAAATCTCCAAAAAGGACCACC
Source organism: Pictodentalium vernedei (assembly GCA_031216915.1). Classification (NCBI taxonomy): domain Eukaryota; kingdom Metazoa; phylum Mollusca; class Scaphopoda; order Dentaliida; family Dentaliidae; genus Pictodentalium; species Pictodentalium vernedei. Next base: position 166,500,493 of record CM062293.1, read on the forward strand.
TGTCCCAGATCCTGGCATCTAGAGATTTCACTTTCAACAACATCAAAAATGTTTGTCGTTGCGTCGCATGCGGAGTTGAGCGTAAATGACGAGTTGGCAGGAGGTATGTACACTCCAAAAACAAAGATATCCTCAGAGAGATTAAAGGCATAACTTAAAGGAAACTATATCTGAATTAACGATCGGATTAAATTTTATGCCTTTCTTTATCTCATTTTTGATGAGTATGCCTAGACCGCCGTAGGGCTTTTTACCGTATTGCTTTCTGCACGAAGATGTAATCTTGTAGCCATCAACACAGAGTTTTGATGCCTCCGATTTGTTAAAGTGTGTTTCTTCTGCAAGGCAGATTATGTCATTGTTCAAGCGTTGAAGAAATGATGGGTTATCTAATTTATTAAACCGCTCTCTGCCAAGTCGACTAAACAAACCATTGATGTTGTAGTATGAAATAATAAGTTTGTGTACATTGAACTTGACCATTAAATCAAAACTAGAATATTTTGTGTGGACATTGAATTCACAGGCTAAGGCTGGATAGAAATATGTATCTTAACCCTTTACCCATATATGTATAAAGTAAAATTTACACAATCGGTTTTAATTTAATACAGCACACTTAGACAGAACTCACTGGTTACCAGTAAAGCAGAACGTGTCTTTGACGTAAACAGAATTGATCTGGGATGTAAGCACGTGGCACTCCCTTTGTCGGGTTCGCACGAGGATCATAAGATTATTTTTGCTTATTATTTATTAGATATGATTTTTTTTCCCAAGAATTGCCCATTATCAAACTCGGCTGATATGGCTACAAACTCGGCTGATATAACGTCGATCTCTGTTGATATAAAGCTAGAGTTATCTCACTTGATGCATTAATTTGAGGCGGAACCAATTAGTTTACGTCAAAATGGTCACAATTATTCGTTGAATGCAATCAGGAAACTTGGCGTTTCTAGGCATGGTGGAGTGCGTTGAAGCAGAGCTCTCTACGATAAGGAATTAACCCTTTACCTAACGAATCGCCCGCATCCGCCCTCGTAATATGCAAATTGAACAGTTGAAGGAATTAAATTTTTCAAAAAATGTCAACAAAACCATATCATGTGACCCCTCAATGGAACGAGCTCATTGAGCTCGTTCCAATGAGGGGTCACATGATATGGTTTTGTTGAGATTTTTTGAAAAATTTAAAAAAATGATATTTAAAATAAATTTTGATATCGTCTGCGTTGGGTAAAGGGTTAATGACGGTAATAAGTAATGGTTAGGTGGATGAAGAGAAGAAAGAAGAACGCTGTACAGAAAATTCATCGCAAAACTAATAATCGGAGTCGTAAGCGGAGTTTCGTTGAAGAGGGAGAATAAGTAGCTTACCTGTCCAAACGTCGTTCGGATAGATGAATTAGGAAAAAAGGAAACGTCAGATTTTGTGAAAAGAATGAGAAACGAAAGCACTGTCTAAAAAATGTAACAGATCTGGAAAATTTTGTTATTTATAGTTTTGGTTCAATAAATGAAGAGGTTATTACATGGTTAGTTCGCTCTCAGGCAGATATGAAGTAACCTCGGGCTGACATCTCGGCCGATATGAAACTACATAAGTAATCAAATTATTACTTTGTCATCAGTACTTCACTACTAAGTATATGCTAGACTTCAAAAGGACGGAGGCGCTGGCTCAGGGTTACCGCACTGGACTTTAAACCTAAAGGTCCACAGTTCTATCCCCAACAGAGGTAACTGCGTTCTGTCGTTGGGTAAGGCACTTACTCCCGATTTGCCCACATGGAACAGGGTCGCGATGTGTACTAAGGCATACTTAGGTCGATGGTGCACTTGTTTCCAACCAATGCTAACCCTGCTTATGCGGGGTTTGTACGTTGGAGAGTCTGACAGTTGCTCACCGCTGCTCTGTGGTTCTATCCGGCTACTCCGGCTTCCTGAACCCGTAAAACTGTCCGACACGAGGTGACCCTGGCTGTCGAAAGTGTCGCTAACAAAAACGTTCGATGGAAGCTACCGTGACATACGGTATATATAAATTTACGTTTTGTTTGGTCTGATTATAGTAACTGTGTTTTGAGTCTTTCAACAGCCAGAATTATATCGTGTCGACCATTTTTATGGGTGGAGGTACCCGGTGAGATTCACAAAGATACGACGAGTAACTGCTGGGCTGAAGTGTCTTGTCTTAGGACACAACTCAGATGACGCGGTCAGGTCAGGATCGAACTACCGACCTTTCGATTTCAACTCCAATGGTCTAACCAATCAGCACAGCGCACTCTACTTCCTTCTATAATTTATTAAGACGATATTATTTGTCGGATGCGCGGTGGATCAGTTGGTAGAGGTGGAAGCTGCAAGCCGAGAGGTCATCGGTTCGAATCCCACCTGCGGCAACCGTGTTGTGACCTTGGGCAAAACACTTCACCCCCATTGTCCACGTTGAGGCACCATGACTTTGTGTACCAAGGCGCACTGCACGTTGATGATGCACCTGTCTTCAACCAATGCTAACTCTGCTTATGTGGAGTTAGTATGTCGGGGAGCTGACAGTTGCTCGTCGTTGCTCGGTGGTGGTTTTCTCCGGGTACACCGGCGTCCTCCATCCGTAAAACTGTCGTGGTCATGATTGACCTTTGTGCAGAAATATGTGACCTTAAACACCAATAAATAAATAGATATTGTTTGTCTCTTTGTATTGCAGGGTCAATCACAACATATATGAGTCTATCATGAACCCAACACAAGTATAAAGTAAACCATAAGAAATCGTTTATACATATGTTGCTCAATTTGGAGAACTCGTGTCTCTTACATGGTCCGGTAATCCATTCAAAAACACCAGGTTACCACAGTAATTGGATTCTGCTCCACATCTAGGGGTTTTCGCTGAGATATCAAAGCGCTTAATCAAATCTGTTAGCTCCAGACCTCAAGGGAAGGTACGTCTTTTTTAGCCTGGATGTAATGAATTTATGGCGGTTTATCCCTATAAGCATTGCATGAATTCACAAAAGTTTGTGTATGCTCACATGATTGAGAGGAAAACCTCTGACTTTAAAGTGCAGGCTCTGTTAACCTTAGCCGACAACCCAGGACGACCCCGATTGTAGTCAATGCATTTGCATGCATTGCGGGCTGCGAAAATGACCTTTGTACGTCCTCGTCTGTCAATGTCTCGGTTGTTATCTATAGAAGACTTGTCCACAATTGTTCGTAAAAAGCATATGTGTTTCCATATGCGGTAATTGTGCACATACATTAGTCACCGATTGACATACGCAATAAACCATTATGTGTTTGTAAGGGGATGTGCATGTGGGGAGGGTTGAAATCTAATCAACCGAGACAGAGTACAGCAAGGAACGGCAGTAAAATTAATAATAAAGGCGAAAAACCAGGCAGTCCTAATTTATTGTTCCCAAGTATTCACACAAAAAAAAACAAAACAAAACGAAAAAAGTGTTGTTATATGACTGGGAAAAGTTTATTGTCAATTCGATTTTTATGTAATATACATCACAAAGACAAAAGTGGTGTATGTGCTTTTGGTGTGACCTATTTCATTTTTTTACACACCTGTTCTATGAAATCCCCATCTGCAACAAAACTAAACCATGCGGAAAATGAAAATCGGTTCCACGCATACGTGTGGAACATAAATCGTTGACATACTACGTTTATAAAGAAGCGAAATTTCACTGGAATTTTCTACAAATCGTGCACCGCCGACGAATCGCTGGAGATAGCTAAAAAATCGACCCCTGAGTCCCAATGTGTTCTATGTGCCACTAGACACATAGAACACATTGGAACTCAGGGGACAAAATAGTAACAGGGGTTCCCCTCGCAAATCCAGTTGTCGGCAACGTGTATTCTTTTTGTTGATAGTTGTCAAATGAATTGTTGTGTGTCCTTCTAATAATTGTTTTTATAAACATGAAGGCGTGTAATAAACACGGAACAACACGTTTGTGTGAATGGGTTAATCGATATTGCAATTGTGCCATCGCGGAAGGATAAAACTCGAGGCCTGCGGCCTCTCGTTCTATCCCACCGCGCTGACACTCATGCCACATCGATTAACCCATTCAAACACAGTGTCGTTCTGTGTATTGTCATCAGGAAATAAATTTTCAGCTCATATTGACGATGTACAATGGTGATCTGTTTATACTTGGAAAGAAATGCATAAAATATTGGCTTCAATCCGTCTATAATACGATTTGTGCAGTTATATATCTTGATTTTGTTGAAACCTGATTATCTGTATTCATTGTCTTCCTCAGGTTTAAACCTAGATTACGAATCATCATAGTGTCGCCTTATGGGAGACCCCGTGATACTTAGATATTTTCCACCTCATCATTGAAGAACAGTTTTGAAATTAAGAATCATAAAAAAGAAAATAAAGATACAAAAACACTGGTTTGTAGCCGATAACAGTACACTATATAACGGAATTGGGGTAAACAGGAACGAATGTGTTCGTGTATAGAATATTTGCAGTAATCACCGATAGCTTACATCTTAATATGAACACGTTTCTCTTTTTGAAGCTATTCCGATGACACAATCGGAAATGGGTAACAATTATACGGGGATGACTCTGGAGTGGCCAGAGCGTCTATATATATACTATAAAAAAGTCCTAGACTTTCGGGGCGAGTCAGGCGGCAATTGCCAAATATGCTATGGGCTGACACCCTCAACGCGCCCAACCAGATCACACAACCGAGGATTCTCCTCCACTGAGCCACCCGATTGTGACATTACGGATACTTACGACAAGACAGTTACGACACAATTGGACGAGAGATGTTTACAAAAGTGTTTTGTTTCCGTAAAGCTTGCAAACATCCGAGGGCCACAAATGCAAATGACACATACGATTTGTAGAGGAAATGAAACGCGCATATAAGACCAGAGATGAATGCTATGAAGTTATCAAAACATAGATGGTTTATCGCAAAATCGTAGCAGAATTACTTAACAAGAGAAAGGCATTTAAACAAGAAGGTTAAACAGTAGATGGCGATGTAAAAATTTGAGAACACACAATAGAACGAAATTGCAGCCTCCCAGGTTGTTGAGATGAATGAAGAGAACAGAGTATATAATGGATAAAATAGCAGGAAGAGATCTTGGGGGTGAAGTTGTAGATGGATATACAAATCAGCATGAGAAGCTGGACTAACCGAAGAAGAAATGGAAATGAAAGATGAGATCATCCGGGAGTTTGAACAAAAATACCAAAGAGTGTCAGAGAGAGCTCCACTGTTGAAAATCGCGAAAAACAAAAAGTAAAATGGATTACTAAATTCAGCAAATAAGATCATCTTGATATTGCTCCACACATTAGAATGCCAGGTCTCTAGCCACCAGTCTAATTTTGTTCGCCATTCGATGCAGTTATGGGCTGTTTGTTTACCGACCTTTCGTAGAAATTTGCGCGCAGAGTACGGTTGGTGTAATGTGATGCCTTTTTACTCACAAAGATATACAAATACTCTTCTTTCGGGCTCCAGGTATAGATATTCCAATCAATAAGTACTTAATTCACATGGTAAACACCAAGATATTAACACAATGAGAGGAACTACGCGACGTAATCATAAAACCTCCGCCCAGGTGAGTCTTCATTCATAATGATAGTGACATCAACGGTTCGGTAAAATTAAACATCGACTGAGAAACATTTCTTGCATTGATTCAAAGAAAATTAATGTTTCTGGTATTTTTAAATTCCGTCGTCTGACATATTTCAGTTAGTTGGAGAAACTGTTAATTGTGACTGATAAGCAAATTGGACAAGTAGGATGGTGCAGAGACTCTGAAGGTGTGAGAAGAGAAGCAAGCAATTCAGACAGAATATGTTATTCAGAGAAGAGAGCAAACAGTTATATATACGAGGGAATGTCAAAAAGTTTTGATCCTAATATAAATAAAGCTGGAATATCGGTATAGAACATATTTATTTTTCAACATGGTCCCCCTGTATTTCAATACACTTGTTCCACCTGGTCTGTCAGTCGTTGATGCCGCGTCTGTAGAAGTCCATATCTTGGTCCTGTAGCCAAGCCCCCACAACAGCAGTAAGTTCCTCGTCATCTTGAAATCTTTGACCACGCAAGTGTTTCTTCAAATTTGGAAAGAGATGGTAGTCACTTTGACCACGTAAGTGTTTCTTCAAATTTAGAAAGAGATGGTAGTCACTTGGAGACTACCATCTCTTTCCAAATTTGAAGAAACACTTACGTGATCAAAGATTTCAAGATGATGAGGAACTTACAGCAGATGAGGAGGCTTGGCTACAGGACCAAGATATGGACTTCTACAGACGCGGCATCAACGACTGGCAGCTCAGGTGAAACAAGTGTATTGAATTACAAGGGGACTATGTTGAAAAATAAATATGTTCTGTACCGATATTCCAGCTTCATTTCAGTTAGGCTCAAAACTTTTTGACATCCCCAGGTAGAACTAAATAAGCAACAAATCGAAGTAGCGGTACCACCAGATAGATCTGAATTAGAGAAAATCTAGAGGAATATATCAGAGAATGAAATAGAACACAACAGGAAAGTCGATTGAATCACATGGGCTCATCATAGAAAAGAAGAAAAAATGAACATATTAGGTATGCTATTATGACTGATGATTGATGTCAAGAAGACAGTGACAGGAACCAACAACCGGAAATCACCAGAACCAGTTCAAATTAGCAACTTGTGACTTAAGTTCCTAAGTGAACTGCATGAACTCCCGTCAATCTCTCTGAATTCGTCTCTGAATTCGTATCTGAATCACTGGGAGCATTCAAGTTAGAACAACTTGCAGTTATAATTGTCCGGCCGCCAAACGCCATCTTTTCACCAAACCACGTTTTGTTGTATTAAGTTTTTTCTCAACGGTTTTTATTAGTTCAGACACCCCTCTTACTAATTTTCCTTACTGGACAGCTGACAGCATTGAGCATTTTTTTTAATTGGGCCTTAAAGTGAGGTACTGTTGAAGGGGTCGAAAATCAATGTGGAAATTACAGATCCGAATGATTATTTCATCTTAACTCACTATATAAGCACAAAACGTGATGTAATTGTGTTTCGATATAGTAACTACATCCGCATTGGGTATTTGGTAGAAATTGAACGGATATTACACCGCTATTTATATCTATCAACGCTATTTATATCTAACAACGCTCTTTATATGTGAACGCGTTTGGAGATTACGTCATATAACTGTTCTTTCTCTTTGATTTCTTAGAGCGAGGACGCATTATTGCAACTGCGCAATTGTGTCTCACTACACACCTCATAAACTTACAATTTTGTCTCGGCTTTTGTCACTAGCGTTTCTGTTTCTTCAACTTCACTCGATATAGCATCAGGTTCGGGCGACTTTTGCTTTGAAACGACATAGACTAACTCCGTCATGTCAGATGCTTGTTTTTTCTCAACCACGTTCGGTTGTGCTGAATCGAGGAGCAAAGATCCTCTAATGAACGTAAAAGCAAAGCGAATTGAGAATATACTCAGGTGTAGTAGGATTTATAACGATGACGTACATATAGCTTTGCAACATGGGTACGATGCAGACCCAGATGTGACACTGAGTTGCCACAAATACTGTGTTGAGAAGTGTTTGTACCCGAAGAATGTGAAGCAAGCAAGCATTGCTCATAGCACATCCCTAGATTCTGATGCTCCGTCAGAAAAACGACCCAAACGTTCACATGACGAATTTACTTTCAGGCGTCATTGCCTGTTTTGTGGTGATGACTGCATAGTTGACCGGGATACGAAGAATCCTTCAAAGTGGAGGCCCGCCTACCTGTTTCGCCAAATAGGCACACATACACCGTATATGTCAGTTAGTGATGAAATAATTGGCAATTGTTGTCGTATGAAGTCCGAAGAAGTAAAGCTTAGAGTGTGTGGTGCTGTTAGCGACTTACATGCTGCCGATGCTCGGTACCATGTTGACTGCAGGTCGAAATTTACGAATCCAAAATCGGTAGAATCAGCTGCAAAACAGAAAATTGATCTTTCGTCACCACATAGTCAGGCCATACAATCTGTCATATCTTACATGAAAAATGACACATCCCCCACGTTGGAGTTCTGTCGAATTATTTTATCTTTATCTGCAATCTGGTGGGCCTTACAATTCCCGTCGATCATTTGTGTCTGATCTAGTCGATAGCTGCGGAGATGACATTTTGGTGTTGTCTTCCCCGGGAATCGCCACCGTTTTGGCAGACAAATCCAGAACTGGCACCTTACTTAGGCACGTTAAAGACTCGGATGATGACAATATTGACAGTTCCATAAAGATTCTCAGTAAAGCAATTGGCAAAGAAATCAAAGATATGGATCACGACAAAGATAACTATGCCACTGATGTTAACAGCGAGAGCGTATCCTCGTTTGTATGTGGTACACTTCTCACATTACTAAGTCGTTTAGCTCCACAGTTGGACCACACATTACCTGCTCTGATGATAGGAAACATAGTGACATCAGCGTTGTGTGGAAAATACACACCGCTTCAACTTTCGTTGGCAACGCTGTTAAGAGATTCTAAAGAGTTGGTAAAAAACATGCATGATTTTAGTGTTAACGCTCATACGACGAGCTATTAAGATTCAACAAATCTGCGGCAGCTCTGGCTGCAAAGAATGCAAATGATACACCGATTTCGGATGCCAACAATGGCCTCATACAAGTGGTTGTTGACAACTTTGATGCTGAAATTGCTTCTCAAAATGGGAAGCTAAGCACCCATTCATTGGCAATCGTGATGGCTCAAAAGGACAATAATGATTCCGTTGAGTCTCAGACGATCCCAAGATTGGAAAAGTCAGATATGACAAAACCAACAGAGTACGAAATGGATGTTGTGCGTTTCAATGGACCCAAACGACCCGACATGCCCGCATCACCTGTACGAAACACTGTTCCCCTTCTTTCAACATTGTGTCGCAGTGCAATGTCATTACGCAGAGCGGTAGAACTTGACTTCGCATTATTGAAAGATATGGTCAGTGACCAGAACTGCCCGGAGTTCAATGGGTATAATACCCGCATGACGAGAGACGCGGGTCAAGCAACGAACCCAAAATCGAACGCAGCATACCTCCCTCTAATAGACATGACACCTGCTGATCCAGACACTATCATGACAGCTAAGGAAAAGGCAGAGCAACTATCCTCAGATGCAGGACAGCCGTTCACTATATTTACTGCCGATCAGCAGTTATACAAGATAGCAGTTCAGGTGTTATGGTCTTATCCAGACAAATTCGCGGCATTTGTTCCTCGATTCAGTGGTATGCATTTGCTCATGAGTTTCATTGGTTCAGTTGGAACGCTCATGGCCAATACTGGACTTTCAGATATTCTTGAGTCAGTATTCGGTGGAGTTGAAATGATGTTGACTGGGAAAAAGTTTCCGATGAATATGAGAGCCATGCGTTTGTTATCAGAAGAACTTTTGCGAACAGCTTTCGAGAATAATGATTTGCAATGGGCAGAAGATTTATTTGCATTGCTAGAAGAGAACGCGTGCAAAAGTCGTACGACAAAACTGTGGGTTGATGCCTTTTTGAAACTATGCTTCCTCATGATGTTGTACGTACGAGCGGAGAGAGAAGGTGACTGGCTTTTGCACATCGAAGCTGTGAAAAGCATGCTTCCTTATTTCTTTGCTTCTGGTCATGCAAATTACGCAAGATATGGGCTTTACTATCTGCGGCAGATGCAGAATATGCCACCGGATATTTTATCTCATTTCTTGAAGGGTGAACGTGTGATGAGACACATACCTGGTCTATGGAATGGCATATGGAGCGATATGTATATCGAAACTACCTTCATGCGATATGGCCATGGCAAATCCGGTATAATAGGGATCACATTAAAGCCAGAAACACTAAAAACCTGGGCACTGAGTTTGCATGCTTGTGGGAAGTTAGCTACCGGTATATCAAATTTGCGAGAAGATCGAGATAGTGACAAATTACAGATCGCACATAAGGAAGAGGCCAAGTCTAGAATTGCAAGTGATTCTGTCGATCGTATGGGTCTGAGAACTAAACTAGGAATGTGTATCGACCCATTGCATCCAAACGGACACCCCGAGACCATAATTAACATCGCAACTGGTAGAATAGGTCCAACGTCTGTCAATGTCGATAAGATTGTCAGTCTCGGAGTTCAGAAAATGACGGAATTTGAAGAGGCCTTCCCGTGTGGATTTTATGAGTCAATTTCGAAACCAGTACAAACTATGGCAATCTTGAAAAAGTCGCTGAAGATTGGGGAGGTCAAAATATATGACACTAATCTCATTTATTCCAGAGTTATCGGACTTTTATGTAGTTCACGTGAATTAGATATCAATTATATCCTTTCCTTTGAACTGTCACCACAACCAACCGCCATATTTGATGAATCCGGGGATATGCGCGTGTGCACATCAAAATCAGTATTGAAAAATAAAACAGTTGTTGAGAAACCAAAAAGAATGTCTGGTGTGGATAAGAAATCTGCAATTGTTATCGATGGGTGTGCACTGCTCTGGATACCTCATTGGCCCGTGTCTACTGAAACCAGACCGCCAACTGTTCTAGACTTCATTACAGCGTTTAAAGACAACATCAAACATAAGTTGCGATCGAGTGATGTGTATTTGGTATTTAACAGATATGTTGACTACAGCACCAAGTGCGTGACAAGGGCCCACAGAAAGGCCGATAGCTGCCGGGTGTTTCAACTTGTACCCACCTCCATGCTACCACCACAAAAACATGTGCTGACCGTAGTGGAGAACAAAAAGCAACTGATCTCCATTATATGTGATTAACTCACCACGGACACAAGTTTTGCTGAGCAAAACACACGAACTCACAAACTTGTAATTACTGGCCAGCATGACGTTCCGGTTGAGGTTAGTTGTGGATCGGTGACAGATAGAGTAGATATGTCAACTAGTCACGAGGAAGCTGACAACATTATCGTTCAACAGGCAATATTGTTTGCTGCAGCTGAATGTAATAACGTTGTGGTTGTTGCTGACGACACTGACGTCTATTTGTTGTTGCTGCATCACAACCTTGAACACCACTTGACGGTTGCAATGACTATGGAGTCACCAATCCACGGACGAGTGGTGATAGATATACCTACCGCAATTGATACACACAAGAAAATTGTTCCTCAATTGCTCGCTGCTCACGCACTTTCCGGTGCGATACTGTAGGGGGTACTTTGGTATCGGCAAATGGCGTGTACTGAAGGTTCTGAAAACTGGTGGGACACTGGAATCACTTGGTGAGAATAACGTGGAGATACCGGATGTTCTGGAACAAGCCACCAACTTCATAGCATTATGCTATAGATCTCCTAAATCAACATCCATGTCCATTGCTCGTTTGTGCATATGGAGAACACAAATTGGGAATCCGACTGCAACATCTGCTCCTAAATTGTGCAGCCTACACCCACAACAGAGGTTTTTACTGAGAATGTCAAACGGGCCCACTTGCAAACTTGTATATGGAGCATGCCCTTCAACCCAACCCACCGCAGATGGACCCAACTGTATTTGGATTCGAGAAAGACGTGAATACAAAATCTTTGAACCCTGTGACAGTCGCGTCCAACGTCAAGCTAGCACCTGATGAAATACTGAAGATGACTAGGTGCACATGTTCGAGTAATACGCCATGCAAATATTCGAGGTGTAAGTGTAATGCAGCATGGCGTGTACCATTTTCTGTGCGTGCAGTGTTTCAGAGGACAGTAGTAATGCGTAGTGATGAGTCGATCTAAGGAACTACACAGTCATTCAGTTTGATATTCACTGCATCTTGTGTGGTCCTTATAAAGTACTTCACCAATGATATTTGCAAACATCTCTCTTGTTACAGTTTCTCGTACATTTCAGTTCCCGCCTCCGTTTTGGAGTCTTTAACATTACTGCTGAAAATAGCAAAATGTTACTAATTTTGGTAGCCATTTTGATTTTTTCTGGAAAATCTGGGCATAAGCTGACCCGCTTTGTGACCAACACAATCAGTTGGAAATGGCGTGCTGTACTGAATTATTTAGTAAAGATTTTTGACTTTCAATTTCAATATTTTCAGTGGTATCGGCGGAAACTTGAATTTGGGGCCATCTTAGGTTTTGGCGGTTATAAGGAAATTGATCAACCCTGTCAGCTGCCCAGTGAAAGGAATCGCACGAGGAGACCATATAGTTATACGATATAGTGATACGATAATACACCGAGAAAAAAACAGGTTAAGTGTATTGGCGACTGGACTACGGGCAGATGAGTGTAGACTGTAATTGCTTTGTTACTTTTCCAATTTTGGGGGCATTTTGGACGCCATATTGAGTTTCTCAAACAATTCCTTTGATCATATATAACAAAAGAGCATCACCCCATATGGCTAATTCATATCGGTAATCATGGTTGGACATTTCAAAATAATAGCGCCTAATAGCCGCCTATATTTGTAAGAAATGATGATGTTTTGCCATATTTGCGGCCATTTTGGACGCCATCTTGGGTTTTGAGAGAATATATTTCATATGACACATGAGAGTAACAGTAGGTTTATGAAAATATGCCGATATGTGTATATACCTTACATTGTTTATACATATAATATCGGTTAATTCCGACGGACATAACATAATTCGCAACATTTTTCGGATTGACTAGGTTATACCGGCGTTTATAAATAACGTGACACAGTGAGCAACAATCCACTTCTTGTGGATATTAGAGTACCAGTGTGTGCAGAAATGGCCCCTCTGGTAAATAGAATTATATAAGCATGCATATTTGTCAACATCTTAGCAACAATATGAAGGATACGTGGTGAAATCTAAAAAAAATGAGAAAAGTGTTACACATTGGCGGCCATCTTGGCCGCCATATTGGATTTTGGTAATCTTATTTTGGCCAATAAGTAACAATTATATATGTGTACGATGAATCAAGAAGAAAAATCTTCAAAATTCCATATTATCTTACCAAAAATTCCGATCCAAGTTATATGGTGATATTGTATTTTTTCATAGCGGCCACCTTGGCGGCCATCTTGGATTTTGTCGAATAAAAAAAATTGCTCAACACTGTCAGCTGTCCAGTAAGAAAAATCTCATCAAGGAGACCCTATAGAATAATAATCCGCCGAGAAAAAAACTTAATACAACAAAACCAGGTTCATTGCCTCGGCGGCCGGACTATAATGTAAGGCGTATAGTCTTTTCTGAAGACAGAATATGTACGCGCCCAATAAGTTTATTCGAGGATATCAAAGGTTCAAGGCGGCCGCATACAGTTACAACCGAAAAGTCTGAAAATTACCTCTAAAATTAAAATACCAGTTAATCCTTTACTTAACGGACACGATATCACAATTTAGCTTTTTATGTATTTTTTACAAACAATATTTAAAAAAAAATCAACAAATACAATATTACGTGACCCATCACTGGAATGAACTCGTCGAGCATGTTCCTATATGGGTTCACATGACATGGTTTTCTTGAAACGTCCAGAAAACTAATGCTTTTTCAGCTGCTCAAAATGTAAATTACGTGGGAGGATGCGTTCGATTCGTTAGATAAAGTGTTAATCAAATTATCAGAGTTGAGAATTGTAAGATAAATCTATCATCATCTATCATTATATTTATGAACAAAATGGTATATCAGAGTCTCCCTCTTGTTTCTAAGGCTATATCTCGGTCGACTTGTCTCCGACTCATCTGATATTTGTATCAAACTGCCTGCTTGGATAACTTTAAGGGATATATAAATGGCCCCACCTGAACAGAAAGGCTGCACGAGAGGCTAGTATGGCCGTTAAGGATAAGCGTTTGTTCATCAAAATGGGAATAGAGGATTCTGAAAAGAAAAGAAAGGAAATACAAAAGCCCAAGTATGTGCTGGGGCGACTGCCGGAAAGCTTTTGATAGAGTTCCACATTCATGGACACTGGGAACTCTGAAACTACACCGCCTCTTCGATATCTTTTCCCGAGTACACTATGAAGCCATGGGGGACCAGAATAAAACTCGATGACTTAGATGGTCTCATTGAAACTGGCCGTGTCGAATCACAAACATGGCATATGCCAAGAGGACTCGCTATCGCGTCAACTTCTTTGTTTGGCGCTCTCACCCTAAGAAAATTACCGAAGAAGATCGTGTACAGTTATGGAATTAGAGGCAGAAACATCGTCCCCTGAGTTCCAATGTGTTCTATGTGCCAGTAGGCACATAGAACACATTGGAACGCAGGAGCCGACATGTCATCTATTCTACATGGATAGCCTCAAAGTCTGTGTAAAATGTGAGAAGGAATTACATCATGATAAAATTTGTTTTGACAAATGCGCAACATTAGTGATAGAAAACTGCAAATATTAGAAACAGGAAAACCTCAGAATATGGTCGGATAACACCAGGAATGTGGAACAAGAGGAGAGTTATCTCAGTGCCATCAAAAAGAAACGACAATATCAAAGAAATGGAAAAGCTATTCGAATACAAGGACATAGACATTGAGATAGCTAGAATGTGGCACTGTTCCTGTCATTACTGGAGTGCTAAGGTTGGTCATGGAGGGAATGGGAAATAACATCAACAAACTCCATGGAAGGAGTATAGTGAGCGAGGGCTCAGGAAATAGCATTATTAGGAACAGGTTACATCATCCAGAGGAATGAATTTCTCATTAAAACAATCAATCACACACAAAAAAACACAGCAAGAAAAACACATATACTTAGCTAAGGTTTATGCCTTGAACTCGAAAAAAAAATAATAATAATACCAAAAATAAGTTACTTATATGCCATAACGCACATATAGAATATACCCATAGTAGCTTGGTGCACCAAATGTTCACCACGAGTGGTGAAGTGGTGTTAACCGCGAGCCTTCAGCGCGCGGTTAACCCCACTTCACCACGAGTGGTGAACATTTGGTACACCAAGTTACTTTGGGTTTATTTTATTTATACCATGGTCGTCAGATTATTAAGAGTCGCTATAATTTTTCTCGATTTTAC